>MU224656.1:1937981-2010518 GCA_018584345.1 Thuja plicata | reverse complement strand
GATAGGGAATAATGTCCCTACATAACTTTATGATTTCTTATCTAGTAAATGGGAATTTGCATTGATGACTGAAAGGAAAATTAGGGAAGCAACTTTGGATAGAGTCATCCCACAATTGACAAAGAAACAAAAAGAAAAATTTGTTGATCAATATAAGCAAAATATTGTACCTAAATATAGAGCTTATGCTATTTTGAAGAATGATATTGAAGGAGTAGTACAACAAAGTACTCAAATTTTGAAAGAGATTTTTGGGTTGTCAATTCGAAAAGAGAAGAAAACAGATGAAGGAACCTCTGAGAAAATCACCACTGATCAAACAAAAATAGAAACTGAAACACAAAAGGAAATAGGTGATGAGAAAGTTATAGACTTTACAATGGATAGTCCCATTGACACCACACTAGTTGATAATAGCAATGTGGATGTCGAGGATCAGGATAAGCCGGCAGACACAACTGTCAAATTGCCTATCAAGGCTACTAAGGTCGATAAAGAGAAAAATGAAGAAGAAGGAGTCGAGAAAGAGAAACCAGACGATCAAGAGGTAAATACTAAAAATCCACCTATTATAGAGGTTGCTCAGACATTGTTAAACAGCGGAGACAAAATGGAAGTAATTGGAGACAAACCTAAAGAAAAAGAGGCTATAAAAGTGTTGGTAAACCTACCACACTCTACTTCATCTACCCCCACTGGACCCAAAATGGGGAATGTACCTAACTAGCAGGAAATCTTGATTAAGATGAAGTCGGTAATTGAATTGCTTACTAACAAAGGAAAGGAAATCATTGAAATTGAGCCAGTTGACAGCTCACCTGATCCCAAAAGGAGGAAGCTAAATAAGAAGAAGTCACCAAGACTAAATGTCACATTAGATGAAGTAATTGTGATTCCTAAATGAGATCCTAAGAATTTTTCATACGAGCAGATTCAGACCCTTCAAGAACTTTTGAAGAGGAAAAAGAGACAGGAAGAAATGAAAAAGAGAACAGAAGCAGAAGCAAGTTCTGCATGACATCAAAGCTATTTTTGTAAATCTTTTGATATGAATGATGTAAATGACCAGGCACCTATACTAGAATAGCTAGTTCACATTATACAAAAGGTGAGTGATGATAATATCGAGGCAAATGACAAACTATTGTAATGGTCTGAGAGAAAGTTTGAGAATAAAGTACTGGAAAAGATATCTAAAAAGATAGCTACACAATAGGTTGAACTTTCCTCTCTCATTGAAATTATAGAAGTTGCAAACAATGTATTTTATTTGTACAAAATACTATGTGATGAATCTTTCTTTACCAAAGAAAATCAGCAGTTAATTGAGAAATTGCAACTGGATATTAAGTCAACTGCAAGTTCACTAAGCATGGATGCTAGCTCTAGCTCCATTCATTTCAATAAGTTAACTCATACACAAAGGAGGTTAGCTGAGCTTATGGCTGAAGATGGCCGAATTAGGGCAAAATTGATTACGATTTAGGCTAATCTGATACCTTATCTAGAGGTTATTCAGAAAGAACTCACAGCTGCAAGAGAATTGATAAAGAGAGACTCTCATCTCTCTACTACAAAAAGTTTGGTAAGTCTAGCAGTTGAGCTAGAAGTTAAGTTGGGAGTTATGAAGTTTGTTAAAGATAGTTGGGATACTTCATTTGCATTAATCCTACAACTTCATAAATAGTTTTTGGATAAGTACAACCTAACCCCTCAAGCTATCAGTGACAAAAACAAGGGGGAATCAGGAAAGGAAGGTGAGCAAATGAATTGAAGGTATAATATGTATAATATGTTTGAAGGCATGTATACTATGTAGATAATCTATTAAGTATGAAGTATAATCAAAGGGGGAGTGTTGTATGTACTTAGGTAGTTTTTTGGATGTAAACGAGAGGATAAGTGTTTTTGCCACTAAATATCAAAGGGGGGGATTGTTAATCTCTAATTTTTTGTTGATTATTTAGTGTCCACACTTAGTCATTTATTCAGGCAATTTTGGTCAACTACCACTGTGGCTGAGCTAAACTAGTATAGGCCGAGCAAACCAGAAAGTCATTGCCAACTAGAACAGATCATAGATGCCGAGCTATCCAAAAATTCCATGTCGAGCACAAGAGACTTCAGTGTCGAGGAAGACAGTTTTGACATACATGTCAGATATGACACAAACTTTAAGGTAATATATTTGGGCTGACTTATGGGTGTATTGGGCTGACATATGCGAAGCATTTAATATTCTCTATGGATTTAATTATGCATTTAATTATTTTATCCTATGTGTGGCATGTAGCCAATCAGAAAATTGGAATGCCTAGAGGGCATAAGTTTAATTTTTTATCATTGATCTAGATCTATTCACCAAATTTGAAGTGTCTAATAAGATTGCTTCTTACCCTAATTAAAATGAGAGATTGGAGAGCATAGAGTGAAGGTTCATACATACATGAGAGATGTGTGAAGGGTTGTTTTGATAAGAAGCATAGATCTAGCAGAATAGAAGAGCAGTGAGGGGAAAAGTAAGGACATATCAGATTATAGGATCAGAGAAGGCATTATAAAGAGGAGATTTGTTATCAGCATCAGAGTGCATATCTAAGGATCATATCTTGAGACATTCTAACAAGTATATCAAGTGAAATCTCTTAATAGAGTGGTTCTAGCAGACCTTTCTAAATCTCTTAGTAGAGTGGTTACTTTATTGTAAGTTGAAATCCTTTCACAAGGTAGACTGTAATGATCTAAAGCTCTTAACCAGGTAGACCTTTAACCAGGTAGATTGCATATTGTGATCAAAATTTTGTATCCCTAACAGGCACACTTTATTGCTGTAGTAGTGAAGAATTTGTGGGTGTCATCCCCACCCCAGTTTTACTTATTTGGGTTTCTGGGTTACCAAATTGTGTGTATTGTGTTATTCAGTTACTGTCATGGATGCTACTAGATGTTAGATAGATTAAATATTTATATTTTTGTGGATCATTTTGTTTTAAATTGATTAAATTTCAAGATCTGATTCACCACCCCCCCTCTCTCAGTATCTTGCTTTCCCAATATTGTATTTCCAACAATGTAACTATATGATCACCATATGTAACTATATAATCACCAAATATAACTGAACTGAATGTGCACCATACACACTGAACTGAACCAAGTGATCAAATAATCCTATTAGTGCTTTTGACATCAAGGAAAACTAGGAAAGGAGCAACAAGATGATATCACTATTTCTCTATGTGTTGTTCCCTAGCATGGGCAGAGCCCTAGCTTGAGAGAGCTAGGGTTTTTAAATGAAACCAAATGTGTTATAAAAACCATAAAATCAAAACATATTGTTTCCTTACATGCCACAAAATAAGGCATGTCATATCATACTTAATGTTCATTTAATGCTCCACTAAGCATGATGTCGATACATGAAGGGTTGCTAGGGTGGAAACCAAAAATCATTCCTAGCATATTCTTTGAATTCTATGGTCACTATGTCAACCCTTAATAACTTTGTGATTTTTAATTAAACACAATATTGATACTTGCATATGATCTTTAGTATTTCTACTTATGATGCTTCTCAATGCAAACTCAAGTTTATCCCTGTGAGTATGATCATTTAGAAAAAATGATTGTAATGTACTACTGTAATAATGTGTTCTCATAGTACTAAGATTGTGTATATGTTAAATACAGATAACCAACCCTATCAATCTGAACATAAAGAAAAATTCTATCCAAATGGATATATTGTTATATATATAACCTGATCAGTATTATGCAAACTGATCAAACTAAGAAATGTGTCCATGATATTCACTAAACACAAACGATGAAATGATATGCATTGATCATGATGAAATATGAAATAGATTGATCCCAAACTGAATGCACACTGAATCAAAACTATAATCAAGTACAATATGATTCACATGCAAACATTAATCTCATAATCACAATATGTAATAACTGAATCAATATATATGATCACCATATGTAACTATATGATCATCATATGTAACTATATGATCACCATATGTAACTATGTGATCACCATATGTAACTATATAATCACCAAATATAACTGAACTGAATGTGCACCCACCATTCACAGTGAACTGAACCTTGTGATCAACTAATCCTATTAGTGATTTTGACATCAAGGAAAACTAGGAGAGGAGCAACAAGATGATATCGTTATTTCTCAAGCTAAATATGTTAAGGAGATGTTGAAGAAGTTTAGTGTAGATGACTATAAACCAATGAGAACTCTTATGGAAATTGTTTGTCATTTAAGAAAGGATGTTAAGTACCCCAAATTTGATCTGACTCAATATAGATCCAATATTTGAGGAAATCCACACATGTATACAAAATGTTTAGATTCATTATTTCAAGCTAATCCAAAAGAAACTCATGTTAAGGAAATTAAAAGGATCTTTAGATACTTAAAGGGAACTCTAGACTATCATCTATAGTATCCAAAGGATAATTATTTCTCTTTGAGTGCATACACTAATGTTGATTGGGAAGGTTGTGTAGATGATAAAAGAAGCACAATTGGAGGTTCTTACTTCTTGAGAAGTAGAATAGTCTCATGGGTGAGCAAGGACTCAATGTCCTTATATATAGTAGAAGTAGAGTATATTATAGTAGCATCTTGCTACTACTAAGTCTCATAGATGAAGAATACCTTAAAGGATATTAAGGTAACATATGATGAACCTATTCCTATTTTTTGGATAATGAAAGTTCCATAAATATTTCAAAGAATCCAGTGATGAATTCAAGAAATAATCATATATCTATCTAATATGACTTTCTAAAGGAGAAATTTGCAAATCAAGAAGTAAAGTTGTAGTATGTTCCTACAAAGGATCAAGTTGTATATATTTTTTCAAAGGCTCTTTTAAAGGATACATTTGATTATCTTGGATACAAGTTAGGAATTTTCCACTCCTTTCAAATAGATGCATAGATGATGCATCTTTCAATGGGGAGCTAGTCAAGATATATAACTATTCCTAGACTAATGAAGGATACCTCTCTAGAGGAGAAAGTAGTAAGTTTTCTAATAGAGAAAGTGTGTAGAAGATTGATATAGTCAAGGGGTATCCTTTTGTGTTGAAAATTTAGATGAAATACCCTTATCCTTTTCCCTTAATGTCAAAGGGGGAGAAAAGGTGTTTCCATCAATGAAAAAGGGGGAGATTGTTGCAGTATATTGTCATTGATGTCAACATGACTATTATGATATCAACCTATTGGAATGATGTATATAAATATGAATATGAAGATGGTAGATTATTTTAGTATGTTTTTATAATTGGAGTTGACCCAATACAAATGTTGATCGCATGGAGTTGATTGTTGAATACATAAAGAAGAGAACCATAATATGAATGAGTTGGTTGTTGAAAACATGGAGTAGAGTTTTTTGGTCAAAAAAAGATGGTATGTATGGTGTGGTATGTATGTTATCATTGATTATATGGATTGTTGCAATTATCCATTGAGTGGTATGTGTTTTGTCTTTCATGACAACCTATAGAGTAGCACGTTGACATTGGTGTCAAATCATAATGAAAAAATTGAGCAGTATATCCTTAATGATATTTTTAAAATAAATATTGTTACAGATGACATCAACCTATCTCTACATGACTAATGTTCATCTTTATATGTAAAAAAATTTTAAATAATAGATTGTTTTTGTTCAGTATGATGTGCCAACGTTAATGTCTCTAGCTCTGCCTTTTGCTCCACATATTTCTATCCTTGAATATTGTTGGATTACTAAGAGGGGGTGAAATAGAAAACTATGATAACTTAAACTTAAAAACTTAACTCTAATTCAACTCGGTAGGATAAACAACAGCAGTAATCGAATCACCAAATATCTTCAATAACTCAAACATTAACTTGCATAAATAGTAAATAACATGCACATTAATCATTCAACACATTTGACATCAGATTTAACAAGGAAACCCAATTTGGCAAAAAACCTATGTGGGAATTGTCACCCGCAAATGAAAAATACTCTTCTGAAGTATGCTTAGTTAAAATCTCATTCTGTTAAAGATTACAATACACATTTATTAAATGTGACCCTGTTAGGGGATTTACCTCAAACCCATTAAGATCTTCACCCTATTAGGAGTGGTCTGGTTAAAGGGTTTTGAACAATCTTTTAAAATGTCACCTTTCTTAAGGATTTTATAATAATATTGTTAAGTCCACTCGGTTAAGAGATTTTGCTATTACAAATGCGAATAAGCAATAGTATGTAAAATGATATGTAGAATTGTAAATACCTCTTTCTTGATCAGATCCCTTATGATATCTTTTTGACTACTAGCATCAATGCTTCATATTTCTCTGCTCTAGACTTTGATTTTCACTTCTTTTATCTTCAATGCATCACTCGATAGCACTTCAACTTGTCAGCCTCACTTTCCTTCAAATTCATCCTTTCAATAGACTCTTTTTTTCCTCTTAATCTTCTTTATTAGGTTTTCCTTCAATCACACTTAGCCATTAGATTAACTTTATGAACTGATTCAACAAACTTGAAACTTGAATAGCCACTTTGGTATCACATCATAACTTGCACTTTTATTGAAAATAAAACCTTCACTTTTACTACTTAATCTATACCATAGATCTCTTCCTTGAATTTTCTCATGCGTAGATATTTTAACTAGCTTCTTCTTTGTTCTTGGAATCCTTTGGATTACTGTGTAATTGTATTATATGTGTTATTATCCTCATTTCTATAATTTGTTCTCACTCGATAACTAACTCTCAGTTCTATGACTTACATGCACTGCTCAGTGCTTTAATGTCTTGGTGTCCTGACCCACTTACATATCCCTTTACCAAAATATTCTCTCTACTCGGTAGCTTAACTCTTTAGTCTTACCGACTTGCTCAATATTCTTTACTGACTTGATAAAGTAGAAACCAATTATCTCAAGATGAACTTATCATTGTTTGATTTTTATCTATTGCCCAGTTAAATCAACTCTGAAAGATATGGTAATTCCATATGAACTGGAAATCAATTGCTTGACATCAATGACAAAATAACAACTAATCTAATTCTTTCTACAATCTTGTATACCTCTTATCTTGGTCTTAATCATCATCTCCATCAGTTGAGTAACAATCTCCCCCTTTGGCATTGATGGCAACACTATCAATTAATGATGGAAATATTGTTCATTTCCCTTTTACATTTATGTTCTATTTTTACTCCCTCAAATTTGTTTGATATTTTTCTCCCTCTGTGTTCATTCTCTCTTAACATCTTTATGCCTATTCTTCCTCTTTCTGTTCTTTTAATCATTCATTCTCCCTTAATCTCTATATTCATCAATTATTCATTCTCCCTCTTTGACAACAATGCCAAAGGTTCATACTCCTGAAAAATTGTTCAGGCAGTGGATCATACCTTGCATTTACTAATACCTCTTTACATACAGAATTACTTTACACAACTTCAGTCAACACCTAAAGTGTGCACACTAGAATCAACTTACAAAAATAGATATTCTATTGAGTCCTAGAATTGATGCAGCATCCATATTTCTCTAATGAATGTTGGATAGGGTTAGGACCTCAAATTTACCTCAGATATACTCAAAAGCATCCTTCGGTAGTGTCTTAGTGAATGTATCTGCTAATTTCTCCTTTGAGTTCACATACTCCAACATCACATTCTTTCCTTGAACTTTCTCTCTCAAGTAATGATACTTGATAGAGATGTGTTTGGTCTTACAAAGCATTACCAAATTATTTGATATGTTTATAGAACTTGTGTTATCACAAAATATAGTAACTAGATCGGTAATCTCCTCTTCCATACCTTCAAGTAGTTGTTTGATCCATACAATGTTTTCACAATTCATAGCTGCAGTAATATACTCAGCCTCGGTAGTAGACTATGATATACAACTTTGTTTCTTACTCAACCATGTGACTAGTCTCTCTCCTAAGAATAAATCTCCTCCACTTGTATTTTTTCTATCATCAATGTTTCCAGCCCAATCAGCATTGATGTACACTATAAACTCAAAATTTCCTACTTGCTTGTATAGTAGACCAAAGTCCTTGGTTCCTTTTAGATATCTAAATATCCTTTTAACTGCATACATGTGTGTTTCCTTTGGATTGGAAAAAAATATTTCAACAATACCAACTACATGAGCTATATCAGGTCTGATGTGTACAACACATTGTAACTTACCAATCATTAATCAGTAGAGTGTCTTATTCGCTTCTTTTGACTCATCTTCTTTTGATAACTTGCAACCAGTAATCATCGGTGTTCCAACCGGTCTTGAGTCTTCCATCCCAAAAGTCTTTAGGATCTCTTTGATGTACTTTGATTATATGATGTAGATCCCATCCTTTACTTGTTGAATCTATATTCCAAGAAAGAATTTAATCTCTCCAATCATGGACATCTCAAATTCCTTTTTCATTTCTTCAGCAAAAGATCTACATAAAGTGTCATTTCCTCCAAAAATAATATCATCACAAATATCTCAGCAATCAAAATCTTATTAGTACTATCACATTTCAGATAAACATTACTATTATTACTAGTTCTTTGAAATCCAATATTGATTAGTATGCATGTAATCTTTCATACCAAGATCGGGGTGCTTGTTCCATACCATATAGTGATTTGGGCAGTTTGCATACCATGTCCTTGATAGTATTCTCAAAAAAACCTTCAGGTTGTTCTATATAAACTTATCCTTCAAGAATACCATTTAGAAATACAGACTTGACATCCATTTGATAGACTTAAAATCCTTTGTAAGCTGCATATACTAGTACAATTCTAACTCCTAATCTAGCAACAGGTGCAAAATTTTCACCATAGTCAATTCCTTATTCTTGTGCATATCTCTTGCAAACTAGTCTTGCGTTGTTTCTCATTACATCTTCATGCTCATTCAATTTATTTCTTAAAATCCACTTTGTAACAATAACATTTTTGTCTTTAGGTCTCAACACTAAATTCCATGTGTTATTCTTTTCAATTTTATCTAACTCTTGTTTCATTTCTTTAACCCAGTCATCATTTTCCAATGCCTCTTTTACTCTTCTTGGCTCCAATTCAGAAATTAAGCATGTATTATCTCTTACCTTCCTTCTTGTGATAATTCCAGCATCTTTGTCTCCAATTATCTTTCTCATTGAGTGGTTTCTTCTCACATACTTGGCTAGAACAGGCTCAGTGGTTAGTGGAACTTCATTTCCATCATTTGGTGGTAGTTCTCTCTTTAAATTCCTCCTCAGTTTTTGCATTAGGTAAGATATCAAGAACATCTAGCTAAACATATACAAACCTCTTATAATCTTCAAGTTCCTTCTTCATGTACTCATCATTTCTCTCTAAAAATTCATCAATTCTCACATTTTCACTTTCCACAATTTTGTTAGTAGATTTGTTCAGACATTTGTAATATTTTCTCTTTGTAGAATATCCTAAGAATATTCCTTCATTTCCTTTAGAATCAAACTTACCATCTCTAGCATATTTAATAATATAGCATCCACTTCCAAATACTTTGAAATAACTCACATTAGGTTTTTTATCATACCAAATCTCATATGGTGTCTTATGTGTACCTTTTTTCAATTGTACTCGGTTAAGTGTATAATCAAAAGTGTTGACTGCTTCTCTCCAATAAGTTTGAGAAATACCTTTCTCATTCATCAGTATTCTCGCAAAATCTACAATAGATTTATTTCTCCTTTTAGCTATACCATTCTATTATGGTGTCCTTGGTGTAGACATTTGTCTCTTTATTCCATGTTCATTGCAGAAGAGTGTAAACTCATTAGAAGTAAACTCACCTCCTTTGTCAGATCTCTAAAATTTCATTTTTCTTCTTGTCTCCTTTTCAAATCTTGCCTTGCACCACTTAAACATTTGGAAAGCTTCATATTTCTCTTTTAAAAACATGACAAAATTCATTCTAGAATAATCATCAACAAAAAAAATGAAATATCTATCAATATAGTAGCTTTGTGTTCTCATTGGTCTACATAGGTCAGTGTGCACTAAGTCCAAAATACCTTGTGTAACATAAGACTTACTTGTAAAACTTTACTTAGTAATTTTTCCAACTTGACATTGTTTGCACATGACATTCTCAAGTTTCTCTAATCTCGATAGACCTCTTACTCTATTCTTTTTCCTCACTTTAATTATATTGTCAAATTTCACATGACATAATATTTTGTGCCATAACCATGCATCTTCAACTTTAGCATTCAAACAACTCTTAATAGATGTATCAAGGTAAAATAGGTTACATTTAGATTGTTCTCTAGTGGCAATCAGACTTCCTTTCTGATCAAATGATTTTACCTTCCCATTTTGAAATTATTGTCAGTGCCCTAAATTGTATAGTTATGCTACACTCAATAGATTGTACTTTAATCCATCAACCTAATATACATCATCACATCTTGTATTATTTACCAGAATTATAGAACCTTTACTTTTCATAGGATATGGACCATCATTACCGAATCTAACATATCCTTTTTTAAGTTATTCCATATTAATAAACTTAAGTGTGTCACCAGTCATGTGGTGTGAACACCTATTGTCTATAATCTAGGTATCATCCTTACTTACATGTGATATTAGGGATTTTTCTTCTTTACACTTTTCTTCATAAAAATTATCCTTGATAGCAACATAAACAACTTATTCTCCTTCATCATCATCTATGTCATCATTGGTTAGTCCTTCATTATCAATATGAGATGACTTCTTACCTTTATTTTTGAAATCTCATAATCTTCTGAATCTATTTTCTTTCTTGTTCTCATCGCAATTGTCTTTCTTCTCATCACTATCATTGTTAGGGAATCTAGAAGCAATGTGTCCAATCTTGTTACATTTAATACATTTCAAGGGTATCTTACCTCAGTATTTTCCTTTACCTCTCTGTACTCTTCAAGATAGTAAAGATTCAAAATTTCTTTGATTTTGTTCATCTTCAGCATATAGTTCTTCTAACTCACTCTTGTAGCTATAGAATCTTTCACTTGCACTACTTGCATAGCCATCACTAGGTATAGATTCCCTAGAACTTCCAATCTTCAAAGATGATTTAAATGCAGACTCAATCCTAGAAGTAGCAGGTAAACTGTTATCAAAATCATTAAGCTCAAAAGCAATCAGCTTATTAAGAACTAGTGAAGATGGAATTCTAATCATAGATTTTTTTTTTTATGATATCATTTTTAGAGGTAATGATGAAATGAGTAAAAAGTTCTCTAAAGAGATGGAAAATGAATTTGAAATGTCAATGATTGGTGAGATGAAATTTTTACTTGGATTGCAAATTAATCAAAACAAGAATGGTATTTTTATATCTCAGACCAAGTATCTTAAGGAAATGTTGAAAAAAATTGGAATGGAATATTGTAAACCTATTGGAACACCCATGGTGACTGGTTATAAAGTTACTAATAATGATGAAACTCAGTGTTTTTTAGATAAAGTACAGATCAATGATTGGAGATCTACAATATCTAACTCCCACCAGACTAGATATTTCCAATGCAATGGGAATTATGGAAAGATATCAAGCAGATCCTAAAGAGACACACCTTGCTACTATGAAAATAATTTTCAGACACTTGAAAGGAACAATAGAGTATGGATTATGGTATGAAAAATATTATGACTTTATTTTACATTCTTATATTGATGTTGATTGGGCATGTAGTGTGGATGATAGAAAGAGTACAAGTGGAGGAGCATTTTTTCTTGGAAAAAGGTTGGTTTCGTGGTTAAGTAAGAAGCAGGATTGTATAGCTCAGTCTATTGTTGAATCTAAGTATGTTGTTGCTGCTATAAAATGTACACAGATTGTTTGAATGAAACAAATGTTGAAGGACAATGGAATAATTTTTGAAGATTCAGTGGGTATCCATTGTGATAACACTAGCACAGTGAATATGCCAAAGAATTTGTATTGCATTCAAAGACTAAACATATTTCTATTAAGTATCATTTCTTGAGAGACAAGGTACTAGAGAAGGAGATCATATTGGAGTATGTTAGCACAAAAGAACAAATAACAGATATTTATAAAACATTTGCCAAAAGATACTTTTGAGTATCTCAAAACCATGCTTGGGGTGAGAGCCCCTCCCTGTGGTAATTAATTGATGTAGGAATGCATCATTCCACTGGCTTTCAGAGCTATATCATTTTTTGGAAATTATGTATGGATCTACTCCTCAGGGGGAGTGATCATAGGAACACTATAGAACATAATTGGGTGATTTTTCACCTGGTTGTTACAAACATGAAGATTTGAAAAATCTACACCTTGTAGAATAATGAAGAAGAGTTATGGCACTATTTTCCATTGCTATCAAAGGGGGAGAGATTCTATGAGAAAATTCCTACTGTTTTAGGGAGAACTGTGTTGAGGATATTGAGAAGATTGTACTTTTGGGTTAATGGATTTTATTATATGTTCCCATCAATGCCAAAGGGGGGATTTTTGGATGTTGTTGGAATTGGCTACTACTGATTTTGTTGGCATTCATGTTTTTTCACTGATGTCAACATATGTTTCTTTGGAGGAAGAACAGACCGGTTGTTACTGTTATATGATGACTGACAAAAGTGTACGGATACTGTATGGTTGAATCAGAACAAGAAAAGATGATAATATGTAGAAGGATGTATGGTGATCTTATTTCTAAGGTCACTTGGCTTAATATTTTATAATGGATGAGTTACAGATGTTTTAGTGAACAATGGAAACTGGATTGTGATAGTGATGTTTGTCAGAGTGAGTCTTTGTGTTTTGAGTATATCTTATGAGCAATGATGATTCAGGTTATGCAAGCTTAAGAGATGAAAAAATACATCTTAAGTAATATTTTTTATGGGTCACAAGTTGTATGATTTTTGGTGATGTCAACTATGACATGTATTATGGAGGAGACCTATATTGGGCCGACTTCAGAGATGTAGTGTGTATTGTGGATTGTGAGCATGGATTACAGACCTTGGATTATATCTGATGAATTGTAATTGATGTTTACTAGTTATAGGTGTCATATGTATCTTAGCAAGGGGTTAAATAATTATTTTATATTGGGAAAGCTTAATTGGCTGACCTAATCAATTATTGTAATAGGGTATATATGAGAGATCTTTTATTTTGAAATGAAGTGTGTATGTATTTATGTATGAAAGAGGAAAATTAAGAGACATAGAAGTGTTGAAGATGGGAGCTTGATTATCTTCTAGATTTAGAGTAGAGGATGTAATTATTGTACTTCATTAGAACTAACCAAGCAAAGACAATTTCTATCAGAGAGTTCACTGGATTGTACACCGTTGTTTCAGATTGTAAGTCCTTGAGGGTGGCTTTAACCTACTTTAGGAAGTTTTCCTGGGAAGTGAGACCACTATTGTTCTTGACTCCTAATAGGGTATGTCCTTTAATATGTAATATGTACTATAATGCATTAATAAGCTCGTAACAAGGTTAAATCTTTTAAGAGGGATAATATACTCTCATTACATTATTTATGGGTGTTAATTCCCACGGGGGTTTTACCTTTAACAGTGTTTCCTCAAAAACAAAGGATTGTGTTATTGTGTTGGCATATATTGTGTTATCATTTGGATTAAATTTTTGGTTTATAAATTTTAATGTTTAATAATCTGTCTCACAACTTATTCACCCCCCCCCCTCTCAGTTGTGTTGGTGGACTGTTATTCCCAACACTGTGAACAACATACTATAATTTACCAATCATTGATCAATAAAGAGTATTATCCAAATCTTATGTCTCATATTTTTTAGATAATTTACATCTCATGACCATTGAAATTCCAACAAGCTTGGATTCTTCCATACCAAAAAATTTTAGGATCTCTTTGATATCCTTAGCTTGTGTAATATAGATCCCTTCTGCAACTTGTTGTATCTATAGACCTAGAAAGAACTTAATCTCTCCAATCATTGACATTTAAAACTCTTTTCTTATTTCATGAGAAAATGCCTTACATAAGGTGTTATTTCCTCCAAAAATAATATCATCAAAAAAATTTCAACAATCAAAACCTTGTTATCACTGTCACACTTCAAGTAAACATTAATGTTATCACTTGTTCTTTGAGATCCTATTTTGATTAGATAGAGTGTAATCTCTCATACCATGCTCAGGGTTCTTTCTTCAAACCATAAATATATTTGTTTATTTTACATACCTTGTTTTTATTTGTGCTCTCAATGAATCCTTGAGGTTGTTCGATGTAAACTTCTTCTTCCAGTATCCCATTCAAAAATGCATACTTGACATCTATTTAATAAACTTTGAATCCTTTGCAAGTTGCATAATCTATAAGTATTCTAACTCCTTCCAATCTAGCAATAGATGAAAAAGTCTCTCCATAATCTATGCCTTCTCCTTGTGCATAACCTTTGCAAACCAATCTAGCTTTATTTCTGATAACTTCTCCACTCTCATTCAGCTTGTTTTTGAAAATCTATTTAGTACCAATAATATTTTTATCCTTTGGCCTAGGTACTAAAGTCCATGTACTATTCTTTTCTATCTGATCAAACTCTTCTTTCATTGCTTCCATTCAATCTTCATTATCTAGTGCTTCTTTAACTTTATTTGGCTCAAATGAAGATATCAAACATGTATTATCTCTTACATTGCTTCTATTCATCACTCCAGCTTCTTTATTTCCATAATCTTGCTCGGGGGGTGGTGCCTCCTCACATATTTTGCTAAAACATGCTCCATAGGTCTCGGTGCTTTATCCTCATCATTCAATTGTAGAGAAATCTGTTCAGCTTCCTCTTTGGTAGGTGCTCTCGGTAATGTGTTAGGAACATCAATTTGTACATATACAAACTTATCATAGTCTTTAGGTTCCTTTTTGCTTTCTTCGTCATTATTTTCTACAAACTCATCAATTCTAACACTTACACTTTCCACCATTTTGTTAGTAGATTTATTCAAACACTTGTGGGCTTTACTCCTTGTAGACTATCCTAATAATGTTCCTTCATCCCCTTTAGAATCAAACTTTCCTTCTCTAGAATCCTTCAAGATATAACATCTACTTCAAAAAACTTTGAAATAACTCACATTAGGTATGTGTTCATACCAGATTTCATAAGGTGTTCAGTTGGTACCTTTCTTCATTTGTACTTGGTTCAATGTGTAAACAGTAGTATTGACTGCTTCTCTCCAAAAGTTTTGCGAAATAACTTTCTCAATCATCAGTTTCCTAGCACAATCGACAATAGATCTATTTCTTCTCTTAGAAATACCAAAATGTTATGGTGTCCTTAGTGCTGACATCTATCTCTTAATTCCATTTTCATTAAAAAATAATGTAAACTTGTCAAATGTAAACTCACCTCCTCTATCAGATTTCATACATTTTAGTTGTCTTCATGTTTCTTTCTCAACTTTGGCCTTATAAAACTTAAACATTTGAAATGCATCATATTTTTCTTTTGAAAAAATTATAGACATCATTCTAGAATAATCATCCATGAATAAAATAAAATATCTATGTCCATAGTAACTTTGAGTTCTCATGGGTCCACATTAATCAGTATGCACTAAATCCAAAATTCCTTGTGTAACATAAGTCTTGCTTGAAAAACTAGATTTAGTCATCTTACCCATTTGACATTCTCTTCACATAGCATTTTTAGGTTTCTCTAATCCCGATAATCCTCTGACTCTATTCATTTTACTCACTTTGATCAATTTGTCAAAATTAACATGACAAAGCCTTTTGTGCCATAGCCAAACGTCTTCAACTTTAGCAAATAGGAAACTCTTCATAGAAGTATCAAGATAAAATAAATTACCTTTAGATTGTTCTCCAGTAGAAATCAGACTCTCCTTCGTATCAAAAAATTTCACCTTCGCATGTTGAAATTCTAGTTGGTGACCTGTGTTATTTAACTATACAACACTCAATAGATTATACTTTAAACCTTCAACCCAATAAACATCATATCTTGTGTTATTCAGTAGAAGTATAGAACCTTTTCCTTTCACATGGTATGGAGCATCATTACCAAATATAGCAAATCCTTCATCATGCTTTTCCAAGGAAATAAACTTAAGTGTGTCACCAGTCATGTGATGTGAACAACCACTATCTGTAATCCATGTTTCATTCTTACTTACTTGTGATATTAGGGCTCTTGGTTCTTCTTTGTTTTCTTCATTAGAATTATCTTTAATAGAAACATACAAAACTTCTTTTTCATTAGTGTCATATGAATCATCATCACTTAGGTCTTCATTAGCAATATGAAAATGTTTTTTACCTTTGTTTTTGTAGTCTCTAAATCTCTTGAATCTATTTTCTCTTTTGTCGTTATCTATGTTATCTATCTTCTCCTCATTGTCTATCTTAGGGAAGTTAGATGCAAAATAATCAATCTTGTTACAGTTAAAACATTTCAAGGGTAACTTACCTTAGTATTTGCCTTTGCCTCTTTGTATCCTTCTAGCCACAAAAGCTTCAAACTCTCTCTCATTCTCTTCAACTGCAACATATAACTCTTCCAAACTGTTATGCCCTGCATACCCGTCCCTACATTTTGTCTGCAAAATGTTGGGTCCCCCTTTTTTTCACTTTTGCTCTTGCCTTTTTTTTTTTTGTTTCCTTTGCTTTTTCCTCCGGGCTTTGCTCCTGATAGGTTTGTCTTTCTTTTATTTTTTTTCCTCTTGTGCCTTTCAGACCCGGTCCCGGAGTCTGCTTGTTCTATCCAGAGCTGGATTCTAGACTCCGGGATTCTCTTCAACTAAGTCTTCTCTCGCAAGAAGGCATAATTGCATGGAATCCCCAAGCCCAGAGTCCATAGGTAGGTCTATTCTAGAGTTTGCAGAAAAGAATGCAACCTGTTTTTACCCTAGCGGTATAAATAGAAGTTACCTGTCATTTTCACAGTTACCATGATTAAAATACTTGGTGCACTCAGAGCGAATTAAGGTGAATTAAACAGTTTTTGCTCCTATGCTTAGTGTTGATTACCAATGGTTTGTAGTGCTCGCTCACGGTGATTCTCAAGGATAACTTGTTGCAGGGCACTTTCCATGCTCACCTTCTCCATTGCTTCTACATTTTCAGGTAGGCTCTCGGCCCTCATCTTTATGTTCTTTCTAGTTTCCTGGTTTTTGTTTTGTTGTGTTTGTTTTCATTTTTCTTTTCATTATTTTGTCTAGTTTCAGTTTTGTTTGTGTCTCGCTATGCCTCATGGCGCTGGTCTTTCCCTCGCCTCCCGTTGGTGGGTTGGCACTGGCAGAGGGTTGTCCGCCCTCTGTGTAGTTGTAATCTAGGGTGGTTTCCTGTGCATTTCGTGACATAGGTTGCTTTGTATATTGTGTATGTTCTATAAAATTTATGTATATATGCTTCAGCCTTCAGCCTCTTGTACTATGTTGTATTCCTAGTGTATATCCTTCCAAAACTATGTCGAGCTCACCGTGCCCTTTTTCATGTTTCCTCAAATTTGGGAGCTCTCCCTCTCGGTAAAATATCACCTAGTTGGGACTCGGCTCCTCACTGGTTTGAATAATGGTGGTTTTCTCTCTCCTTTGTCAATTTAGTCTTAATGGTGAATTTATTTCCCATGTGCGCATTCAAGTCTAGCCAAGTGGCTCCCACTTCACGCATGTTTGGACAGTTGGCAGTGTTATTGCCATAACTCATATTTACTGCATGGCCATGTGACACCCATGTCAGCTTAGTATGGCTCATCTTCTAGCCATGTCACCCAACGGTTAGTTTTCAGACTCTGGGTCCTATGTCCTCATCAAGCTCCTGTTTCACTTGTATCATATGTGCTGGAATCCCCGGAGGCTTGGATGTTGGTCAGTTTCCTTAGTTTTCATTATACACACATCTTTCCCAGGATTTGACAAACTAACTCTTGCAGGTTGAGATGCGATGGGAAGAGCTCCTGGATCCTGGAGTAGCATTTTATCTTATATAAATTTTGATGGTCGTCTTGCCTTGTAGGTTGCCAACATCAAACTCATTAATCATGTCAGAGGCATCTGCATCTTCTCCACCCAGGAGTCCAGATCTCCCCACTGCGGCAGTCAGCAGGGCAGCCATCAGGACTAAGATCGAGAGGGCCCTAGAAAAGCTTCCCCTAACCATGAAGTACTTGAAGGAAAACACTATCATAGGATCAAAGATTGATTCCAAGGTTTAGTTGATTACCGACGCCAGCATCAAAATGTGGGAGGAAATGCAAGCCCTGGTAAAAATGATGTATATCCAATGAACGGTCGAAGACCCATTGGCTGTCAACATCAGCAATTCTAGGATTCTGAAGGCTTCTTGCTTCCCATGCTCTGTGACAACCCCAAAACTTATTCTTACTCTAGCCATGCACTAAAATTCATCCATCCGGGCCATCATGCTTGTTGCCTCAGTCCCGACTGGGTATCCAACTCCTATGGTGTCTTTGGATGCTGCAACTTTTCAAGCCAATCTGGGAATTCCCAAGTTCAATGAGGTAGCCATTTTCACCTGGTCCGTGGCTTTGCAGGAATTTATGGATTTGGAACACATGGCCTAGCAGTATCTAAACAACAATTGGCTGAAGATGCCAAAGAAAGACTCCAAAAGGATGAAGCTGGAAATCCCCCGATCAGAATTCAAGGAAAGCATTCAGATGGGGATCATAGCATTATGTAGGATCTTTGGACAACCCCATGCCTGGGAATTTTTTGCATGGATGTACTGCTTCTTGCTCGGCATCTATTCTGGTGAGAAATACTTTGATTGGGCCACCATCATCTCAAATCATGTGGACTCCCAGTTCCTCTAGGTCACCCAAACCTCTAAATTCTACATGACATCCTACATTCTCTGGGCTCTAGCACAATAATGCCCCATCAAAAATGGGCTACTCACAATAGGTGTACTCAAGGTCAGTCCGGTCCAAAAGGCTCCCTTGGATTATTTCCCACAACTCCAATGGGAGGCTAGTTTTCTTAGCTTATGTCGAGTAAATGATGCCTTCATTTACTACAAACTCCTCACACCTACCTAGGATGCCAGGTACCACCTCTCTAAAGAGGCAATAGATTTGGTTAGAAGTTATGACCACTATTACATTCAGTTCCAGTATCACACCTTTATTCGGGTGACCGGCTTCTCCGGGAAACCCTATTTGTTACCCAAGCATTGTGGGAACAAAATAATTATTTTAGAATACTGTAGGCAGATCTTGGAGTTGTACACCCTCTTCACGGTGAAGAAGGTAACAAATGTTCCATTCCCAATCACCTATGGGAACTATTTTTGTAGTCTGGCAGCAGCTAAGGAGGCAGACAGTGAGCTTAAAATTTTGGGCTTAACAAAATTTTATTTGACGAGGAAGAACTTTGATCTGCTAAGAAAAATAGAAATGGCACTTCCCTGGGTATCAGAGCCCCATGCATTTCACATGGAGGATTCTTGGGATGATTTCCAGGATGACTTTGAAGTTTGGAGTCGACACTTCGTCCAGATGACAATGGGGATGATAGAGAGGTTGAAGCTTTGAAAGTTCCTGGATGACTTCTCAGACACCGGGTCTATTGTGGACCCATAATATAAAGAAAGGGGAGTAGACAAAATGGCTCTCCCTCTAGTAGACTGGAATGCCCAAGAAGGTCCAAAAATTGAGGATCTTACACACGACGTGGTCGAATGCAGCCATGTGTATTTTAAGAAGGCATGCCCTAGAAGCACGTGTAAAGTCGGCCCATTTGTGCTAGGCTCAACTTCTGGGGCCGAAACCTCCTCACAAGGGGAGGATAGAAGAAAAAGGATAATGGGGACCCCGTCGCAAACCACATCTTTGACCCCCATAATAGATCAAATGCAACAGACGGTGGTAGTCTCCCAGCAAATAAAAGATAAGTTAATCATGTGGTTGGCCAACCCAATACTTATGACCGGGCCCGTGCATCCTCCCTCTTCCCCTTCACTGGTAGCATTGATGCTCTAAGAAATAGGGACCGGGGTGGAAGAGGAGCGGGCAGCTATGATGGATGCAGGGCCCCCTTTGATAACTAGGAGAAAGAAAAAGAAGACTAACTCTCAGCCAAAGGCAGAGCCAGAACTTAGGATGCCAAGCATCCAAGAAATACAAATTGTTTCTTTCGACTCCCCAGAGCAGGACACAAGGCCCAAAAATATCCCGTAGACCTCCCCTCCACATGAATTTGATGATGTATTTGGGACTAACAAATTTGGGAATCTACAGGGAGATATCACAAAGTCGGTGGAAGAGATCGCCACATAGGAAGAAGAAGTCCTAGAACAAGAAGTTTCCCAAGAATAGGAATCCCGAGCAGAAGAAGAAAAATAACAAGAATAGGTAGATATCTCCAATGTCCCAGAGATACAGATCGCAGGAACTACAGAGGGCAGGAAAACATAGGATAAGCAAACAACATCAGTTGGGGAAACTGGACCCACGGGATCAACCGTGACCCCAACTGCCATGTTCCAAATGTCGCCTCCAAGAGTAACATGTGGAGAGGTAATTACAGCAGCCCAAACATTGAATCTTGGCTTGATACCTCCACCACCTCTAGAGAATGCACCAATTGAAGAAGACATTCCAGCAAAAGAGGCTAATAAAGAATAGCAGCAAGGTGGGGAACAGAACCCCAGAGAAATAGATGTTGATCCTAACATTGCTAAGGATGTGGACACCAAGACAAAAGACACAAGTTCCACCAGCGTAAATATTTTTGGTGAGCCCAAAGATACAAGAAAGGAGTCAAAAATGGCTCAGAACACCGAGGGGGCACAGCAAAACCCTGAGGGGAACTAAAAGAAAAAAAATTTCCTACAAAGCCACCACTACCACCATAATGGTTGGTGGAGTCCCAGAAGAGGAAGGCCCGAGTAACACCCAAGGCCCATCTCTCCTTGGCTGAGATGATGGCACAAATATAGGATCCTTCCAAGGCCAAGAAATCCCAAACAGTCCATACTCTTCAGTCTGGGCCAGGCGGAGATACAGTTGCGGTAATCGCGACACCTTCCCCAGATGCAGATAAGCAACGGCTAAGGCTGATGAATACTCCATCACCAAAATATCACTGGGGAAGAGAGGGAAACAAGATGAACTAGACCTGTTAAAAGAAGCGACCAAGGCGGTGGAGGCTCGCTATGAAAAGGAGGCCCAAAAATTTAGGGCAGAAAAAGAAAAGAATGCAAACCTCATGGGGCTGCTAACAGAGCTTGTGCAGCCTATTATTGCTATCCCCTCGGATGTCTCCACATCTAGGGAAACACTTCATCAAAGTGACATAGATTCACTAAGGGCGATGAAAAGAAAGGCCCAAGCAGTTGATGAATGGGTTACCGAACAGGTGGGAAACGTCTAGCATTTCTTAGTATCCACACCCCTAGACTTATATGCAGCCAACAATATCCTACATTAGGCCAAAACTACTATCTCCATCTTGGAGGGAGACATTGAAAATTATGAAGCATGGAAGGCTGAGTTGGAAGAACTTATTGGCATCAGAGAAGAAGTTGTCTCTGAGGCCAGAATTTTGGGAGAGGAGTCTTTTGACTTTGTCCGGACCCATCACTCTAGACTTGATCTCACACTAGGGGTAATCAAGCAACTGGTAGGGACCTTGCGCAACAAAGCCCAAGAAGTTCAATATTCTTTTAATTTGTACAATTCATTCATCTCAAAGGTCTCTGGAGCTGATCCCTTTAGCACTGAAATGTGCACTCTAGAGGAATACATCGTGGGAAAGTTTGACGAGCTAATGGAGTCTCGGTATGGATCCTTGGAGGGGATAGATGGAGCAAAAATGACATGAATAACTCGCATGGTGCTCCAAGGTCACAACACAGCAAAGATGGCCACAGAATTCAAGGCAAATGTTCCAGATCTGGGCAAACAGGTGGATGTGGCCAAGTACCATCGAGCTGGCCTCAAGGACATCGACGAAGATGGGATTGCCTGCCTCTTGCAGACCTTCAATGATACTAAGGAATAATAAAATTCTATGGGTTCTGGAAATGATTATCAGGGGAGGTATTTTGTACTTATTCATTCTTTGGGAGTGCAAGCTTCCGGATCCTAGGGTTCTAGATCCCATAATTTTGTACTTTTAGTGACCAATGTCTCAGTTCCTAGAGTCGACCGGTCACTATTAGATAGTTAATGAAAGTCTCAAAAAGTAGGTAACCACAATAAGGCACGTCAGCTTAGAGGATGGTTCTGACAGATGGTCTTCCCAAGGTGCCGCTCCAATGTAACATACGGTGCATCAAAGATAGGGAGCCACTTTCCCATTAATGAGGCATGTAGCCTAGATCCCCGGGGGATGAGATTTCTTCTACTTTCTCTCTGGCTCTCTTCTCGAGGTCAATTCTTCCACTCCACCTTTCTTGTCTCATTCTTTTGACATGTCAGACATTTTCTATCTCGAGGTCTTTGTAGCATGGTGCAGGTAGTACCAGCCACCAAAAATTGTATTATATTGTTTAAAGGGTTAAATAAGTTAGGTTAAGATTAGGGAAAACTTGTGTATAAATAATAAGTCCGACCTCATTCCAAGGGTCGGAAAAATTGATGATTTTGCAGTCTATAGCTAATAGCATTTTGGTTTTTCTCAGTTCTTAGTTGTAGAGCTCAATGCTGCTTAGTTTTAGAAGATTTCAGTAGTTAGATGCTCCCCTGGAGCCACCATTATTATACGCACCAGTGCTTGTTGGAAACGTGTTAATGAAGAAGGAAGGGTTCTATCAATGATGTTGTTAGCATTCTAATCTCTGGATTAACAATCTTTTGTGTTGTATGTTCTTTATGTCCCTTGTTGTGACATTTTAATTAGATTAACGACCTTCTTTTCCCTCATTATTGATTAAATATGAGCTAATGGTTCTGTGTTTCTTCAGTATTTAGTGTAGCATGCGGGAGCATGGTTGATGTCTTGAATGTTTAGCATAACTATAGGTAGATGGAATACTTAAAACCTTGATCTATCTTTTGAAGTTTATTTGGTAAATTTAATGCACACTTGCAGGAAACCTAACTCAATGAAATCTCCGAAGAAGACGAGCCAAGATAACCAACTATCCCCCTGAACAAAATAGTCACACTCCCAACTAAGCTCCCACACCATTGAGACCTAACTCTCACATGCTTGAAGGCCTGGGGAATCTCATTTCCCTGAACAACCTTTACAGGAAAAGTTGGCCGGTACCCGGTGACAACTTACATCTGTTGGCAAACCCGGTCACAAAGTCTTGTCAATAGAAACTAGTGCTAGAAGGAGGGCATGAGCTCATCCCCTTCTAAGGATTTAGACTTAACATCACTTGAGGGTTCCCCAAGCCATAGTTTTAGGAATAAAACCTTTAGTGAGATTGGGTCATTTTCACCTGCGAGATTTGAAAGAATCCTTAGATCAGCGCCCAACCCTGGAAGATTTATTGAACTCGAGCCTCCTGCTCGAAAGAAATGGACCCCAAAAGCCAAGCCAGCCACCATTGTCTAGAGATCTAGCACATCCCAGAACACCCAACTCTCCCAGACTATCTCAAGGAGTAACTTTCAATCTGTTCAGAACCCAATGCCCCCAATGGCTACGTATTTTGGAAACACCGGGTCCCTGATGGGATAGTTCCCGGGTGCTACTCACAATCTTCCTTCAAACCCAGAGAAGATCTATCTCTGATATGAGAACCTGGGCTCACAAACTATAAAAGAGCATCTGTAGGCATACAAAGATGTCATCTAACATTGGATCCAGAATGAAGATGTTGTGACCCAGATGTTCCCTCTATCCCTGGGATAGAATGAGTTGAACTGGTACCTCAACTTGCCCACCAACTCAATCAACAGCTAGTAGCAGATGGAGGATGCCTTCTTGGTGGCCTTCTGTGTACATGTGGGCCTAGCATGGTCCCACATCCATTTCATCTCCATTAGGAAGGAACCGAACAAACCCCTTGCAGCATTCAACCACTGGTTCCAACGTGCCTTGAAGCGGTGCAGGGGTCCCTTCATCCCATCCACTAATGTAACCATCTAGACCTACCTGAATGTGATAGACCCTTCCATTGCTACTCTCCTTTGGAGAACTATCACCCCAGGTGACCGAGATACTTTGGAAAAGTTTTACAACCTGGCCTTCGAATTGTCCTGTGGTTTGAACAAGGCCCCAGGCGGGATAGGGCAGAACTTACCCTACAACATGGTACCTGATAGACTTCCTATGCTAGGGGATATAACCCTAATCAAGCAATGGGTTCCCCTACAATGGACACAACCCCACCACCGTCAATAGACTAGCAGGCCCAGTATGTATATTCATCCCAAGTTTAGACAACATCGGGTCTGGAATCCTTTCCTTGGAACCAGCCACAGCAAATGCAACAACCACAGACACAACCTTTTGGAGTGTCTTTCTTTCAGTCATTTGAGGCTAGAGGATTTATGCCCTCGACTTTGGAAAATGTTATCACTTTCCCTAGGAACTAGCAACAATAACCGTCATACTATGACGTGAATACCCAGCTGACCACCGAGGTCAAATCCCTCTGGCGATTATTATCCTCACTGACTGTGGACATGGGACAGCTGAAGGCAGGGTCCTTTGCACCCCACAAATCCAATTCCTAGAGGGGGAACATCTTCTTTGGCCAATGAAATACCCATGCTAGAGGAAGGAATTACAATAATGGGCCTCGGCCCAACCAGAAATAATGGAACAATAATGCTAATGTCGGAGGTCCTCCTCCAAACCAAAACACCAATCAGGGTAGTGCTAGACCCAGCCATTCTTCACAATTTGTAGACTTCTACCTGATGACTAACTGGTGTATATTGCACAACACTAGATCTCATTCTGAGGCAAACTGTGCCACCCTGGAGAAGGTCATCCTAATCTCCCAGTCAGATAGGCAACAATCTACTGATCTATCACCCCTAGAAACATCTGCACAAGAGCCCACTCATAGTGCCTTTACCTATGAGACCATCTTCTTTGGAACAAACAAGGGAGATGAAGAGCCCAATCTGCAAGGGTTCTTTGATGAATATAATCTGGCCTTTGAGGCCAATGCCTTCACCAACCCACAGACTCCTTACAACACTCGAAGTCAAGCTGGTAAGGGACTAGTTTATACGCTTATGCCTACCAAAGACACTCCTCCCCAGGACAACACGACTGATCGGTTCCTCCCTCCAAAAGGCCCTGGCTCTAACCAAGCTAAGGACCCAGCCGAGGGAAGCCACCAATTCCCAAGAGGAAGGTTTGATATCATGAAGGTGTTAGAATGAACTACCGCCTCCATAACCCTGATGGAGGTTTCGCTGAATTGTCCCGAGCAGAAGAAGTCCCTTCTGAAGCTCTTGGGAAACCTGGAAGCCATCAGTCACCCACCCAATACTGTCACTTTCAAGGATGCCAATGCAACTATCCTCTAGGGTAACACTAAGGATCCTCCCTTCCTACTTGGACTGAACATACAAGGAAAGAATATACATAATTTCCTAATAGATTCCAGGGCTTCGGGCACCATCATGCCTCTATCCATATGCTAGAAGCTCAGATTCCACCCTACCCCATCTAATAGTGCAGTAATCTAGCTAGATAAAACTACTATAAAAATGGTTGGTGAGCTGAAAAATGTCCAGATTCAGCTCATCCAAGACCCCAGGATAATCAGCGTGATTGACATCCAAGTGGTGGACATCCCAGATACTTATGGGATGTTACTAAGTCACAATTGGTCTATGTCCCTTAATGGGTATTTCTCCACTGACTTCTCCCACTTGTGACTCCCCTGGGAAGGAGAATCCAACTAGATCCAGGTAGAAAGTGAACCCTGGATGAAACAGGCCTTTACCAAAGTCAGGAGGGTAAATGAAGTCCTCTTCTCTGAGACTTTCCCCGGGGTATACCGACCCCTATAAATTTTGACATTTGATTTCACCCCCAGGGAAGACCCCATAGTTTCCTAGAGAACCCAGGACCTAGACAAAAAACTAAGCGATGAGGTTGATTCACAACGGGGCACAGTGACATCTTCTACACTCTTGTCCAACACCACCTGGTGTCGGGTACATTATCAAAAACATTCAGAATTAGAGTGTGATCCTTGCCTCTCTACTTCTACCCGACACATTGATACCTCCCAGGAAGAGAAACTTAAAGCAATCATGCCTAGGCCTAGTAAGTCCCTTAACAGCACCCCCATGGTGCCGCTAGTTTAGGCATCTCAACTACAAATCTCCCCAGGGGAAAACCTCACCCACGTGCCATTAGAGCCAGAGGAAACTCCTCCCAGTCCTCCCAGAGATAATCTAAAGACCACTTCATCTTCCTAACCCTAGACAACACACAATGACATATGGACCCTTAAGTTTGACGGGTCCCAATCCAAACAAGGCTGTGGGGTCGGAGTGGAATTGAACAACCCGCAGGGGAAATCCTTCCTCACATCTTATAGGCTATAATTCAACTGCATGAATAATGTCATAGAGTACAAGGCCTTGGTCCTTGGACTCCTATTTGCACTAAGAAAAAGAATCACTCACCTCTGGGCCTTGGGTGATTCAGAGTTGATTGTTAAGCAAGTCCAGAGTCAATACACCTGTCATGACAAAAGGCTAGCCACAACCCACAATCAGGCATGGAGCCTTATCAAAGATTTTGATGCCTTCACATTGATCTTATGCCCCAAAAGAGGAACTATGTTCCACATGCCCTTGCTTTGTCTGTCAGCACTCTCGAGCCAATGGCTAGATCTTGGCTCCATAAATTCTCTATTAAGACGGTCCCCACCCCATCCATTCCAGATAATGTCACCCATTTTTAGGTTTTTGAAGATGATCAGCATATCCTGGCTTTTATGGCCAATGTTGGTGTCTTTGAGGACTAGATAGTGGAGGAGAGAGAGCACGATGATACTGGATAGGGTGATGAAGATGACAGAATCATGGACCTACCAACCAACACCATCCCTAAGAGGATGGTCACACTTGAACGTATCTTTGAATCAGTCCCTCAGGGCTGGGAAAAGGTATCATCCTCCTTTGAGGGAGGTAAATTTGAGAAAGTCAACATCGGCCAGGCCGGTGAAGAAAAATGGATACACATTGGCACCTCTTGCTCCCCTGAGGAGAAGGAGAAGATTCTCACAGTTCTCTGAGAATACATTGATGTAATTGCGTGGGGGTATGAGGACTTAAAAACCTATGATACATCCATTATGACTCATACTATCCCACTCAAACCTAATGCTAAGCCTTTTCAACAAAAGCAATGACTAGTCAACCCATTGATCGAGCCCCTAATTCATCAGGAGGTTCAAAAACTACTGTCAGCCCGGATCATCTTTCCAATCTGGCATACTACGTGGGTTTCCAACCTAGTCCCTGTGAGGAAGAAAAGTGGCAAGATCTGCCTTTGCATAGATTTTCAAAATTTAAACAAAACTTCCAAGAAAGATAATCACCCTCTCCCCTCGTTGGATGAGGTATTGAAAATCGTGAAAGGATCACAAATGATGTACTTCTTGGATGGGTACTCCGGGTATAACCAAGTCATGGTTAAATATGAAGATAGAGATAAAATGGCGTTCACCACCAAGTGGGGAACATTTTCCTATCAGAGAATGCCCTTTGGCCTGATCAATGTTGGGGCCACATTTTAGAAGGCTATGGACATTATGTTTGAAGGCCTAGTAAACTGGTGCATAATCATCTACATGGATGATTTGACCGTCTTTTCCCAGGACAGGCATGATCATTCCGCCCACCTTGTCCAAATTTGTGAGAGATGTCGCTAGTATGGAATATCCCTTAACCCTAAGAAATGTATATTTTGGGTCACTGAGGGGAAGCTGCTTAAGCATATTGTCTCTAAGAAGGGTATATCCATCGACCCTGAGAGAGTTGAAGCACTGCTGAATCTACAGATGCCCGACAGCAAGAAGGAAATGAGATCTTTCTTTGGGAAGATCAACTTTGTTTGGTGGTTCATCATCAGATTCGTCGAGATCATAAAGCCACTCAATGAAATGATGAAGAAAGATACTAAGATTGAGTGGAGCCCAGAGGCAAAGTGGGCATTCACCTAGATTAAACAAATGATAGAGGAGGCCCCAGTCTTGGCTAGTCCAGACTATTCCCTCCCCTTTTACATATATTCCTTTGCCTCACCACATTCTATCATGGCAGTATTGACCTAGAAAGTTGAAAGGGAAGAATGATCGATATCTTTCATGAGCTCCCCCTTTAAAAATGTTGAAGTCCAGTATTCACCTCTGGAAAAGCAGGCTTTTGCTCTTGTCTATGCCATGAATAAATTTTGACATTATATTCTCCAGAGCAAAGTGCACGCAATCATCCCGGACCAGGCAATAAAATCTCTGCTGATGCAGAGTGAATTGGGTGAAAGAAGGGGGAAATGGATGGCCATCCTCCAAGAGTATGATTTGGCAATGCAACCCATGAAGATAGTTTGAGGCTTGGGACTATGTAGAGTGATGTCAGAAGAGACTCCACACATCAAATGTCAGGCATATACAGTGGATTCTATCACTCAGGATCCATAATACATAGACCTAGTGTACTTGTTGCTGAACAACAGATGCCCAGAGGGATTGCCTCCAAACAAACATCGCACCCTACGATTTAAGAGCACACACTTCATGATCAAAAATGCCATGATTTTTTGTTGGAACTATGAGGGAGTGTACTTCTGGTGCATTGATAGGGTTCAAGCTACAAAGATAATCGAATAATTCCATGGGCAGTTTAGAACCGGGCATGCCTGAGCTAACGCCACTGCCCATTAGATCCTCTAGGCCCAATACTATTGGCCTTGTGTCTTTAAGTATGTCTACACTTACATCACAAAATGCCACACTTGCCAAACCGTGACACATCGTGAGCAGAACCCGGCTATGCCTTTGCAGCCGGTCTTCGAATCTAGACCTTTTTCCCAATGGGAATTTGACTTTATCAGGGAAATAAACCCCAACTCATCTGCCAACCACCGGTACATCTTGACTGCTACCGTTTATTGCACCCGGTGGTCTGAAGTGATCCCTTGTAAAAATAACATGGCAAATGTAGTCATAAAATTCCTAGAAGAAAACATCGTCACACGATTTGGGATGCCCTTCGCTATAGTATGTGACAATGGTTCGGCATTTTCTTTGGTGCAATTTCTTGAATGGACCTATGACAGAAGGATCACTCTAAAAATTTTCAGCAACTATTACCCCCAGGGAAATGGTGTGGCTAAATCAACCAAAAAAAATCTACTTGAAGTGATCAAACACCTATTAGAATAGAATCCCCAGGACTGGCACCAAAATCTTAGGTGCACTCTCTAGGAGGATCATATCTGAATAAAGGAAGCCCTAGGGACTTCCCCATTCCACCTAATTTATGGCCAAGACCCAGTGTTCCATATTAACCTACAGATCCTGGTGTTACAGTTCATGCAGGAATTCGACAACCGGGACATTGTGGAAGTCTGGCTTTTGAACCTGGTGAGAATGGAAGAACAAAGAGATGCAGCCCTCGAACACTTTGTGTGTCACCAAGTAGTAGTAAAATGATGGTTTAACCAAAGAGCCCAGTATAAGGCCTTTCATATTTTGAACTTATTCCTTTTGTGGGACAAGGCCCAGGAAAAGAAAGGAACACACACCAAATTCTAGCGGCTCTGGCTTAGACCATACTTGATATCTGAGATCTATGGGGCAAATACTTATTGCCTTAGTGCCATGACTAGAGAAGTCGTTCCATTTCCCGTCAATGGACAATTTCTCAAGAATTATTTTGAATAAGGTGAGTTTGTCCAGAGTTGTATTTTATGTAATGTCCTGCTTGTAAATATCCCTCCTGGTGCTCTATGTGGGGTGCCTTTCCTTGTAAACAGTTTTGTTGGATTTCCTCCGAAACCGCCCCTCTTCCTTGTCATTTTTTTTTGGCTTCATTCTTTCTTTTCGGGGTTCCCAGTGTTTTTCCCTTCCTTTTATAGACCCGTATGCTTTGCATAACATCTAGTCTCTTGAAGTGGTACCTTTTGTATTATGGTAAACTTGGAATCTATTATTAGCATGGTGGAATTGGTCTGCGCTTTGGAGTTATTTTGTAAGTTTGGTAACAGACTATGAGCATTCTTCATCGGATTCACCTCCTAGAAGTCTGGAAATTAGTTAAATCAAAGTTAAGGGAACAAGTAATCAGACACACTAAGAATAGATCAGTCGCACTAGTTTGTTGGCCCAAGTCTGAAAAATATTTAAAATTCTTTCTGGGTCTGGAATTTTCTTCCCTATTTGGCAATTTGAAGTGGATGGAAAGGTGAAAGAAGTATCACCTCATAAATTGGCTAAGCTTGAGGTCCAAGGTGAAAGAAGTACCACCTTCCCATTCAAAAAAAGAAAAGAAAAGAAAGGAAAGGAAAGAACTAAAGAATGGAGAAATTCTGGTATCCGAGGGAAACGAGCAGATTTGATGATTTTGGTTTGATATATTTAGTGCCTCCTCTCTGCTTCTCCCGAAGGTCATCGGCTTGGTTTTATTTCAAAGAACACACTCCACAACTGATGAAAGACCAAGGATTGAATCATGTATGGGTCAGATTTACTCAGACGCTTTGTAACTTGCAAGCAAGATGCTCTAAGTAAGGAATGATTCTGGTTTTTGCCAACTAGATATTTTGCAGTTCTTGAATGCGCTAAGGCATTTGTCCCAGGTAGTCACCATTTTTTATACCCTACATACCCGTCCCTACATTTTGTGTCCAAAATGTTGGGTCCCTCTTTTTTCACTTTTGCTCTTGCCTTGTTTTTTTTTGTTTCCTTTGTTTTTCCCTCAAGGCTTTTCTCCTGTGAGGTTTGTCTTTCTTTTTATTTTTGTCCTCTCTTGCCTCTCGGACCTGGTCCCAAAGTCTGCTTGTTCTGTCTAGAGTTGGATTTCATACTTTGGGATTCTCTTCAACTATGTCTTCTCTCGTAAGAAGGCATAATTGCATGGAATCCCTGGGCCCAGAGTCTGGAGGTCTGTCTATTCTGGACTTTGCAGAAAAGAACGCAACCTATTTTTACCCTAGTGGTATAAATAGAAGTTACCTATCATTTTCATAGTTACCATGATTAAAATACTTGGTGCACTCGGGGCAAATTAAGGTGAATTAAACAGCTTTTTCTCCCATGCTTAGTGGTTGATTAATAGTGGTTTGCAGTGCTCACTCGTGGTGATTCTCAAGGCTAACTTGTTGCAAGGTGCTTCCCGTGCTCACCTTCTCCGTTGCTTCTGCATTTTCAGGTAGGCTCTTGGCCCTCGTCTTTTCATTCTTTCTAGTTTCCTAGTTTTTGTTCCGCTGTGTTTGTTTTCATTTTTCTTTTCGTTGTTTTGTCTGGTTTCAATTTTGTTTGTGTCTCGCCACGCCTCATGGCACTAGTCTTTCTGTCGCCTCCCATTGGTGGGTTGGCATTGGCAGAGGGTTGTCCGCCCTCTGTGCAGTTGTAATCTAGGGTGGTTTCCCGTGCATTCTGTGATATAGGTTGCTTTGTATATTATGTATGTTTCTATAAAATTTATGTATATATGCTTTAGCCCTCATCCTCTTGTACTATGTTGTATTCCAAGTGTATATCCTTCCAAAACTATGTCGAGCTCACTGTGCCCTTTTTCATGTTTCCCAAAATTCATGAGCTCTCCCTCTTGGAAAAATACTACCTGGTTCAAACTCGGTTCCTCACTGGTATGAATAATGGTGGTTTTCTCTCTCCTCCATCGAGTCAGTCTTAAAGGAAAATTTATTTCCCATGCGCAAATTCAAGTCTAGCCAAGTGGATCCCACTTCACGTGCGTTCGGGAAGTTGGTGGCATTATTGCCATAACTCCTATTTACTGCATGGCCATGTGATACCCACATCAGCTTAGTATGGCTCATCTTCTGGCCATGTCACCCAAAGGTTAGTTTTCAGACTCTGGGTCCTATGTCCTCATCTGGATCATGTTTCACTTGTATCATAGGTGCTAGAATCCCTGGAGGCCCGGATGTTGGTCAGTTTCCTCAGTTTTCATTATACGCACGTCTTTCCCAAGATTTGACAAACTAACTCTTGCAGGTGTAGATGTGATGGTAAGAGCTCTCAGATCTTAGAGTAGCGATTTATCTTATATAAATTTTGACGGTCATTTTGCCTTGTAGGTTGCCAGCATAAAACTGTTAATCATGTCAGAGGCATCTGCATCTTCTCCACCCAGGAGTCTAGATCTCCCCACCGCGGTAATCAATAGGGCAGCCCTCAGGACTAAGATCAAGAGGGCCCTGGAAAAACTTCCCCTAACCATGAAGTACTTAAAGGAAAACACTATCATAGGATCAAAGATTGATTCCAAGGTTTAGTTGATTACCGACACCAGTGTCAGAATGTGGGAAGAAATGCAAGCCCTGGTAAAAATGATGTATATCCAACAAACAGCTGGAGACCCATTAGCCGTCAACATCAGTAGTTATGGGATTCTGAAGGCTGCTTTCTTCCCATGATCCGTGCAAGCCCTGAAACTTATTCTTACTCTGGTCGTGCACTACAATTCATCCATCTGGGCCGTCATGCCTGTTGCCTCAGTCCCGACCGGGTATCCAACTCCTATGGTGTCTTTGGATGCCACAACTTTTCACATCAGTCTAGGAATTCCCCAGTTCAATGAGGTAGCCATCGTCACCCAATCCATGACTTTGTAGGAATTTATGGATTTGGAACACATGGCCTGGCAGTATCTGAACAACAACTAGTTGAAGACGCCAAAGATAGACTCCAAAAGGATGAAGCTGGAAATCCCCCAATCAAAATTCAAGGAAAGCATATAGATGGGGATCGTAGCATTGTGTAGGATCTATGGACAACCCCATGCCCAGGATTTTTTAGCATGGATGTACTACTTCTTGCTCGACATCTCTTCCAGCGAGTAATACTTTGATTGGGCCACCATCATCTCAAATTATGTGCACTCCCAGTTCCTCCAGGTCACTCGGACCTCTAAATTATACATGACATCCTACGTTCTCTGGGCTCTAGCACAAAAATGCCCCATCAAAAATGGACTACTCACAATAGGTGTACTCGGGGTCAGTCTGGGCCAAAAGGCTCCCTGGGATTATTTCCCAGAAATCCAATGGCAGGATAGTTTCCTCAGCTTCTGCCGAGTAAATGATGCCTTCATTTACTAAAATCTCCTCACACCTACCTGGGATGTCAGATACCACCTCTCTAAAGAGGCAATGGATTTGGTTAGAAGTTATGGCCACTATTACATTTAGTTCTAGAAGCACACCTTTATTCGGGTGACCAACTTCTCTGGGAAACCCTATTTGTTACCCAAGAATTGTGGGAACAAAATAATTCTTTTGGAATATTGCCGACAGATCTTGGAGTTGCACACCCTCTTCACAATGAAGAAGGTAACAAATTTTCTATTCCCAATCACCTGTGGGAACTATTCTTTTAGTCTGGTCACAGCTAAGGAGGCGGACAGCGAGCTTGAAATTCTAGGCTTAACAAAAATTTATTTGACAAGGAAGAACTTTCATCAGCTAGAAAAAATAGCTACGGCACTTCCCCGAGTATCATAGCCCCATGAATTTCACATGGAGGATTTTTGGGAAGATTTCCAGGATGACTTTGAAGTCAAGAGCCGGCACTTCATCCGGATGACAATGGGGATGATAGAGAGGCTGAAGCTTCAAAAGTTCCCGGATGACTTCTCAGACATTGGGTCCACTGTGGACCCACAATATAAAGAAAGGGGAGTAGACAAAATGGCTCTCCCTCCAGTAGACTAGAATTACAAGGAAGGTCCAACAATTGAGGATCTTACCCACAAAAAAAATTTCAACAATCAAAACCTTGTTATCACTGTCACACTTCAAGTAAACATTAATGTTCTCACTTGTTCTTTGAAATCCTATTTTGATTAGATAGAGTGTAATCTCTCATACCATGCTCAGGGTTCTTTCTTCAAACCATAAAGATCTTTGTTTAATTTACATACCTTGTTTTTATTTGTGCTCTCAATGAATCCTTGAGGTTGTTCAATGTAAACTTCTTCTTCCAGTATCCCATTCAAAAATGCAGACTTGACATCCATTTAATAAACTTTGAATCCTTTGCAAGCTGCATAATCTATAAGTATTCTAACTCCTTCCAATCTAGCAATAGATGAAAAAGTCTCTCCATAATCTATGCCTTCTTCGTGTGCATAACCTTTGTAAACCAATCTAGCTTTATTTATAATAACTTCTCCACTCTCATTCATCTTGTTTTTGAAAATTTATTTAGTACCAATAATTTTTTTATCCTTTGGTGTAGGTACTAAAGTCCATGTACTATTCTTTTCTATCTAATCAAACTCTTCTTTCAATGCTTCCATCCAATCTTCATTATCTAGTGCTTCTTTAACTTTCTTTGGCTCAAATGAAGATATCAAACATGTATTATCTCTTACATTGCTTCTATTCATCACTCCAGCTTCTTTATTTCCATAATCTTTCTTGGGGAGTGGTGCCTCCTCACATATTTTTCTAAAATAGGATCGGTAGGTCTCAGTGCTTCATCCTTGTCATTGAGTTGTACAGAAATCTGTTCAGCTTCCTCTTTTCTAGGTGCTCTCGGTAATGTGTTAGGAACATCAGTTTGTACATATACAAACTTATCACAGTCTTTAGGTTCCTTTTTGCTTTCTTCATCATTATTTTCTACAAACTCATCAATTCTAACACTTGCACTTTCCACCATTTTGTTAGTAGCTTTATTCAAACACTTATAGGCTTTACTCCTTGTAGACTATCCTAATAATGTTCCTTCATCCCCTTTAGAATCAAAATTTCCTTCTCTAAAATCTTTCAAGATATAACATATACTTCCAAAAACTTTGAAATAACTTGCATTAGGTTTGTGTTGATACCAAATTTCATAAGGTGTTCTGTTGGTACCTTTCTTCATTTGTACTCGGTTCAATGTGTAAACAACAATACTGACTGCTTCTCTCCAAAAGTTTTGTGAAATAAATTTCTCAATCATTAGTTTCCTAGCACAATTGACAATAGATCTATTTCTTCTCTTAGTAATACCATCATGTTGTGGTGTCCTTAGTGCTAACATATGTCTCTTAATTCCATTTTCATTACAAAATAATGTAAACTCGTCAAATGTAAACTCACCTCCTTTATCAGATTTCGTACATTTTAGTTGTCTTCGTGTTTCTTTCTCAACTTTGGCCTTATAACACTTAAACATTTGAAATGCATCAGATTTTTCTTTTGAAAACATTATAGACATCATTCTAGAATAATCATCCACGAATAAAATAAAATATCTATGTCCATAGTAACTTTGAGTTCTCATGGGTCCACATTAATCAGTATGCACTAATTCCAAAATTCCTTATGTAACATAAGTCTTTCTTGAAAAACTAGATTTAGTCATCTTACCCATTTGACATTCTCTTCACATAGCATTTTGAAGTTTCTCTAATCCTGATAATCCTCTGAATCTATTCATTTTACTCACTTTGATCAATTTGTCAAAATTAACATGACAAAGCCTTTTGTTCCATAGCCAAACATCTTCAACTTTAGCAAACAGTAAACTCTTCATAGAAGTATCAAGATAAAATAAATTACCTTTAGATTGTTCTCCAGTAGAAATCAGACTCTCCTTCATATCAAAAAATTTCACCTTCCCATGTTGAAATTCCAGTCAGTGACCTGTGTTATTTAACTATGCAACACTCAATAGATTATACTTTAAACCTTCAACCAAATAAACATCATCACATCTTGTGTTATTCAGTAGAAGTATAGAACCTTTTCCTTTCACATGGTATGGAGCATCATTACCAAATATAGCAAATCCTTCGTCATGCTTTTCCAAGGAAATAAACTTAAGTGTGTCACCAGTCATGTGATGTGAATAAACACTATCTGCAATCCATGTTTCATTCTTACTTACTTGTGATATTAGGGCTCTTGGTTCTTCTTTGTTTTCTTCATTAGAATTATCTTTAATAGAAACATAAAAAACTTTTTTTTCATTAGTGTCATCTGAATCATCATCACTTAGGTCTTCATTAGCAATATGAAAATATTTTTAACCTTTGTTTTTGTAGTCTCTAAATATCTTGAATCTATTTTCTCTTTTGTCATTATCTATGTTATCTTTCTTCTCCTTGTTATCTATCTCAGGGCAATTAGATGCAAAATCATCAATCTTGTTACAGTTAAAACATTTCAAGGGTAACTTACCTTAGTATTTGCCTTTGCCTCTTTGTATCCTTCTAGCCAAAAAAGCTTCAAAATCTCTCTCATTCTCTTCAACCGCAACATATAACTCTTCCAAATTGTTATGCCCTGCATACCCGTCCCTACATTTTGTGTGTAAAATGTTGGGTCCCCCTTTTTTCGCTTTTGCTCTTGCCTTGTTTTTTTTTTGTTTCCTTTGCTTTTCCCTTCAAGCTTTGCTCCTGTGAGGTTCATCTTTCTTTTTCTTTTTGTGCTCCCATGCCTCCCAGACCCAATCCCAGAGTCTACTTGTTCTGTCCATAGCCAGATTCCAGACTTTTGGATTCTCTTCAACTATGTCTTCTCTTGCAAGAAGGCATAATTGCATGGAATCCCTGGGCCCAGAGTTCGGAGGTCTATCTATTCTATAGTTTGTGAAAAAGAATGCAACCTATTTGTACCCTAGCGGTATAAATAGAAGTTACCTGTCATTTTCATAGTTACTGTGATTAAAATATTTGGTGCACTCGGAGTGAATTAAGGTGAATTAAACAGCTTTTGCTCTCATGCTTAGTGGTTGATTACCAATGGTTTGCAGTGCTCACTCACGGTGATTCTCAAGGCTAACTTGTTTCCAGGCGCTTCTTGTGCTCACCTTCTCCATTTCTTCTACATTTTTAGGTAGGCTCTTGGCCCTCATCTTTCCATTCTTTCTAGTTTCCTGGTTTTTGTTTTGCTATGTTTGTTTTTGTTTTGTTTTTTTTTGTTTTGTCTAGTTTCAGTTTTTTTTGTGTCTCACCATGCCTCGTGGTGCTAGTCTTTCCATCGCCTCCCATTGGTGGGTTGGCACTAGCAGAGGTTTGTCTGCCCTTTGTGCAGTTGTAATCTAGGGTGGTTTCCCGTGCGTTCCGTGATATAGGTTGCTTTGTATATTATGTATGTTTTTGTAAAATTTATGTATATATGCTTTGACCTTCAGCCTCTTATACTATTTTGTATTCCTAGTGTATATCCTTCCAAAACTATGTCAAGCTCACCATGCCCTTTTTCATGTTTCCCCAAATTTGTGAGCTCTCCCTCTCGGCAAAATACCACTTGGTTCAGACTCAGCTCCTCACTGGTTTGAATAATGGTGGTTTTCTCTCTCCTTTGTTGAGTCAGTCTTAATGGAAAATTTATTTCCCATGCATGCATTCAAGTCTAGCCAAGTGGCTCCTACTTCGCGCATGTTTGGACAGTTGGCGGCGTTATTTCCATAACTCCTATTTACTGCATGGCCATGTGACACCCACGTCAACTTAGTATGGCTCATCTTCCGACCATGTCACCGAACGGTTAGTTTTTAGACTTTGGATCCTATGTCCTCATTCGGCTCCTATTTCACTTGTATCATATGTGCTAGAATCCCCAAAGGCCCGGATGTTGGTCAGTTTCCTTAGTTTTCATTATACGCACATATTTCCCAAGATTTGACAAACTAACTCTTGCAGGTGTAGATGTGATAGTAAGAGCTCCTAGATCCTGGAGTAGCATTTTATCTTATATGAATTCTGATGGTCATCTTGCCTTGTAGGTTTCTAGCATCAAACTCATTAATAATGTTAGAGGCATCTACATCTTCTCCACCTGGGAGTCCAGATCTCCCCACCGTGATAGTCACCAGGGCAGTCATTAGGACTAAGATCGAGAGGGCCCTGGAAAAGCTTCCCCTAACCATGAAGTACTTGAAGGAAAACACTATCACAGGATCAAAGATTGATTCCAAGGTCTAGTTGATTACCGACACCAGTGTTGAAATATGGGCGGAAATGCAAGCCCTGGTAAAAATGATGTATATCCAACGAATGGCCAGAGACCCATTGGCTGTCAACATCAGAAATTCTAGGATACTTAAGGTTTCTTGCTTCCCATGCTCCATGCAAGCCCCGAAACTTATTCTTACTCTGGCCGCACACTATAATTCATTCATCTAGGTCGTCATGCTCGTTGCCTCAGTCCTGACCGGGTATCCAACTCCTATAGTGTCTTTGGACACCACAACTTTTTAGGCCAGTCTAGGAATTCCCCAGTTCAATGAGGCAGATGTCATCACCTAGTCTGTGGCTTTGTAGGAATTTATAGATTTGGAACACATGGCCTGGTAGTATCTGAACAACAACTGGCTTAAGACGCTAAAGAAAGACTCCAAAATGATGAAGCTGGAAATCCCCCGATTAGAATTCAAGGAAAGCATACATATGGGGATCATAGCATTGTGTAGGATCTTTGGACAACCCTGTACCAGAGAATTCTTGGCATGGATGTACTAGTTCTTTCTCGGCATCTCTTTCGGTGAGCAATACTTTGATTGGGCCACCATCATCTCAAATCATGTGGTCTCCCAGTTCCTCCATGTCACCCGAACCTCTAAATTCTACATGAAGTCCTACATTCTCTGGGCTCTATTAGAACAATGCCCCATAAAAAATGGACTACTCACAACTGGTGTACTCAGGGTCAATCCGGGCCAAAAGGCTCCCTGGCATTATTTCCCACAAATCCAATGGGAGGCTAGTTTCCTCAGCTTCTGCCTAGTAAATGATGCCTTCATTTACTATAATCTCCTCACACCTACCCAAGATTCTAAGTACCGCCTCTTTGAAGAGGCAATGGATTTGGTCATAAGTTATGGCCACTATTACATTCAGTTCCAGCAGCACACCTATATTCAGGAAAATGGCTTCTCTGAGAAACCCTATTTGTTACCCAAGCATTGTGGGAACAAAATAATTATTTTGGAATACTGTCGATAGATCTTTGATTTGCACGCCCTCTTCATGGTGAAGAAGGTAACAAATTTTTCATTCCCAATCACCTGTGGGAACTATTCTTGTAGTCTGGTCATAGCTAAGCAGGCGGACAGCAAGCTTAAAAGTCTGGGCTTAACAAAATTTTATTTGATGCGAAAGAACTTTGATCCGCTGGGAAAAATAGCAACGACACTTCCCTGGGTATCAGATCCCCATTCATTTCACATGGAGGATTTTTAATAATATTTCTAGTTTGACTTTGAAGTTCGGAGTCAGCACTTCATCTAGAAGACAATGGGGATGATCGAGAGGCTGAAGCTTTGAAAGTTCCCAGATGACTTCTTGGACACCGGGTCTATTGTGGACCCACAATATAAAGAAAGGGGAGTAGACAAAATGGCTCTCCCTCTAGTAGACTAGAATTCCCAGGAAGGTCCAACAATTGAGCATCTTACCCATGACGTGGTTGAATGCAGCCACACGTATTTTAAGAAGGCATGCCTCAAAAGCACGCATAAAGTCAGCCTAATTATGTGGGGCTCAACTTATGCGGCCAGAACCTCCTCATAAGGGGAGGATAGAGGAAAAAGGATAATGGGGACCCCATTGCAAAACCCATCCATGACCCCCATAATAGAGAAAATGCAACAGATGCTGGCAGTCTCCCAGCAAATGAAAGATAAGTTAATCACGCGGTTGGCCACCCCGGTATTTATGATCGAGCCCATCTTTCCTCCCTCTTCCCCTTCACTGGAAGAATTGATGGTCCAAGCAATAGGGACTGGGGTGAAAGAGGAGTGGGCAGCTATGATGGATGCAGGGCCCCCTTTGATAACTAGGAGAAATAAAAAGAAGACTAACTCTCAGCCAAAGGCAGAGGCAGAACTTGGGATGCCAAGCATCCAAGAAATACATTTTTTTTCTTTTGACTCCCCAGAGCCGGACACAAGGCCCGAAAATATCATGGTGACCTCCTCTCCACATGAATTTGATGATGTATTTGGGACTGACAAATTTGGGAATCTGCAGGGAGATATCACAAAGTCGGCGGAAGAGATCGCCGCACAGAAAGAAGAAGTCCCAGAACAAGAAGCTACCCAAGAACGGGAAGCCCGGGTAGAAGAAGAAAAAGAACAAGAACATGTAGATATCTTTGACATCCTAGAGATACAGATTGCAGGAACTATGGAGGGCAGGCAAAAATAGGATAAGCAAATGGCATCAGTTGGGGAAATCAGACCCACGGGATCAACCGTGACCCCAACTACCATGTTCCAAATGCCACCTCCAAGAGTAACATTTTGGGAGGTAATTACAGTGGCCCAAACACTAAATCTTAGCCTGATACCTCCACCACCTCTAGAGAATGCACCAATTGAAGAAGACATTCCAGTGAAAGAGGCTAATAAAGAATAGCAGCAAGGTGGGGAACAGAACCCCAGAGAAACAAATGTTGATCCTAACATTGCTAAGGATACAGACAGCGGGGAAAAATACATAAGTGCCACCGGGGTAAATATTGTCAGTGAGCCCAAAGATACAAGGAAGGAGTCAGAAATGGCTCAAAACGCTGAGGGGGCGCAACAAAACCCGAGGGGGAACTACAAGAGCAAATTTTGGCTGCAAAGCCACCCCTACCACCACAATGGTTGGTGGTTTCCTAGAAGAGGAAGGCCCCAGTAACACCCAAGGCCCATCTCTCCTTCGCAAAGATGATGGCACAAACGCAGGATCCTTCCAAGGCCAAGAAATCCTAGATAGTCTATACTCTTCAGACTGGGTCGGATGGAGATACAGTTGTGGTAATCGTGACACCTTCCCCAAATGCAGATGAAGCAACAACTAAGGCTAATGAATACTCCATCACCAAAATATCACTGGGGAAGAGAGGGAAACAAGGCAAACTAGACCTATTAAAAGAAGCGGCCAAGGCGGTAGAGGCTCACTATGAAAAGGAGGCCCAGAAATTTAGGGTGTTAAAAGAAAAGAATGAAAACCTCATGGGGCTACTGACAGAGCTTGCATAGCCTATAACTGCCATCCCCCCAGATGTCTCCATGTCCAGGGAAACACTTCCTCAAAGTGACATAGATTCACTAAGGCCAATGAAAATAAAGGCCCAGGCAGTTTATGAATGGGTTACCGAACAGGTGGGAAACGTCTGGCATTTCTTAGTATCCACACTCCTAGACTTATATGCAGCCAGAAATATCGTACATCAGGCCAAAACTACTATCTCCATCTGGGAAGGAGACATTGAAAAATTTGAAGTATGGAAGGCTGAGTTGGAAAAACTCATCGACATTAGAGAAGAAGTTGTCTCCGAGGCCAAAATTTTGGGAGAGGAGTCTTTTGACTTTGTCCAGACCCAGCACTCCAGACTTGACCTCACATTGGGGGTAATCAAGCAACTGGTAGGGACCTTGAGTGACAAATCCCAAGAAGTTTAATATTATTTTAATTTGTACAAGTCATTCATCTTGAAGGTCTCCACAGCTGATCCCTTTAGCACTGAAACATGCACTCCGGAGGAATATGTCATGGGAAAGTTTGATGAGCTAATGGAGTCTCAGTATGGATCCTTGGAGGGGATAGATTGAGAAAAAATGAAATGGATAACTCACATGGTGATCCAAGGTCACAACGCTGTAAAGATGGCCATAGAATTCAAGGCAAATGTTCCAGATCTGGGTGAACAGGTGGATGTGGCCAAGTACCGTCGGGCCGGCCTCAAGGACATTAATGAAGATGGGATCACCCAGCTCCTGTAGACCTTCAATGATACTAAGGAACAATAAAATTCTCTGAGTTCTAGAGATGATTATCAGGGGAGGTATTTTGTACTTATTCATTCTTTGGGAGTGCAAGCTTCCAGATCCCACAATTTTGTACTTTCAGCGACCAGTGTCTCAGTTCCCAAAGCCGACCAATCACTATTAGATAGTTAATGAAAGTGTCAGAAAGTAGGTAACCGCAGCAAGGCATGTTGGCTCAAAGGATGGTTCTGATAGATGGTCTTCCCAAGGCACCACTCCAATGTAACATCTGGCGCATTAGAGATAGGGATCCACTTTCCCATTAATGAGGCATGTAGCCTCGATCCCTGAGGGATCGGATTTCTTCTACTTTCTCTCTAGCTCTCTTCTCAAGGTAGATTCTTCCACTCCACCTTTCTTGTCTCATTCTTCTGACATGTTAGACCTTTTCTGTCTTGAGGTCTTTGTAGTGTGGTGCAGGTAGTACTGGCCACCCAAAATTATATTATATTGTTTAAAGGGTAAAGTAAGTTAGGTTAAGATTAGGGAAAACTTGTGTATAAATAATAAGTTCAACCTCATTCCAAGGGTCAACAAAATTGATGATTTCGTAGTCCATAGCTAATAGCATTTCTGCTCCTTAGTTTTAGAAGCTTTCAGTAGTTAGATGCTCCCCTGGAGCCATCATTATTGTACACACCAGTGCTTGCTGGAAACATGTTAATGAAGAAGGAAGGGTTCTATCAATGATGTTGTTAGCATTCTGATCTCTGGATTAATGACCTTTTGTGTTGTATGTTCTTTATGTCCCTTGCTCTGACATTTTAAGTAGATTAACAACCTTATTTTCCCTCGCTAATGATTAAATATGAGCTGATGGTTCTGTGTTTCTTTAGTATTTAGTGTAGCATTCTAGAGCATGGTTGATGTCTTGAATGTTTAGCATAACTATAGGTAGATGGAATACTTCTAACCCTGATCTATCTTTTGAAGTTTATTTGGTAAAGTTAATGTGTGCTTGGAGGAAACCTAACTCAACACAATCCCTAGAGAAGACGAGCCAAAATAACCAGCTATCCCCCCAAACAAAATAGTCACACTCCCAACTAAGCTCCCGCGCCGTTGAGATCTGACTCTCATGTGCTTGAAGGCCCAGGGAATCTCATTTCCCCAAAAAACCTTTACAGGCAAAGTTGGCTAGTACCCCGGTACCCGGTGACAACTTACATCAGTTGGTGGACCTGGTCACAAAGTCCCATCAACACAAACCACTCTAACAATTGTAAAATCTCTCACTATCACTGTTCAAGTATGCATCACTAGGTCTAGAGTCCTTAGAACTTTCAATATTCAAATATGACTTAAATGAATACTCAATCTGAGATGTAGCAGGTAGACTATTATCAAAATCATTAATCTCAAATACAACCAACTTACCAATAGTAGCATCAATTGAAACATTCATATGAGAAAAAGGATCTCAACTCTTGTATAGTAGATACTCATATAGCATAACTTGGTAGCAGGGTTCTCAACATTTTTCTTGTAACATCTTCCTCTATTATGGCTCCACTAGCTCCTCTGATAAAATAAACAATCTCCTTAAGTCTAGTGTTGTATTATTTTTTCTCCATCTTTCATTCTCATTGAATCAAACCTACCTCTCAGACTTACTTCTTTTTTCTTTCTAAACATGTTGATCTCCACCATAGGTCAAAATAAGATTATCCCACATTTGTTTCAAAGTAGTACATCCATCAAGTTCATCATATTCATGGTCGATAAGTGTAGAAGCAATCTCAATCATGACTTATGTGTGTTCTTTCTTCTATCTTTTCTTAGTGATTGTCAAAGGTGTAGTTGTAGGTGCAACATATTCATTATCGAGAAAATGAAGTCCATATTCTCCTATACCAAACACATGCAATCTCATTCTACTTTTCCATGTAGAGAAATGTTCCCTATTCAACTTCGATGCTTCCCTCTTATACATCTTTAGATCTTGACTCAAGTCCTTTTGAACTTAACACTTCAGAGAACCAAAGCTCTGATACCAATTGTTGGTCCCATTGAGAGGGGGGTGAATCAGACAAAATCAAACTTAAATACTTAAAACTTAGCTCACTAATTCACTGAGTAGAACTGAATACAATAATAATCGACTCACCAAATAACTTAATAACTTAAACAACCATACATCTCATAATATGCAAATCAATCATTCAGACTCAGTTAACACCAAATATAACAAGGAAACCAAATATCGTAAAAACCTCTGCATGAATTGTGACCCACAATAAAAATGTACCTTTCTGAAGTAGGCTCAGTTAAGAACTTATCATGTTAAATATTACAAACACATTTTCTAGATGTGACCCTGTTAACGGATTAACATCAGATCTATTAAGATCTTCACCCTATTAGGAGTGGCCTTGTGATAGGACTTTAAACACTCTTTTGGAATGTCACCTACGTATATGATTTACAAATAGGACTGTTAAATCCACTCGATTAAGATATCTTCTCTATTACAAATTCTAATAAGCAATAATAAAACTTTGATCTGTAAATATAGCAACTACCTTTTGCTTGGTTCATATCCTTTATGCTCACATTAATACTAGCATCACATACTCCATTTGTCTCTACTTTAGACTGTAGATTATTCTCTTTATTCTCAGTAACTTATGTTCTTTTGCTTCTTTTTCTTCTTGATTTAATTCCCTAACATCATAATCTCTATTTATTTCCCATTATTTATATAGACAAACTTTATATAGACAACATCATAATCATAATAAAATAGATGAAACATTGAGAAAAGATGAAGAGAAAGAAAAGAGTGAAGAAGTCAAGAAGGATAAAAGCATGAAAGAAAAGGAGATAAATCTATTGATACACCCAAGGATAATGAAGAGACGTCTTCACAAAACCAACCGGTGGACTCAAAATAGAAACAACAAGATGCCTCATCTTCTCAACCTTCACCTACCAAATTGATCTGATCTCAAGGTTTACAAATGGTAGTACACCAATCTGCCTCCCAGCCGAAGAAGAAGAAGAAGAAAGTAATAAAGAAAGATATCTTGGTTGTAACACTTGATGAGGTAATTGAGATACCCAAGTGGAATGTATCCACTTTAGATACTGAAGCACTTCAAAAGTTTGGAGTGATGTGTCAAAGAAAAGCAATACAAGAGAAAATGAAAAAGTCACATGGGGAAACCCAAGCACTTGATAAGGAAAGGGACATTCTACGTCAACTTGTTCCAGATATCAAAATTGAAGATAGCATATCAGTCGTGGAATAAATAGTAGTTCTTACTTACGCTGTCACAAATTAAAATGTAGATGTAGAGAAGGCAATAGAAGAACAGGCAAAGATGAAGTATCAACACAAACTAGTTGAGAAGATTAGCCAAGAAGTGGCAGAGAACAAGCTAAAGCTCTCTGAACTAGCAAGTCAATTAGAAACTATGATTTCTGAAGCTATTACCTTAGTTTAGAAATTGTGCACACTAGAAAATTTCACAAAAGAAAATAGTGAAAATTTGTCCCAACTGGATTCAGATCTGACAGCTAGTGTACTAAGTTTAACCTCTGATGAAAACACAATAAAGTTGCATCATGAAAAGATCACAGAGGTAAAAATATTAAGACAAGAGATATGGGATGTAGAGACACAATTTAGAAATGAGGTTATAGAGCTACAAGCTCACATATTGCCAAACCTCACCACTCTGCAACAGCATATTACAGATGCAAGAAATCTGATCTCAACCCCAGAGATATATGTGATAGATAGCATATATGACATGCATGTGAGGATATCACTTGAGCATATGGCTCTTGAGAATTTAAAGGAGAAATGGGATAAAATGGAGGAAATCAAAGCCTCACACTCTCACATTTTTGAAAATTTGTAAGTACCTTTGCCCTCATTATCAAAAAAGGAGGAATGTATACATATGTACAATATACTTTAGTAGAAAAAGGAGGAATGCATACATATTTACAAAATACTATATGAGGATATGTATAATGTATTTACAGAAAGAATAGATATGTACAAAAACTTACACTTACTGGCATATGCATAGGGGGAGTCATTTCATGACTAAGGAAGAAGTATACACAGGTGTACATACTAATACATCTAAGTATGTTGCACATATCAGTTTTTGATCCTAATATCAAAGGGGGAGATTGATGACATTAAGTTTTTCCATTAGTATACTTAAAGGGAAAAACATGATAAAGGTCATCGGTATAAGCATAATTGGTAGACAGCAAGCATACTCGACGAGATGAAAATGTCTATCATGAAAATGATAAGTATAGAATTGCCTGACGAACATTGACAAGAGTCAAACCGACGACAAGCATAACCGACGATACAATTTTGAGAACATCGCCGATAGAGTAGAAAAGGCATACCTGACGAATAGTTCAATTGAGGGACACCAAAAAATTACAAAACTGACAGAACTAACAAAGCAACCCGACCATCAGAACCAACAGTCAGTTACAAAACCCGCAAAAAGTGGATCTGACTTTACACGTCAGATAAAACATTGTAACTCTATTTATAGAGTTTTATTTGTTTTAAAGCTTTACTTGAGGGTCAAGCAAGCAAATTGTGAATGTTTTAAAGCATCCTAACGGATCTAAAACATATCTAACTAAAGATCAAGGTCAAGTTGTAAACCTTGGATCTAGAGTTAATTTGAAAAGCGTGAATCAATAATAGAGCTAGAAACTAGTATAAATAGATGTTCAATCATTTGTAATGAAAAAAGAGACTTGTAATCAGTTGATAAATGATAGCATCCATGGAGAGCATCTAAACAACAGAAGAGAATCCATGCAAAGTACAAAAATAGATCAAAACAGTTATCAAGAACATAGAAAGGCTACCGACGAGCAGAGACAAGGTATCACTCAATCACTCAAGGTGATTACATTTACATTGTAATATTTACAGGATCTATTATCAGCAATTAGAGATTTCATTCACTATCAGATCAACATTTATAATGTAGTTGCATTCTAACAAGTGCATCACAACTAAAATCCTTTTGTAGAAGGTGGACTTAACAGTTCTTTGATAAATCTCTTAATAGAGTGCACACCTAACGATGTTGCTAAAGCTTCAAACGAAGTAGATCTTAATAGGTCTCCACTCTAATACTCTTAATAGGGTAGATCATCAGAAGTGATCAATTGTAAACCTTTATTGGCTCCCTTCTTATTTGAAGATAGTGAAGTTTTGTGGGTAGACATCCCCACCACAGTTTTTACTTCCTAACAGGATTTTTCTGTGATATCATATCATGTGTTATGTGTTATTTGTTTTCATGAATGTTTCTTGAATGTTTACACATGTAAAGAACTTATAATATGATTTCACATACATATAAAAAGATAAACAGATAGATAGGAATATACAAATCTAATGACTCAAAGGTTAATGGGCCAACCACATAAAAAATTTTAGAGGTACTGATTCACCCCTCCCCTCTTAGTACATCATTCCAATAATTCCAACAGTCACTTCTTTTGCTTGCACTTATTCTCTTAGATAGTTATACTTGATAGCAATATGCTTAGTCTTAGCATGCATGACTGGATTCTTAGAAATGTTTATTGCACTAGTATTATCACAATAGATAATTACTGGTCCAAGGATCTTCATATGCATACCTTCCAGTAATTATTTGAACCATGCAATATTAGAGCAATTTGCAGCAGCAACCACATACTTTTCTTCTGCAGTAGACTGAGAGATGCATCCTTACTTCTTTCTTATCCATGTGACAAGTCAGTCACCCATGAAGAATGCTCCTCCAGTTGTGATTTTTTGGTCATCAGTATTTCTAGCCCAATCAACATATGTATAGACTTGTAGCTCAAATGTTCCTTCTCTTTTGTACCATAAGCCATAGTCCTCAGTGTTCTTCAGATATCTTAGAATTCTTTTGATAACAGTCATATGTGATTCTTTGGGATTAGCAGAGAATCTTGCAACTATCCCCACTGCATGTGCTATATCTGGTCTGGTGTGAACAACATACATCAGTTTACCAATCATTGATCTATATAAGGTCTAATTTACCTCATTTTTCTTGTCTTCTTTTGTCAACTTGCATCCAATAGACATAGGTGTTCCAACTAGTTTGGAATCCTCCATCTTGAATATCTTTAGCACTTCCTTGATGTATTTGGACTGAGTGATATAAATGCCTGTATCTTGTTGAACAATCTATAGACCAAGAAAGAATTTGGTCTCTCCAAACATAGACATTTCAAATTCCTTGCTCATTTCATTAGCAAAGGATTTGCATAACAATTCATTTCCCCCAAAAATGATATCATCAACAAAAATTTCAGCAATCAGAATATTACCATCGGTATCTTCTTTTAAGTACAGATTGATATTTTCACTTGTTCTAACAAATTTTATGCTAATGAGATATGAGTGAAGTCTTTCATATCAGGCTCTTGATGCTTGATTTTATTCCATACAAGGCTTTGTGTAGTCTACATACCATGTTTTTCTTGTCTAGATTAACAAACCCTTCTGATTGTTCAATGTATACCTCTTATTCTAGTATTTCATTTAGGAATGCAGATTTGACATCCATTTGGTATACCTTGAATCCTTTAAATGTAGCATAAGCAAGTAAGATTTTAACTCCTTCTAGTCTAGCAATGGGTGTAAAGGTCTAACCATAATCAATACCTTCTTCTTGTGCATATCCCTTGCATACTAATCTTGCTTTGTTTCTAGTGACTTCTCCATTCTCTTTCAGCTTGTTTCTGAATATCTATTTGATACCGATAACATTCTTGTAATCTGGTCTTAGTACTGGTGTCCATGTTTTGTTCTTCTCAATTTTTTCTATCTCTTCATTCATAGCACTGACCCATTCTTCATTCTCAAGTGCATTGTAAATAGATTTAGGCTCAAAATCACAAAGTAAACATCTAGCGTTAAGTGACTTACTTCTTGTTCTTGTTCCAGCCTTCTTGTCTCCTATGATTTAATTTTGTGGATGATGTCTTCTGACATACTTGGTAATTTTTGGTTCAACTTTGTGTTCATCATTCTGATTATCTTCTTCACCTTCATTTTCATCTCCATTGTTCGAAACATTGTCTTGAGTATTATCCTGATCATCGGTAATTGCAGCCTAATTCTCAGGTGCAATGTTCTGATGCTCAGGAGTGACATACTGTTACTTGGGTAAAGTGTCACGTTTTGTGTAAACAAACCTATTGTAGTCCTCTGGTTCCTTTTTGTTTTCCTTATCATTCTTTTCTACAAATTTATCTATTTTCACATTTGCACTTTCAATGATTTTGTTAGATGACTTGTTAAGACATTTATAAGCCTTGTTTTTGGTTGACTACCCTAGGAAGATGCTTCTTCACTTTTGCAATCAAGTTTTCCATTTCTATTATCCTTCAATATATAACATTGACTACAAAAGATTCTGAAGTAGCTTACATTGGGTGTATGACCATACCAAAGCTCATAGGATGTCTTCTTTGTGTCCTTCTTCAATTGTACTATTTTTAGTGTGTAGACAGTAGTACTGACAGCTTCCCTCCAAAATGTTTGAGTGGTGCTTTTCTCAATCATCAATGTTCTTGCACAGTCAACAATTCATTTTTTTCTCCTCTCAGCAATTCCATTTTTCTATGGTGTCCTTGGTGCAGAAACATGTCTCTTAATTCCATGCTCATTACAATAGTCAGTGAATTCTTCTGAAGTAAATTCCCCTCCTCTATCTGACCTTAAGCATTTCAATTTATTTTCACTTTGTTTTTCAACCATTGCTTTTTACCATTTAAATATCTTAAATGCTTCCGATTTATCTTTTAAAAACATGACTGTCATCATTCTAGAGAAATCATCAACAAAGAGAATGAAATACCTATCTCCATAGTAGCTATTTATCCTCATTGGTCCACATATATCTATATGGAATAATTCTAGAATTGCAGTAGATGTATGAGTTTTTCTCTTGAAACTAGACTTTTTCATCTTACCTTTTTGACAATTCTTGCACATGATATGCTCAGGCTTATTCATCGTCAGAAGCCTCTAACATTCCTTTTGTTGCTTATCTTTATCATGTTGTCAAAGTTCACATGACACAATATTTTGTGCCACAACCATAAGTCTTTGTTTCTAGCCATCAAACAAGTGGTGTTAGTGTCATCAAGATAGAAAAGGTTACCTTTTGTCTGCTCGCTGGTACCAATCAACCTTCCTGATTCATTGAAGATCTTTGCCTTCTTATTTTCAAATGCTACTCTGTGACCTGAATTGTTTAACTAAGAAACACTTAACAAATTTTAATTTAGTCCTTTAACCCAGTAAGCATTTTCACATTTAATCTGGTTATTCATATTCAACATTATGGTTCCTTTACCTTCAACTGGACAATGTGTATCATTTCCCATTCTCACTGAACCACCATTATAGTATTCAAAAGTCTCAAACTTTTGTTTATCATCAGTCATATGGTGTGTGCAGCCACTATCTATGATCTAGACATCATTTTTACTAACTTTAGATATGAGTGCAGTTTCTACATACCCTTCTTCATCTTCACCTGAATCATCCTTCATGGCTACAAATACCATCACAATGTCTTCTTCTTATTCGGTGCCAATTTCATCAGCTCTATTCTCATCTAGGTAACAATCTTTCATCCCTTTGTCCTTGTAGTCTCGGGTATCTCTATTGTCAGATTGTTGGTTGCTTTGGTATTCTCTATTATCACCTTTATCAAACTTCTTCTCATAAGTTCTGTCATTTCCTCTATCATCTTTTCTTCGGTTTGGACATCTTGCAGCAAAGTGTCCAACCTCTTTAAAATTGAAACATACAAGTGGTAATTTACCTTTGTGTCTGCCTTTGCCTCTCTGCAATCTTCTAGCCATTAGTGTTTTAATCTCATCAAGTCCTTGATCCTCATTATCACTGTCACTATCATTTCTCATAGCATGTCTATGACTTGAGTTACCTATCTTTAAAGAAGATTTGAATACAGATTCTATAGATGGTAAGACACTATTGTCAAAGTTATTCATCTCAAATGAAATTAGTCTACAAATCAGACTATCTAGAATAACTGTATTGTTTGCAACTGCTCTCATTTCTTGAATAGCAGAAACTCTAAGAGCATAAACAAATAATAAGGTTCTTAAGATTTTTCTTACCACTGTCTCCTCTTCAAGTACACCTCCAACTCCTCAGATAACATTTACTACCTCTTTGATTCTTCAGCTATACTGAGTAATGTTTTCTCCTTATTTCATCCTTAGGTCATCAAACCTCCCTCTTAGACTTTTTGCCTTTGCTCTGAGTATATTGGCATCTCCTCCATGTACAAGCTTCAACTTATCCCACATTTTATTTGCAGAGGTGCAGGTTTTGACATCTTCAAACTTAGCATCAGAGAGTTATGATGCAAGTTCTATCATCATGTAGTTATGCTCATGCTTGACTCTTAATTGATCAAGAGTATGAGGTCCTGTAGGAAACACATATTCAATATCTAAGTATTTAACAATATCATTTCCAATACCTGATAGGTGGAATCTTATTCTGCTTTGCCATGATGCAAAGTTGTCTTTATTCAACTTGGGCACATCTCATCTGTTCATCTTGTGATCTTTTTCTTGAGTTGTTAAACTCCTTTTCTAAGCACACAAGCTTTGATACCAATTTTTAGTAATAAATGGGGGGGTGAATCAGTGGCCTCAAAAATATTCCAATAATCAACCCTTAAAACTTAGTACCACAAATTTATACCTCTAGTTATCTTCAGTCCTATAAGATTAATGCCTCCAAATACTTATATCAAATTACTACTCCTCAGAATGCTTTGTAAAACCTTCTACTGTAAATTTACCGATTAGCAGTCTATCAATTTACCAAAAGACAGTAAATTATCTAGAGTATACATATCAATCCAATTAAGTTACGTGTAATGCAAAACACTAAAGTAATGACTCATAAACACGTTGACACATGGATTTTTAACGTAGAAATCCTATTAAGGGAAAAACCACTTGGGACTGATAACTCAAAATTTTCACTCTTCTAAAGTGAGATTGGTGAAGAGCCAACCCTATTAAAGGTTACAAACACACTGTTAGGTGTGACCTTGTTTGAGGATTTAAAATTTTAGTCTGTCACTTGATATCAGGCATCTCTATGCTACCATCCTTGATCAAACACTCACTTGGCCTGTCAATAGGTATCTGGCATCTCATGCTATCTTCATGAACAATATTTTTGATACTCCATTGGATGTATCTCAATATAGAAAGGATCTTTAAATCCTTCTTGATTAAGAGAATTTATAAATCAATGGTTAAACTGAAACAGTATGATATGTTCACATATACAACTTATACTTGCAGATTTTTAGATCTATTATAATCTCACAAAACTATTCTGATTAATATAAGTCTATTTATACCTTTTCTCCACTTTGATTTTGCTCAGTAATGTTGTGCTATGTTGTTCAGTGTCTGTAGAATTCTTTAGCTTTTTCCTCAGCTTGTTGATCAGCACTATATGAAGTTGCTCTTCAGCAGTTTCTCTTCAGCATCCTCTTTGTTCATTCCTTCACCCTCACCCATTCGTAATGAATTGAGTTCTCTTAAATAGACATGATATCACCATTGTTAGGTTCTTGATCTTCTTGAGCTTGGCGTGATCCACAATTCTCTCCAATCAGATTTAAAGAAAAACTTTTGTTTTATTGCGCTGAGATCTTCTTGCCAACTGGAAAAATAAGCTTTAAATCAATTACTTATCTCTGGCTTATCTTGTCGATGGAAATAATGATAACTACCAATTAACTCTATATTTATCTCTACCAACTAGATATTTTTTCATTTGTGAACTAAATTTAATTTTGGTTTAACTCTCTCATAGCATCGGTCAACACTCTAGTTCTCCTCGGGCTTCTTCGTCGGTTTACAGTATGTTTCTGGCCATCAGGTTTGCTTGTGATTCTTGCTCATCGGTTTTCTTTCTCAGACATCACTGTGACTTGACTGTCGATGATCTCTATCCATCAAGTTCCACTGATCGTCAGTGTTTGTAGTCACAATGTGAGTGCTTGTCTTTTACGCATTACAAAAATCATAATCTTTATCTCTCTGATTCTCTGAAGTCTTTGACACTTTGATTATAATTGATTAGATTATATCAAGTTTACATCAATGACAATACAATCCATTAACTAATTTAATGTCTTGCATTATCTTTCTACATTTTGGTTATCAACTTAACATCTTCAAACATTCAATCAATTGCATGTCATCAATCACTAATTCTCCCTCTTTGACAAAAATTCCAAAGATACATACTCCTGAAAACTTTGTTCAGGCAGTGGATCATACCTAGCATGTATTGATATCTCATTGCATACATAATTATTTTTCACAGCTTTAGGCATCACCTAAAGTGTGAACACTAGCATCAACTCACAAGATAGATATTCTAATGAATTCTAGAATTGATGTAGCATGCATCTTGTTCTAGTGAATGTTGGAGACGGGTAGGACCCCTAACTTACCTCTAAGATACTCAAAAGCATCCTTCAATAGTGTTTTGGTGAATATATCCACTATCTGCTCTTTTGAATTCACATACTCCAATATGACATGCTTGTCTTTAAATTTTTCTCTCAAGTAATTATAATTGATAGAAATGTTCTTGGTCTTTGAATGAATCATCGAATTCTTTGATATGTTGATAGCACTAGTATTATCATAGTAAATAGTAATTGGATTGGTAATCTCCTCTTGCATACCTTCGAGTAGTTGGTTGATCCATATAATGTTTGTGATGTAATGACAAGTCTTGCTCACAACCATATCTTCTCCTAGGGTCTTCTATAGGCCACTTATCTAGCCTATTAGGGTCCCTCACAAACCCTAGTCTATAAGGATTCTATTCTCAATCCTTCACCTATTCAACTTGTCCACACCAGTGATGAAATCAACTCAACTATCAACAAACCCTATGGATGTCTTCTTGTGTCATCCAAACCAAATGTTCACACATGACCAATACTGATCACCAGTGGAGAGTTAGGTTCATTATTAGGGCATTTGACGAATGGAAATTCCTAAAAACACACAATTTTAATGAATCCCTCATCGATTTCAAGAACTTTCTTGAATCTGCACAAAACAGGGCTATAAGGAATTAGGCCTAATTACACACCTTTTGGAACTTGACTCCAAAATGTCCTCAACAAGGTGGTAAAAAATTGCATTTCCTGACACCCTTTTCCAAAACACCTCAAATTTATCTAGTCTCACTTCCGTAAACTGTCTGTACAGTGGGTTTCTACAATTAAGCCTAAAATCAAGGGTTTCTCAACTTTTAGAGAACAACCATAAGGATTTGTTCTTTCAACTTGAAGAAATATTCACCATAAATTATCCTTGTACATGGGGCTCCCTTGAACACATATCCTCCCCTCCACATGCTCATATTGAAGCATCCAATGCATTCAATCACTCATAATGCTTCTATAGTTCACTGTATTTCCTATTCATGCACCTCTGGCTCACCTAGGGCATCACTACAAAATAGCTCTCTTTCTTTCCAGGCCCAAACCTCTTGCACCAATAATGTACAAGGATTCATCTTCCAAATCCCAATGAACTAGACAAAAGCCACAGTGGGAAGAGGAGTTATGACTCTATTACTAAAAACTGTCTGGATCAGACCAATAATAGTGAAGAACACAAAATATTTACAAGAAGTGAATATAAATAAATAAAAAGACTATCTAATGCCACATATAATTCAAATAGAAACTACCCTACATCATGCATGATTTCTAGTGCTAAAACTAGTCCATTAAAGACCCTTTGTAATGCAAAAACAACAAAATTCTCCACACAGTCACATATGCTTGCTTGAATTCAAAAATGTAGGTTTGTATAGTGGAAAGAAACCTTGATACAATGTCCAAATTTCCATTATATAGGGTGGAAAAGTAGTTATCAACCCCTTAAGTCATCCTTTGAACAATTTTTCCAAATATTACAAATTTTGTCGGAGCAACTTTGACAACTTTTCCCATTTCTTGCAAACCATATCAAAATGCTTACAAACTTCACAAAACTTCACCAAAGACCCAAACAAGGGTAGAAATATGATTTTTACCTACCTTATACTCTTCTAAACTCATTATGACATCGTGATGACACATGTTCTAATTAGAAGGCTTTGCAACATAATAGCCCTAATTGCACTTCCCAAAAAAAAGGTCCTAAGACTAAAACTAAACACTTCCTATCTCACCTAGGCTATGGTCAACATGAACTTAAGCTTGACTCAAGATTATTTCAAACAAAAATTCCATAAGGCAATTCCATAAGGTACACACACACACTTAACTAGCTATATTTCCAAAACAACCTATGGGTGCTCCTGCACCAAACTCCCCCTCGCAAGAGGAAGTTAACTCACTCTTGTGGCTAAGATTTCATTTGCAATGCCCAACTTCTTGAAGCCTGTAGTTGCCACCCATGTTGCCTCTGACTCTAACTTATGCTTCCACTTGATGATGTGCTCCATGTACACCTTATGTCTTGTGGTCTTCTTGACCCTTGAATCCAATACCATGTCTGCTTCTGCCTGCACTTTGGGAGGTAAAGCACCAGGTTCTACATATTTTCCAACCTCTTCTATATTCACATATATCTCAGTTAAGGTTCCTTTAAACTTTATCCATTCTTCCACATTGAAAACATGTGAGATGCTCAAATCAGTAGGTAGATCCATTTTGTAGGCATTAGCCCAATATTTGGCTAAGATCTTGCAAGGTCCCACTCTCTTCATCTGGAGCTTGGTAGGAACTCCTTTCTGCATCCTAGATTTATTCAAATGTACCATGACATAATCTCCCACTTCAAATTGAACATCCTTTCTCTTCTCATCTACTTTAGCCTTCAATTTTTGAGTAGACTCCAGTATAGTCTTCTTCACCTGTTCTTGAATCTCCTTCATGGTTTGAGTGAAGTCTTCAGCATGACCACTCTTGTACCTTTTGTTTTGTTAACACTATCATTGTATGCATATTCTTCTTTGGAAATGACCACATCCCATGTCTACCCATACTCCTTAGTTAGGCACCTTAACAAGTTACCAAGCACTTTGTTAACCACCTCGGTTTGGCCATCAGTCTGAGGGTGGTAAGCTTAACCAAATGATAGGTTATTACCCAATCTACTCCATAGTGTTTTCCATAAATGGATCATGAACTTAAAATCCCTATCTGATACAATGCTTAGGGGTAGTCCATGGATTCTTACAATCTCCTTAAAAAACAAATGTGCAATTTTACTAGCATCATGTGTAGTTCTACAAGGTATAAAATGACCCATTTTACCAAATTTTTCTACCACAACATAGATACTATCATGTCCATGTTTTTTCTTAGGTATCCCTATAATGAAATCCATGCTAACACACTCTCATGGTCTATTAGGGATTTTCAAAGGTTGATAAACCTGCATTTCTAGCTCCTCATTTTTCTTTCATGCACACTACACATTGCTCAACATATTTTGTCACATCTCTCACCAACTTTGGCGAATGGTAAAACCTTTGTACCAACTATATGGTTTTGTTCACACCAAAATGGCCACTCAATATACCATTATGTTTCTCTTGAGTGATATTCTCTCTCATTGAACCCTTATGAACACACAATTGGTTCCCCTTAAACAAAAACCTACTCTACAAGGTAAAATCAAAAAAATGACTATGAAAGTGATTCTAAAAATTAGAACATACCTTATAGGCTTCACCAAAGTCTTCATCTTCTCTATAGAGGTCCTTGAAACTCTCTATCCCAATTCTCTTCAACTTAACTTCTTGAATGGTTAGAAACCTCCTACTCAGGGCATCTACACCCTTGTTCAATTTTCCTTTATTGTGCTTTATTGTGAATGTGAATGCTTGAAGGTATTCCATCCACTTTAAATGTCTATTATTGAGCTTCTCTTTTGTGTTTATATATCTAAGGTTCTGGTTTTCAGTAAACACTACAAATTCTTTTGGTAGCAAGTAATGTCTCCACTTCCTAAGAGACTGAACTAAGGCTTACAATTCTAAGTCATAAGAAGAATATTTCATCTTGGCTTCATTTAAATTCTCACTGAAGAAGGCTACTGGCCTACCTTCTTGGCTTAACACACTCCCTAATTCCATCTCACTTGCATCACACTCCAAAGTAAACAATTGATCAAAACTAGGCAATCTTAGGATAGGTTGTGTTGCTACTTTCTCCTTCAACATTTCAAATGCTTTCCCTGTTTCAGAGGTCCACCTAAACTTAGTCTTTAGATCACCCTTAATGGTGTCTAACATTGGTGCACAAATATGACTAAAATATTTTATAAACTTTCTGTAAAACTGAGCTAACCCATGAAATCTCCTTACCTATGTCCCTGTGGTTGGTGTAGGCCAATTTAGAATAGCTTCCGCCTTGATTGGGTCCATCTTCAATGAACCTTGGGATACAACAAACACCAAATACACAAGTTCTTGTTTGAAGAACTCACACTTATCTAGATTTATGGATAACTTCTCTTCTTGCAACCTTTTAAGCACCATCTCCACATGCTTCTAATGCTCCTCTTCTGTCTTACTGAAGATGAGTGTATCATCTAGATACACTACCAAAAATATCCCTATAAAATCCTTAGGCACTTCATTCATGAGCCTCATGAATGTGATAGGGGAATTTTAAAGGCCAAATGGCATAACTCTCCACTCATACAACCCATCAGTAGTCTTAAAAGTTGTCTTCCATTCATCCCCATTTTTAATTATAATCTAGTGGTACCCACTTTTTAGGTCTAATTTAGTGAAAAAAAATTCCCCTCCAAGACACTCCATCAAATCCTCTATTCTACGAATTGGAAATCTGTATCTAATTTTGATTCTATTAATAGCCCTAGAGTTAGTGCAAAGTCTCCACTTACCACCTTTCTTGGATACTAAGACCACAAGTACGACACATGGACTGATGTTCTTCTTGATTAGTCCTTGGTCTAATAGCTCCTGCACTTGTCTAGCCCCTTCTAGGTTATGATCTAGAGTAAGCTTATAAGATGCCTTATTTGGCAATGATGCACCAAGTATAAAGTCAATTTGATGACTTATCACTCTCCTAGGAGGTAAAGTTGTGGGAGTACCATCACTGACTATGTCTTTATACTTCTCAAGTAACTCTTGGACTTATGATGGAAAAGGCTCTTGTTTAAGCTTATCTTCCTCCTTAGGCTTGACCAAGATGGCATACCCTTCACTTCCTTCATCTCTAAGGGAATTGATGAACTCCTTTCTACTACTCAACAAGATACTAGGGGTCTTGGGTTGTGGCTCATGTTCCTCCAATAAGGATTGAATCTTGAAAGTTATGCTATCTTTCTTGAAAGATATGGAATTCTCCTTTCCATCATACATTTCATCCCTATCATATTTCCAAGGCCCGCCCAATAGAAGATGGCATGCATCCATAGGAAACACATCACAAAGAAATTTATCCTTATACCCTGCTATAGAAAACTCCACCCAAGTTTGTTCATTTACCAACACACTCTACCCTTTGTTCAAGCATGTCACTTTGTATGGATTGACATGAGGTATATTTACCAATTTTAGTTTGTTTATTGTTTCCTCTGATATGATATTTTCTTTGGAGCTTGAATCCACAATCACTTTGCAAACTTTGCCAAGAATTTTACATCTAACTCTAAATAAGGTGCTTGGGCTCATCCTTGACTGGATGTCTTATCAAAACTCTCTTGAACATGATATTTTCTCCCATCTCTGACTTAATTTGATCAAACTCTAGTGTTTTAACACTTTTTGTGTCCTTGTGAGCATATGTTATCCTCTTACCATTGTTTGATGGAGTAGCCTTATCAAGACATCTATAGGCTAGGTGACCCAACTGACCACAGTTATAACATTTCATACTTGCAAAGTATGAGTTTCTTCTTCTTGAACCCCTTCCTCTACTAGAGCCTCCTTGAGTACCTCTTCCTCTGGTATAAACCCCTCTTGGAGTAGTTTCACTACCATGCTCTGTCAACTTGGACTCTCCCTAGTTTCTTTGTTCATTACCTCTGCCTTGATAACCACCTCTATGACCCCCTTGGTCTCTTGCTCTGCCTCTTCCTCTGACATTATATTCTCCTTTCTTCTTATTCCTTTCTTCCACCTTAAGAGCTAATTGGTGGCACTTCTAAATAGTGGTTGGAGTCCACAAACTTATCTCTTCTTGGATGTTCCATTTTATACCACCCAAGTATCTTGATACCTTGATAGTTTCCTCTTCTTGAATCTTGGACCTGAGACATAACTTATGAAACTCCTCTGTATAAGAGACCACATCCAAATCTTTTTGCTTCAGACCTTTTCTCTTTCTATGGAGTTGTATTTCATAGTCTTCTAGTAGATAGTTTTCTTTTACTTTAGTCACCATGGCTTTCCAGTTAGCTATAGGTTGTTTACCCATCCTAACTCTTTCATATTGCAGGTACTTCCACCATGTCAACGTTGATCCTCTTAGCCTTGAATTTGCAACCTTGAGTTTTTTTTCCTCTGTAACACCTTCACACTCAAAATGGTTTTTCGTCCCCTCGATCCACTCCATTACTGCCTCAATATCTATTTTCCCACTAAATAGTGGTACACCTTCTAATGAATTTCCACCTAGTGCCTTGATGGATTTCAAGAATGGTTCTTAATTCAATGGTGGGTCTAGTTCAGGGATGATATCTTCTTTATCCATCTACTTTTTACCTCTGTCACTACTTTCACCTTCTTTTCCTTTATCTCTGGCTCCATCAACAACTTCTTGTAGTTTTACTCTCATTTCATCTAGGGCTTCTTCAAGGACTCTATTTCTCTCCTTTTTCTCATGCATCTCCTTAGCTAACTCTTCATTAGTCACCATACTGATCTCCCCTACTGATTCACCAGTATATAGAGACATACACCAACTCCCAAATTTTTAACTTGCTCTGATACCAATCTGATTTAATGACAAGTCTTGCTCACAACCCTGTCTTCTCCTAGGGTCTTCTATAGACCACTTATCTAGCCTATTAGGATCCCTCACAAACCCTAGTCTATAAGGATTCTATTCTTAATCCTTCACCTATTCAACTTGTCCACACCAATGATGAAATCAACTCAACTATCAACAAACCCCATGGATGTCTTCTTGCATCATCCACACCAAATGTTCACACATGACCAAGAATAATCACCAGTGGAGAGGTAGGTTAATTATTAGGGAATTTGACCTATGGCAATGCCTGACAACACAAAATTGTAATGAATCCCTTATCGATTTCAAGAACTTGCTTGAATCTTCACAAAACATGGCTACAAGGAATTAGGCCTAATTACACACCTTTTGGTACTTAACTCCAAAATTTCCTCAAAAATGTGGTAAAAAAATGCATTTCCTGACACCCTTTTCCAAAACACCTCAGATTTATTTGGTCTCACTTCCCCAAACTTTCTGTACAGTGGGTGGCTAAAATTAAGCCTAAAATCAAGGGTTTCTCAAGTTTTAGAGAACAACCATAAGTGTTTGTTCTCTCACCTCGAATAACTCTTCACAAGAACTTCTCCTTGGACATGGGGATCCCTTGCACACATATTCTCCCCTCCACATTCTCATATTTAAGCATCCAATGCATTCAATCACTCGTAATTCTTCTGCAGCTCACTGTATTCCCTAGCCACGCACCTCTGGCTTGCCTAGGGCATCACTACAAAAATATCTCTCTTGCTTTCCAAGGCCCAAGCTCTTTAACCAATAATTTACAAGGAGTAATCTTCCAAATCCCAAGGAACTAGGCAAAAGCCATGGTGGGAAGAGGAGTTATGACTACATTACTAAAAACTATCTGGATCAAACCAGCAATAGTAAAGAAAACAAAATATTTACAAGAAGTGAATAAAACTAAAAAAAAAGACTATCTAATGCCACACATAGTTCAAATAGAAACTACCCTACATCATGCATGATTTACAGTGTTAAAACCAATCCATTAAAGACCCTCTATAATGCAAAAACAACAAAATTCTACAAATAGTCACATATGCTTGCTTGAATTAAAAAATGTAGGTTCGTACAGTGGCAACCAACCTTGATACAATGTCCAAATTCCCCTTATATAGGGTGGAAAATTAGTTATTAACCCCTTAGGGCATCCTTTGAACAAGTTGTCCAAATCTTGCAAATGTTGTCAGAGTAACTTTGCAGAGTTGCAAAGTTGCAAAATGCAACTTTGACAACTTTTCCCATTTCTTGCAAACCATATCAAAATGCTTCCAAACTTCAGAAAACTTCATAAAAGACCCAAATAAGGGTAGAAATATGTTTTTGACCTACCTTGGACTCTATTGCCTCATCATGACATCATCATGACACATGTGCCAATTAGAAGGCTTTACAACATAATAGCCCTAATTGCACTTCACAAAAAAAAGATCCTAAGACTCAAACTAAACACTTCCTATCTCACCTAGGCTATGGTCAACATGGCCTTAAGCTTGACTCAAGATTATTACAAATGAAAATTCCATAAGGAACACACACACACTTAACTAGCTAGATTGCCAAAACAACCTATGGGTGCTCCTACACCAGTTTGCACAATTCATAGTTGCAGCTACATATTCTACCTCGACAGTAGATTGTGATATAAAAATTTGTTTATTACTCATCCATGTCACTAATATTTCTCCTTAAAATAAATATCCTCCACTTTTACTTTTCATATCATCAATGTTTCCAGTCCAATCAGCATAAGTGTAAACCTTCAACTCAAAATATCCTCCTTTCTTGTATAGTAGACTGAAGTCTTAAGTACCTTCGAGATATCTAAATATTATTTTGACTATAGACATGTGTGATTCCTTTGGATCAATATAAAATCTTGCAACAATACCTATTGAATGAGCAATATCAGGTTTTCCATGTACAACATACTTTAATTTACCAATCATTGATCGGTAGAGTGTCTCATTCACTTCCTTTGACTCATCTTCTTTTGATAATTTGCAACCGGAAACCATCAGTGTTCCAAATGGTCTTGAATCTTCCATACTAAATGTCTTTAGGATCTCCTTGATGTACTTTGATTATGTGATGTATATCCCATCCTTGACTTTTTGAATCTATAGTCTAAGAAATAATTTTATCTCTCCTATCATGGACATCTCAAACTCCTTTCTCATCTCCTCCGCAAAAGATCTGCAAAATGTGTTATTTCCTCTGAAAATAATGTCATCAAAAATTATTTTAGAAATCAAATTCTTATTATAACTATCACATTTCAGATACACATTATTGTTGTCACTTGTTCTTTGAAATCCAATCTTGATTAAATATGAATGTAACCTTTCATACCATGCTCAGGGTGCTTGTTTCAAACCATACAGTGCCTTGTGCACTTTACATGCCATGTCCTTGTTAGTGTTCTCAACATATCCTTCAAGTTGTTTAATATAGACTTCTTCTTCAAGAATACCATTAAGAAAAGCAGACTTGACATCCATTTGATAAACTTTAAAACCTTTATAAGCTGCATATGCTAGTAGAATTCTAACTCCTTCTAATCTAGCAACAAGTACAAAAGTCTCACCATAATCAATGCCTTCTTCTTGTGCATACCCTTTACAAACCAATCTTTCTTTGTTTCTGATTACATCTCCATGTTCATTTAGTTATTTTCTAAAAATCCACTTTGTACCAATAACATTTTAATCCTTTGGTCTCGGTACCAAAGTCCATGTGTTTTTCTTTTCAATATGATCTATTTCATCTGTCATAGCTTTAATCCAATCTTCATTCTCCAATGCATCTTTTACTCTTCTTGGTTTAAATTCAAAAATTAAGCATGTATTATCTCTTACCTTACTTATTGTCATAGCTCCAGCATTCTTGTCTCCAATAATCTTGCTCGGTGAGTGGTGTCTTCTAACATACTTGGATAGAACCACTAGTACATTTGAGGCCTCATTATGATGGCTATTTGTCGAATATTCAACGCCTATCTATCGACTATTCAACATATGTCAGTGTCGGAGTTATTTCATCAGAAATTATTATGGAGATAGTAACCATCGCCATTCTAACAACCAAAACCATCAAAAATAACCACACAAATACACAATCTATAATAACATTTCCAACGCTACCCTATTGGAAGTATAGCATCCCTGACAATTGTCCAGTGACATTACTGATGATAAACCCATCATTAGTATAGCATCGGCGTAAAAAATGGGCGTAAAAATGTAGATTTTCTGATGATTCTCCAATGACATTTCTGATGGTAAACCCGTCGTTAGTATAGCATCGTTGTCACAAATGGGTGTCAAATATGTAGATTTATTGACAGTTGGCCAATGACATTTCTGACAACAAACTCATCATTAGTATAGCATCACTATTGAAAATGGGCATAAAAAAATGTAGATTTCCTGATGGTTCTCCAGTGACATTTTCGATGGTAAGCCCGCCATTACTATAGCATCATCGTCAAAACCTGGCGTCGAAAATATAGATTTCTCGACGGTTGTCCTATGACATTTCCGACAGTAAACCCATCATTAGTACATAGCATCACCATTGAAACCTGACGTTGAAATTTTAGATTTCCCAATGATTGTCCAGTGACATTTCTGATGGTAAGCCCATCGGTAGTATAGCATCGTCATCAAAATAGTTGCCAAGTGCATCGAAAAAGTGATGGACAAGCACACTAAAGATAACAAATCTCAAGAGACCATTATAGTTGGTCTCTATCTTTGTTCCATATTACTGACAAAATAGTTTACCTTTCATTAGCTCATCAAATACAAGGACTTGAAATAATTTAATAGAATATTTTCATGATAACGTATATTATTTAAGTTGACATTACATGAATTTATCTACTTCACACACTTGTCAACTATGAGGATAGTGATAATGAAGCATCTCCTCCCGTGGCCTGCATTACTTAGGCCACAAGTGGGGATGCTTATTTATCATTGTCTCTGCAATAGACAAGTGTGGGAAATAGATAAATTTGTGTAGCATCAAACTAAAATAATATGCGTTATACATTAAATATTATCTATTAAAGTCTTTCAGATCACCGCATTTGATGAGCTAATGAAAGGTAAAACATTTTCTCAATCGTATGGACCAAAGATGGAGACCAACTATTATGGTCTCTTGAACTTTGTTATCTTTAGTCCTAGCTACTGGGTAAGGCCTAGAAGACTTATACTTGCCGATCATCGTGAATAATCACTGCATTTCCTTTATGTACACTACACAGTATCCAATATATTACTAAAGATGAAGAGAAGGTAAAAAATATGAATGGATAAACGGAACAAAAGATACAATAATATTATCTTGTTGTTTACCTTCTCATTATTGACCAAATAATTGATTCCTTCAGACCTCCTGTGTTGATGAGCTACAAAAGCATAATAGGTTTTGATGGTTTAATGAACAAAAGACTATGAACAATTTTTTTGTCCCTAGGACCGTGAAATATTGAGCTTCTCTTTGTTTCGAGAATAGTTTAACATTCTCTACTTAACAGGGCCAACCACGTGAAGGTGGAAGCTCATCTGGTCCCTCCTAGGACCATCTTATGACCCCTTATTACACTTTACGACCTATAACATGTATTCTTAGGGGTTGTAAAGGGTCATAAGGAGTCCTAGGACACAACAATTGAGAAACATAAATGTAGGCATCATGGTCACAATTATTTGGAGACACAAAATAATTGAGTGGTATACCCAGATGATACAACACAACCACTACTCCTCCAGTTCTAAGTTGACACTGTAGGGTCCAAAAACCATAGATAAGGATGGTTTTTGGATCCTACAGTGTCAACTTTGAACTGGAGGAGTAGTGGTTGTGTTGCATCATCTGGGTATAGCACTCAATTATGTTGTGTCTCCAAAGAATTTTGACCATGATGCCTACATTTATGTTCCTCAATTGTTGTGAGATTAAAATTCTTCTAAGGAACATATCGTGTCTATGTGGAACTGCGTAGGATCGTCACCAATCAAAAGGTGTTTTATGGTACAAAATACTTAGCAGCCTCTGGGCCCTTTTGCTTGAATGCATTATACCCTTCATGTACTTCATGAAAACATTTTGCATCAGGATTACAGGAAAATTTAAAGCAAGATTCATATAGAGAAAGGTTTTGCTCTTGGAAAATGGTTGGTGGTGATTGATGAAGAAGATTTGAAAATGATGATTGATCCAATTCAGATTGGTGCAACATTTTCAAATCTTATTCATAATCATCATCAAATAAATATTTTCAAATATTCTTCATCATAATCATCATCTATTGAACTCAGTGCCCTGCATTTTTTCTTGGTATTGACAAAGAAATGGTTCCCTTAAAGATACAAAAGGTCCCAGGTACTTATTCGTCACTAGAAAGTTTTGTATCTTTAAGGCGAACTAATTCTTCATCGCTCACCATCAATTCTTTATCTTCTCTTTCCATGTATCAAGCAATGTTTAAAAAGAAGTTTTTTGTAGAAATGTTCAAGAAGGTGTACAATCCCTCCATAAAACATGTCATTATAGTCCTATCAGGGAGACACATATCATTCATAATAGTGAATCATCATAATTCACTGTTACAAATATGTATTTCCTCAATGGGACTATGATGACATGGGTGATGCAGTCACCCTATCATGGTTAACAAGGTTCTCAAATGATCAACATTATCATACAAATGAAAAACAAAGGATAATCACAGTGAAATGATATGAAGGGAAATGCTAATTTTAGAACCATAAGCATGTTGTCAAATGATAGAGATGGAGCAGTTAGGGACACCAAGAGTAAACTACAGGATAATCGTTGCTATAGGACAACATACTGCTACATGATTATAATATTTAGCTACAGTTAAGATGTCAATCAAGAAAATCACAAACATCATGGTAATGATATCAAATAATGATCAAGTACAGGATCTAAAAGAGAAATCATGCACAAGTAGTCAACATCAAAGTTGCATGATAGACATTGTCAAAATAAGAAGAGAACACAATGAGAAGAGGTTTCCAAGAAAGGGTATGAATGATCAAAGAACAATGTTATCCTGGTAATAATTTGATTAAGATGAAAGTACAATCAAATACATGAAAGAGACAGGGATATCACATTAAGAGCAATAGTGAATAAGAAAAGGTGTGATGACGCAGTACACAATGCCTTTCAGTTAAAAGATCAAAACATTGTCAAAAATGTCAAACAAGACAATGACATGCTTAGGAGCACTAAAATGGTGAATAAAATGTTCAAAACCATTTTAATGCATCTCAATAGTGAAGTAAATTGCATCGTAGATATGATGGTGTCAAATGCTTACAACATGGTCATGAAGATACAAATAAAACTATTTAAAGCGGAGAAATTCTTTAAGGTTAGTGTAAAAAAGAGAGAAATATACATTTTGCAAGTTGCAATCAGATTAGTGAGAGATAATGATAATGTAATCATCAATGATAAAGAAATTATAGAGCATGATAGAGAATGTCAAATTTAGATCTATGAAGCTTGGTGGAAACAAAGGCCAAAAAATGTTAAGATGATGTTGTAGCATAGTGTGACAAGTGTCATAAATAGTCATGTTCAAACATGAAAGAGCAATTATCTTCAACTTCAATATCCGCACCTCCATGATCCTCAACTTCCAAAACCATATTCTCCATATTCGCACCTCCATGGTCCATATCATGTACTACCCTGGGGAGGTCGACCTAAATAAAAATGATGAACACAAACAAACCAGGATAATGATCTCATCATCAAGTGTATTTCATATGTATATTAATCGTTAAAAAGGTATAATGAAAAACTTACCAATGGATAATAATCAAACCCCCCTTAAATGTGACCATTATCCCTATAATGTCTCTTAGTTGTTCTGATTATCAATCTTCTAGTGTTTAAGCCCTTAAAAATTTTGCAGGGACAATAACATTTTCCATCGCCTTTTCTTTTGAAGTTAGACCACAATCTAGTGATTGTCTCCCCATTTTGTTCGTCACTTGGATTATATGACATGATCCTTCTTCATAGGAAAAAAATTTAGTTATGAAATGATGTTTTAGTATAGTATACCAAATTGAAATACTTCTTCTATTATAGTCTTCCACCTCAAACTCAGTCCTATTGTGGCAAGAAAGAAAGATACTCAGATAGAGTGGTGCAAGGGCACCAAGGCCAAGCACAAAGGGCCTAGAGGAACATTGGGGTCACTGATAGATCCTAGGGGGAATGAAAGACAAAAATGACCATGATGGGTCATTTTAAATGTAATAAGATCATATTTGGTCTTTTGATTATGCTTTTAATAATATTTTGATTGATATGTAAATCCTTTGTAAAAGGGTCAATGATGTAAGCCATGATGGCATTTGGAGGCTAGAAGTGCACCTTGGGGGTCACTTGATGATCCTAGGTGTAGATGAGATTGTTTAAATACCTATAAGGTCCAAATAATTTTAAGTTGGCCATTAGAAGCATTTAAAAGTTTCAAATGCACTAAAAGTGCTAAATATGTAAATTTGCCCAAATTGGCAAAATGAGGCCCATGAAGGCTCATATGGGATTTAAGAATGGTATAAGGTCTTTAGTGTTAGGATATAATCCTAAAAGGCCTTAAAAGAGTTAAATACGATGATAAATGAATGGAGAGTTGTCAAGTCGACAACTATGTTGTCAACTTGACAACAATATACTAAATATAACCATCATTAAACTGACTGCAAGCAGTTTGGCAGGGAGTTGTAACTATCAACCAATTAGTAGAAGAGTATTTGGGTAGTGTGAGAATGAATGAGAGTAAGAGAGGAGTTTTAGGTAGTTTGGTAGAGTTTTTTTGTGTTGAAGGAAGCAATGTAATGAAGTTTAAATCAATAAACTTGTAATTCCTTGCAAACTGTCTATTCTCTGTCGTAAGGACACAATCATTGTGTTCATGTTCATAAACTCTTCATTATATGAAATATTGATTGGGAATGAATTTAAATATTATTGGTTTACATTTTTATTCATTTCCATGCAAAGGTTGTGTTATTTTGTGAATTTTTGAACAAAGAAAGTCAAGTTTGTATTGATTGTTCTTAAACATGGTCTTGGTGTGCAATCAACAATTGCTTTGAACACACCATGAATGTATAAGAATCCCCCACATATTGTGGTTAATTTGAATTTTTGGGAGAGTATAAAACATGTATTATATGTGCCATATTTGTTTGGTTACAAGGGTATGCAGGGATTGAAGATGAAGATCTCTTATTGAAGAGATATTGTTGATTGAGGGTACATGGTGGTTGGACCAGTCAAGGTATGAGAGTTCCACCCAAAGGAGGGCCACTTTTTATGACTTGGTATGTCATGATAGGTTACTTTTATGTTGTAGGATCCATTGGTAGGAGCTAGAAGTGTTTGGAAGTGTATTGTTGACAAAGCCCTAGGCTAGTGCACCTAGGAAGGAGGGTTTGGTGTTTGGGAAGGTAGAACATGGTGGAATCTCGTATAAATGTGAAAATAGATTGATTTGGATCATGAATAAACTCTTTTTTTTGGGTGGTTTGGTAATATGATTTTTCAGGGATTGATTTTTAATAGGATGGCTAATGATGATTATTTGCAGGGCAACAGTGCATTGGTTTGGACATCTGGTCCAAAGGAGTAATATGAACTTCTGAGATATGTTGTGTAATAGGTAAAATGATATCTAGATATTCCTTTAGATCTTTGAGTGTTTTGGGTAATGTTGGATTAATCTTTGAAAAAACCATTGAGTAGGGATACTAGGGATTAAGGCCTAGTGAGCACCAGAATAAGGATTGTTGAATGATCAAGTTGAATGGTTGAATCGAGTGGATGGATTGAGGGACATTGGTGTGTTTAAAAAGGTGTGGATCCTATGGGTGTCATAAGGAGTTAATGTGCACTCTAATTGATTATGGTGTGGATTGTATTAATGAGGATGATCATTGAGAAGAAGCTAGTTTGGTGTTGCTACAAGGAAAATGGAGTCCCTCTTGAAGTTGTTTATTGCAAGTCCAGCTAGGCCTCTGCATCATAGAGGCATGACCATAATGGGTCATTTGAAATTTAATGAGACCAATATTGGTCATTTGATAATTTTTTGATAGTATGTTCTATTTGGTGAGGACTTGGAGAATTTTTAAAAGGAAGACAATAAATTTGGAGTTTGCTGCAACAAATTTGATGTCGGCAAGGCCCTCTGCACCAAACTCAAATTTGGGGGCACCCTCTACAAAAAATTCAAAGGTAATTCCCCAAATTTGAAAATTTGTGTTCTTAACTCAAAAAATAGTAACCTTGCTTGTATTTGATCACTGTGAAATTGTAACAAATGTCTTCATTTGTGGCCATTATTTCTTCAAGTCTTCTTGACATGAATTTGATCACTACATGATCTCCATTCAACATTTTCATTTTCCATATCTATTCTCTACTATCACTGCATTCCACCTGCTAAAAACATTGTTAAGATGCATTCTTCTCATTGCATATGATATTAACCATTGCTTTTTCTACCCCTTACACCTTTTGAAATCCTTTTTATACCTTTTAAAATATGTAGTTATCATGTATTCAATTTTTAATATTTTCCAAGGTTCTTAAGTTTCCTATTTTTACTTCATGATTAGCTCCTTATAACTAGGCCTCTGTTCTTGTTGGCAGTGCCTACCCTCTGCCATGAATCCTTATGGTTTTCTTGTTGTCTTTGTATACTATGATCTTTATTGTTCTTCCTTCACTGTGATATTCATGATGATTTATGTAATTAAAATGGTGTTTCTTCCATGAGAAACTCCTTGATAGTATTTCTTCTTTGTACTCATAATAGTGAGGTCCGTTATTGTTCATATCTTTAAAGTGTGTGCTCTTTTGTCATCAATATGTTTGTTAAACCTTATGTAATATTGCCTTTGTTTCTATGAAAGTCTCTCCTCACTACTACTCCACAGTCTTAGATTTCATCTTTTTACTATGTTTAACATGTCTTTCTTGATCTCTTATTGTCATTTTTTTATTGAATACCATTGTGTGTGCAACATTCTTTTGCTAGTCTTTTCTTACCACTGCTATATTATTATGCATTGTCCATTCATTTTTGTAGTTTCCATGGACATTCTTAGCCATTGTGATTATGATTGTCATCTCTTCCTACACAATCACTATGACATAACAGAATCATCACCATTTCTCTATTATTATCTCCTTTTCATGATCATTATGTATTTCCTTCTCTCTCACTACCATTTAGCACCTTAAAAACATAATTTGGCACTTTTTTAATCTAACATATATTATTTTTTGCCCTTTGCTAATCATTGTACATTTTTCATGGCTATCACTATTTTGAGGTGTAAATATATATGAAGGACGTGCTTCTTTTTGGTGAAATCCTTGGAAATATTAATCTCTACATTTCATGTTCTTCTACAATCCTCTTTTCATGATGCAATATGACCTTTCCAACGTTCTCTACACTTCAAATATTGGCTCTTTATCTCTACTCTTGAAAGATTGCCCTAAGTTGATCATGACTCCTTAGCAAGGATGGCTTGTCATTTGTATGCATAAGACTACCCCTTCTTATAGTGAAGGGAGGGGGTATGTCATCAAATTGAGGAATCATGTGGTAATAGAGGAACTAGCATATTTTGAAAATAGAGACAGAAGATGTAGATTTAGGTATGAATGAAGGAAGGAAAATAGTGGAGCATAATGATAAAGAGGTGCTCAAGCTAGAATATTGTTTTGAAGATGATGAAATTTGCCTGAATGAATTATTCCACTAGAAAATATATGACTATGAGGTATTTTTCCAACTTATAATTTTATTGAAGCTACAACGCTTGGTGAAGAGAAACCAATGAAAATATATAAATTTATGGATGATACATATAAAAATACGAGGATGGAAAAAGGAAAGTAAAAAAGATGAAGAATAGGTATAGGTCATTGCTTCATTCATACTCTCATAAAATTTATAAATTTCACTCTCAACTTAGTTGTATTTGTTTTTCTATTGGAAGATACTTCACAGTAAGGAGTGGAAAGAAGAGAACAAATTTGGCATTAGTCATAAGTTGGAGAAAGCATTTTTTATGGATCCCACAACTCGTAAAACATCAAGTTACTTCCTTTGACATACGATTTTATCAATTTAAATTTTGTATGTCACATTGTGTATGACATATCAGGGCCTACTCTTTGATTAACTATTTTTCCATATGGCACATATATGACACTTTTGTACATAATAATCATTCTTCCATATAGAACAAATATGTAACCTCAATACATCATAATTATTGGCACTGTGTATGATATTATATGTATCATGTATGATAGATTTTTCACCTTCCTGTACGATAGTTTTTGCACCTTGTACGACATATTTTCACCTTCCAAACAACACTTTAGATTAAATTTACACTTAATACGGTCACACATATGAACAAATTATCATGTCAGTGGTGTATGACATTTATCCCCTCGCATATGGCACCACCATCCATCTAGTCTAAATGACATCTATTTGGAAGTGTACATAATCCTTTCTAGGCTAGCACCACATATCATATAGGTCATTTGAATAGCTGTAAAAAATCTACATCAATTACTACAAAGAATTTTTATTGCATCATATGTCATATGCCAACATCAGTATCATTTTCCTATATAGAAACAACAATTATTTGTTTAGGAGACAAAAGAGTTGACAAGGCATTTTGGCAATAAGGGTGTCTCATAGTACCTTTGTTGGAGGAATCTGGTAGAACCTTGGCAATGTTGGATGAATATTTTGCAATAGATAGTTTCTGGATCACTTGCAAAATAGTAGTTTTAACCATAGAGCATGAGACACTTTCTCTCCTAATTATAATGGAAGTGATGCAGGAGCATCCTGGGTGTAAGGGCAATCTTGCATCACCCAAAAATATGTGTTTTTCTATTTAATAAGGGCTATTTTGTACAAAGTTGCTATTTTTGGAAACTTACTATTTTTAGTAAGTTGGTCGTTTGAACTCAGAATGTTCTAATTTTTTAGGTGAAGGTTCATCTTAGTCATATAAGAATGTCAGTTGAATTTCATTGCCAGATCATCTATATTGGTGAAGTTATTAAGGATTTACTGTTGAGATTTTAGGGTGCAAAATCTTTGAGCTAAATTTTTAGGACCTTAGAGGCTCCGAATCAAGGTCGAACCCCTAATTGATTGGCGCTTTGCAAGATAGGCACTGTAGATCGCGATCTCCCCTTTCCGGAAAGTGGTTATAATAGCCAATCGGAGCTACGGTTCAAAAGTTATGGCTTCCGAAAGCTGGGCTACCTAATCTCATGTTTTGTAAATATTTAAAGCCGACCCTTTTGTAATAAAAGTGAAAAATAATTAAATGCTAAGGGTAGTCGGCCTTAATGGCTAGATTTTTGGAACCTTCTCGGGCGGTG
>MU224656.1:1903904-1918623 GCA_018584345.1 Thuja plicata | reverse complement strand
GTAGCACTAGATTTTCCTAAAGCCTATTGACAGTCTAAGAAGGAGGCTGATTCAAGGATGGTAGCAAACTGATTTTCCCGATACTAAGTGACAACCTCTATGTATAAAATCCTCTAACAAGGTCACACCTAACAGTGTGTTTGTAACCTTTTATAGGGTTGGCTCCTAATAGGGCTCACTTCAGAAGAGTGAAAATTTGGGGTACTGGTCCCATTGGTTTTTTCCCTTAACAGGGTTTCCATGTTAAAATCCATGTGTTATGTGTGTATGGATTATTACTTTACTATTGTACATTTCACATATGCATTTCTAGATTTATCAGTATACTCTGCATATTTACTGAGTGTCGGTAAATAAGTTTTACTGCTTATCGGTAATCAAGGAGAATAAGGTCAGAAAAGGAAAATTGACAGACAATTAATTATTATAAAGTATTTCATGGTATGCATCTTGTAAGGGACATAATAATCTGAGGTTTATTTGATTGGTGGTTAGAATAAAGAAAAGTTTTTGAAGCCATTGATTCACCCCCCCCCCCCCCCCCCCCTCTCAATTATTACTAACACCAATGACTTAAAACTATCCATGATCCTACTCCTCTCTATCATATACATCATTGTCATTTTCATGTTATGACAATGACTTATCATGTTACCCCTTACAGTTTTCTTGTGCATAACTTCTTTTTTTGTGATTCTTTGACAATGATTGTTATTGCTCCTTGACATTTTAATTTTTTACCATTGTCCTAATACATTGTTCATTGTCCCAATATATTCTTATTACTTTTGACTCTCATATATGATCCCTACATCCTCTTTATCATATTCATAATCATGATACTATGATATCACTTTTAAAAGTGAGGTTAGGCGTGTCATTCATAACTTATTGCCTTCTATCTCTAACCTTTGTCTACAAAATCCCACCTCATCTTCTTGTATGGGGCAGTATTGGTTCTTCAAGGGAATTTATCTTTGTAAAGTTGAGGTGAGAAGCCCATAGCGTGAAAAAGAGCACTTGAAATGGAGTTACAGTGGTGGATTCTGAGAATTTCCATGATGGACACCAACTCGGTATGACACACAAGCCAACAAAGAAAAACACGAAAAGACAAAAAAGGAGAAAAAATGACAAAAAATGGGCAAACTTGCAATTGTATGATTTTAAGACTGCATTGCACATGTGGGAAGGACATATTTGTTTACAACTGTAATACAAAGTGACATAATCTATGTAATTAAAACTAAATGTTCTGATTAGATCTTGAGGGTAAAACTTATGAATTCATGTGTTATTGAACCTTTTGATTCTAATTATACTATGTATTTCATGAAAGGAAGCACCTTGCAATTGGGACTAATAGTCTTGATTGCACTTGTGTTTGAAGCTGCAAAGTGTAGTGAAATGTGTAATCAAAACTAAAAGTTCCAATTACACTATGTATGTGAGGAATTAAGTTTAATCAGTTTTTTTAGTTCTAATTATACATTGTAAAATAGTGTAGTATGAGGTGTTGTAAGGATTGAAAGTCCCAACAATTAATGTTGAAATGCAATCGGAGTTAAAACCTTTGATTGCATTGAATTTTGAACCATTATAAATGCAAGTAAAATGAAATGTGTCATCGAGGTTGAAAACCTTAGCTACATATTTGGCAACCATATTTGCTAAGTCTAATTAGAGCTAAAACCTCCAATTAGATAAAAAGATACATGCTTTTAAAAAGAAAAGTGTAATCAAAGTCTAAACCTCCAATTACAAATTTGATGTGTATATCTAATGTATTGGATTTGGATAAACTCAATATACAAACACAAATGGAAGTTTTGATTCACAATGTGTAGTTGTATTTGCAATATCTATAATAATGGAATTTATACTTTTGTTTGCAAAGTACGTAGGCCATTTTCAAAGAGTGAGATCTAGAAAGGGATTTTGCATTAGTTTCACAAAAACTCAACTCAGAAACCAAAATGGAGACTGGGGATTTGAAACAATCAAAATGACTCAAAATCTTTGTAGAAATGACATTCATAGCATAAAAATAATGAGCCTTAGATGCCAAAGAACATAAAAAAATAAAGATGAAATGGATTAGGGGAAATACATTAAACTTCAAACAAGAACACTAGAAAATAATAAAGAAGAAAGAATAATAAGCATGAATCTGTGACTACATGAAGGGATTGAAACCCTTAAAATTTTTGGCCTAATTATATGGACCTCAAAAGAGTCACATAGGTTTTTGCATAATTTTAGATGTTCAGATCAAGGAACGATAATAGCAATACGTATTTTTAGAAACTCATATTTGAGATAAAAGACAAACCCTTTCTGGAAATAGAATAGATTTTTAGTGAAACATTGTTGGTAGGTACACTGGAAAGCACCCAAATTTAAGGAGAGAGAATATACAATTTCATATTTGATTTATTTTCTTCAAATTAAATGACCACGACCATATGAAATGGTTAAAAATCATAGATAATGAAAGAGATTTAACAATGGAGGGATATCAAAATGTTTTCAACATTTTTTGAGATCATATAAAACAATTGGTAATTTTGATGCATACCTACTATGGATCACAACATTCATGACATTCAGGGGTCGCGGCATTCACGACATTGAAGAGCTACCTTCTTTCGTGAATGGGGTGGGCTTCCGCAGAGCTGCTTTCTTTCGGGCGATAATTTTTTTTTTATCTATCTTCTTTTTTTGTGTGCCCGCAACCATCGCAATTACGTCTGTATCGGGCACAATTGGAATAAAAAAACCAATTTCACAAAATGTGCCCATCCGTTGGAAATTACCATCGGAAAGAAGGCCCAAATGTAGTAGTGAACAGGCTCAGTAGGCGGTGGAAGCTCTTTATTTTCATCATTTTTCTGTGGTCCTCTTTGTTAAACTTCCTCCTTGGTTTGTGCTTTAGGTAAGGTATCAGGAATCTCGGGTTTAACATATACAAATCTTTGGTAGTCCTCGGGTCCTTCTTGTTGTCTTTATCGTTCTTCTCTGCAAATTCACCAACCCTTACATTTGCACTTTCTACAATTGTTTTAGTAGACTTGTTCAAACACTTGCAAGATTTTCTCTTGGTAGAATACCCTAATAATATTCCTTCATCTTATTTAGAATCAAACTTTCCATCTCTAGCATATTTTAGAATGTAACATCTACTTCCAAATACTTTGAATAGCTTACATTTGGTTTATGATCATACTAGATCTCATATGGAGTCTTGTTTGTACCTTTCTTTAGTTGTACTCGGTTTAGTGTATAAGTTGTAGTGGTGACTACCTCTCTCCAAAATGTATACCCTTCTCAATCATCAATGTTCTTGCACAATTATCAATGGATATGTTTCTTCTTTCTGCTATACCATTTTGTTGCGGTGTCCTTGGTGTAGACATTTTTTCTCTTTATTCCATGTTCATTGCAGAAGAGTGTAAACTCATCATATGTGAACTCGCCTCCTCTATCAGATCTCAGACACTTCAATTTTCTTCTAGTCTCCTTTTCAACTCTATCCTTATACCACTTAAACATTTGAAAAGCATCATATTTTTATTTCAAAAACATGACAGACATCATTCTTGAATAATCATCAACAAATAAAATGAAATATCTATCACCATAATAACTTTGTGTTCTCATAGGTCCACATAGGTTAGTGTGCACTAATTCCAAAATTCCTTGAGTAGTGTAATACTTGCTTGTAAAACTTGACTTTGTCATCTTACCAACTTGACATCTTTTGCACATGAAATTTTTAGGTTTGTCCAATCTCGGTCGACCTCTTACTCTATTCTTTTTTCTCACCGTAATTAACTTGTCAAAATTCACACGATAGAATCTCTTGTGCCATAGCCATGCACCCTCAATTTTAGCAAATAGACAACTCTTTTTAGAAGTATCAAGGTAGAATAAGTTACCTTTAGATTGTTCTCTAGTGGAAATTAGACTTCCATTATGATCAAATACTTTTACCTTTCCATTTTGAAATTCTAGTTGGTGTCATGTATTGTTCAGTTGTGCCACACTCAATAGATTATAATTTTGTCCTTCAACCCAATATACATCATCACATTTTGTATTATCCAGCATAATTATAGAACCTTTACCTTTCACAAGATATGGAGTATCATTACCAAATATAATATACCCTCCATCATGTTCTTCCATATTAATGAACTTATGTGTGTCACCATTTATATGATGTGAACAACCACTATCTATAATCCAGGTATCATTCTTGCTTACATGTGAGAGTAGGGATTTTTCTTCTTCATACCTTTCTCCATCCGAATCATCATTGATGACAACATACACAACCTCTTCACCTTCATCGATTAGTCCTTCATTAGCAATGTAGCATGATTTCTTACCTTTTTTCTTGAAATCTTGGTATCTCCTGAATTTTTTCTCTCTTTTGTTATTATCTCGATTGTCTTTCTCGTCATCATTGTCATTGTCAGGATATCTAGCTGCAATGTGACCAATCTTGTTACAGTTAAATAATTTCAAAGGTATATTACCCTTGTATTTTCCTTTTCCTCTCGATAGTCTTCTAGCTAGTAGAGATTCAAAATCTTCTTGTTGTCTTTCATCTTTGGCATACAGGTTTTCTATCTCACGTTTGCAACTGTAAAACCTTTCACTCTCACTACTTGCATAACAATCACCTGATCTAGACTCTCTAGAGTTTCCAATGTTCAAAGATGACTTGAATGCAGACTCAATCCTATTAGTGATAGGTAAACTATTGTCAAAGTCATTTAGCTCAAAAGCAATCAACTTACCAATTGTAGCATCCAATGAAACAAGCATCTGAGGAATGGATCTCAGTTCTTGTATTTCTGACACTCAGATGGCATATATGGGCAACAATATCCTCAAAATTTACTTGTTACATCTTTTTCTTCAATATGTCCTCCAACACCTCTCATATCAGTCACAATTTCCTTCAATCTTGTAATATATTGTGCAATAGTTTCACCCTCTTTCATTCTCATAGAATCAAATTTGTCTCTCAAACTGTCAGTTTTTGCCTTCTAAACATTCTGATCTCCACCATATACCAATGAAATTTTATCCCACATTTGTTTTGTTGTATCACATCCTTTGAGGTCATTGAACTCCAGGTCGGTGAGAAGAGTATATCTCAATCATAATTTGTGTGTGATATTTCCTTTCTCTTATTTTCTCAAGTGTCATAGGCTCAAATGGTGGTGGTTACTACTCATTGTCAAGATAGTATATTGCATACTCTCCAATTTTAGATAAGTGCAGTCTTGTCCTGCTTTTCCATGTAGAAAAGTTATCCCTATTCAACTTTGGTGCCTCCCTCTTATACACCTTTGGATATTTTTCTCAAGTATTTTAAACTTATCTCTTTAGATTACTTGGCTCTAATACCAATTGTTGGTTTACTAAGAGGGGGGGGGTGAATCAGTAAAGAGTGATTCTTCAAACCTTAAAAACTTAAACACTAATTCAGCTCGGTAAGACAAACTTTAATACCAATCGAATCAACAATAACTTTGCTATAACAATCAGCAACTTAAGTAATCATAAAATATCATGCACAATAAACATTCAACACATATGACACTAGTATTTAACAAGGAAACCCATTTTTGGAAAAACCTTTGTGGGAATTGTCACCTACAAATAAAAATACTCTTCTGAAGTACGCTTGATTAAAAGTCAATCATGTTAAAGATTACAATGCACATTATTAAATGTGACCCTGTTAGGGGATTTGCCTCAGATTTGTTAGGATCTTCAACCTATTAGGAGTGGCCTGGTTAAAGTTTTTTAAACAATATTTTAGAATGTCACCTTTCACAAGGATTTTACAATAAGACTATTAAGTCCACCTGATTAAGAGATTTTCCTGCTACAAATGTTAATAAGAAAAAATATAGAATTTGATCTATAATACTGCAACTACCTCTTGCTTGATCAAATCCCTTATGCGTTCTTTGACTACTGGCATCAACACTTCATTATTCTCTTCTCTAGACTCAACTTTCCACCTCTTTCTTCTTCACTACTTTACTCAGTAGCACATCCACACTTCAACTTGCCAGCCTTCTTCTTCATTCAACCTCATTCTTTATATAGGCTCTATTTTTGCCTCTTAATCTCCTTGATTAGGTTTTCCTTCATTTACTCTCAACCATCAAATTAACTTTATGAACTGATTCAATGAATATGATACTAGGTAAAACATTTTTCATCACCTCGAAACTTGAACATTTCTTGGAACTCACAATATCACTTTTGTCGCTTAATCTTTACCATGGATCATCACCTTGAAATTTCTTGATCATAGCTCTCTGAAACAAACTCTTCTTCATCCTTGGAATCTTCCAGATCATTGTGGCTTGTTATTAAATGCGTTCTTATCCTTGTTTATAACAATTGTTCTACTTGGTAACTAACTTCATATACTCGGTGTCTTGTCTCGCTTTTATTTACCAAAAATCACTATCCTTTTACTGACAGACTTCTTCCTGCTCGGAAACAAAATAGTTCCCTTTACTAACTTGATCATTCTTCTTTACCGACTCAATATCATAAAATGTAAAGTAGAAAACAATTATACCAATATGATCTTATCATTATCTGATTTGTATTAAATGCCCAATTAAATCATACTCTGAATGATATGGCAACTCCATATGCATCAGAAATAAATTTCTTGACATCAATGAAAAAATAACAAGTGATCTAAACCTTTCTACAATCTTGTATACCTCTAATCTCAGTCTTCATCATCATCACCATCAATTGAGTAACACTATTCCATTCAAAGGCATTGGGAACATGAGGAAGGTGTAGCATGGTATATAGGGGCTACCAAGGAGTAGGGCTTATGGTCAGTATACAAGTTGGGGTTTTTGAGTTGAGTGGAAGATCCTAACATTTGCACAAGGTTCCCTTGATGGAGAGAATGTTCCAAAGAAGTGAAGGGCTCATGAGGGATCAAAACAATTTGGGTGAATATGGAAGCATTTTATCAAATACTTTTGGTGTGAAATGTTGCATCCACTCAAGTCTCCATCGTGTCAGTATTTCTAAAGTATTTATGTGTCCCTTTTGGAGTTGTACTTCTCCATTGAGACTTATAGCATAAGGCAGGTTATCTAAAGTATAAGTATAATTGGTATTTTTCATAGATGATAAGGCTTGGACCTGGACTATGGCATATTTTAATTTCCCAAACATATTTAACCCATATAGAGAACTAAAAACTCCCCAACAATTTAAAGAAGAATATTGTCCACCACAAGTAATCATTCAAGTAGAATCTCATCACCCTAGCACTTCCTACTCTTGCTTAAATAGTTTTAATTTTTTTTACAAAAGTTCAAGAAGAATATTATATTATTTAAGTTTTGGTTTTTGGGTGCACACCTCATACAATTGTCCATTAAGGACACAACAGGACCCTTGCTAGTCCAAATTGTTGGGATACTGCTCCAAATGCAAACTGCAAGATTTTGCTACCACACACATTCCAGTGCTAAAATATCATTTGGTTTCTTAGACCTGGGAACCCAATGACTTAATTATTGGCTACAATCCTTTGACATTATCATTTTTATTTTCTTTGTAGTCCTCAATGAGTAGGACCCAAGGGTTTATTGTTTTCCTATAACTAACTTGTTTGCAAGGGTTTACTGGTTTCTTGAGTTTTACCCAAGGGAAAAATCTAATTCTTTCACATTATAAATAAGATTCAATAAGCTTTAAAAATAATTTGGTTTCATAGGGAATGTTTTACGTATGTGGGAGAAAAACATTGTCTAAGATGAATGTTACAGTGAATTCTTTGACATTTTGATAGTGTGTTGTCTTTTTTTGGCTAACATAGATGCTTGAATGGTTTTTAGATGGTGAAAAGGAATGGGATAATGTATAGAAAACTTCAATGAGTATAAAAAGGTGTAGGTCTAGTGATCTTATGAGTTTGGGTCAAAGATTTTTGTGGATACAATTTGATTGCCCTGGTAATGATAGTCACAACCATGATATATTTTGTTTTTTTAGTAATTATTTTTGGTCTAATGCTCAAGGAATTTTGTGGTGGGTATTTACTTATCCAATACCCTTCCTATTAAAAGACCAAAGGCCATTACAAAGGTTTGGTGAGAGTTTGTGCTTCAAAATATTATTCATATTGTCATAAGACAATGACTATCAAAGTTGAATAGTTTATTGCTAACCAAAGAAGTTTTGTGACCCTAAGTATGTGAACATGATATTTATTGCTATGTGAACATGGTATGGAAGTGGATGAAGGTATTTGAAGTTGTTTTGATGGATTGTGGTTAGGACTATGTTACTATGATTAATTTTTTATTGTGAACAACAAATAAGGACATCGGGCAGTATAATTATGCAGCATTGGTGGGGACTCAATGGAACACATGAAAGTTGTAGTCCTAGTAACAATGAGTATCTGCACTCACTTGGAGTAAGAGAAAGGGAAGAATGGTGAGCTCTTATGATATCTAAAGGTAGTGACCTCAAATTGATGTTGTAGGGATTGAGGCCTAAATTTTGTAATTTTTTATTATGAACAACAAATAACGACAACAGGCAGTATAATTATGCAGAATTAGTGGGGACTCAATGAAACACATTAAATTTGTATTCCTAGTAACAATGAGTATCTACAGTCACTTGGAGTAAGAGAAAGTGAAGAATGGTGAGCTCTTATTATATGTAAAGGTAGTGACCTCAAATTGATGTTGTATGGATTGAGGCCTAAATTTTGTGATGAAGATCAAAGTGTGTTAGAATGAATTTAGAATAACTGAGAGGGGGGGTGAATCAGTTATCCTCAGGTCTAGATGTGCCCATATAAAACTTTATACCACTTCAACAAATCAGATCTACTTGGCAGCAATAAACAACAAAAGTGTGCAATTTATTGTACTAATGAAATAAGCTTTCAAAAACTTAACAGTAAAACACAACATAAACATTCACACATTTTGACACCATGGTTTAATGTGGAAACCCAATATGGGAAAAACCACCGGTAACATGCTACCAAAATTTCACTCTTCTAAAGTGATGCCCTATTAGGAGCCAACCCTGTTAAAGGTTACAAAACACACTGTCAAATGTGACCTGGTTAAAGGATTTAATCACTCTGTCAGGAGTGGCCTTGTTAGAGGACTTAGAACATTCCAATCTGAATGTCACCTTGTTCAAAAGATTTATACAATGAGTGTTAGGTCAACCTGGTTAAAGGATTTGAACTGATACAATGGTTAGAAAGTAATCAACAAGTGTGATATGATACATACAACTTACTTTGCAAATCCAAATCCAATTTTAGCTCTAATGCTAATTCACTGAGTGGCCTCCATTTTCATCTCAAACTTTAGATCTGCTTGGAAATCCATCAAGCAATTTCTCTCTACTTCTCTGCTCATCCTTCTTTGTTAGGTTTTCCCAATTAGTCAATTAATCATGCAATACTCTTGCATACAACTTCTCCTTGAACTTGGATACAATGACAATAACCTCTGTAGGTTATAATATACCTCTTCATCTAGGTCGGACAGATCTTTTGCTGCTTGATCAAGATCGTAGATCTTAGGTTAGGTCAGATCCAATGGATCTTTCTATCATTCCATTTTATTTACTTCTCCAATACATTCATTAATTAAACATTGATTCCATGAGCTAATAACGGTTTCCCATGCATTAAATGAGTGTGGACCAATCTTAATTAACAATGCATATCTGAATAAAATCAACTATGTCAGCTAGAGATCTCAAATCTCATCAATTAATAAAATACTGCTACTCGGCTTTCTCTGTCTCCCTTGATATTTCACTGGCACTCGGCATCGACTTTGCTTTGCTCGACATCGACCTTCCAGTGAACTGTTAGTGAAAGATAAATAACGTATCACTTTGCCAAAGTGCCAAATGATTAAGTACCCTGGTGTATACTCATAACTCAACCATTTCCTCGATCTTCTTGTTATTCCATTCTTCAAATCTTCATCAATCAATAGATATGGTACTCAAACATACAACAATACTCTCACCAGTTAAGGTTTGACATCAATGACAAAATAAAAATTGTCTACATTGTAGCAATCTTTCCAACAATCTCCCTCTTTGGAATTGAAGGCAACACTAAATTGTAAAACAATAATTTTCAACCAAAGTTACCATACAATCCAAAAAAGTGTGCGTGTTCCTTAATATGAACAAATTTTTTTATTAATGTCTTTAGCTTCATTCTGATTCTCATCTATAAAATATTACTCCCTTTATGTCTGTAATCACACTGATATCTTTCTATGTCTGTTCAGCTCCCTCTGTCAGTAATATCTCCCTCATATCTATTATTTTTATCAATAATCTCCCTATATGACAACAATGGCAGAGATGTTGACATCTTTATTATGCAGATTCATATTGTTCTAATCTTTGTATCATGTTTTTCATGTCATCTTTGTCTATGACTCATCTTCTTTTCTGTTCTTGTCTTCTACTTCACATTTTTTAGGTAGCATCCTAAAAATGTGACTCACTATGCATCAATGTATCAAGTGTTCTGATTAAAACATTTGATGCAACAGTGCCATTCGAAACTAGTTAGCCTCTGCTAGGGGAATCACCCCCAATTTACATCTTAGATACTCATGAGCATCCTTGGGTAATGATTTTGTAAATATGTTTGTCAATTGTTCCTTAGTGTTCACATATTCCAGTCTCACTTCCTTCTTCTGAACTAGCTCCCTCAAGTAATGATACTTTATAGCTATATGTATTGTCTTACAGTGCATTACAAGATTTTTATAAATATTAATGGCACTCATGTTATCACAATATATGACAACTAGTTTTGTGATCTCCTCCTTCATACCTTTTAGTAGTATCTTCAACCACACAATGTTTGAACAATTAACTGTTGCTGCCACATACTCAGCTTAAGTTGTAGATTGTGAGGTGCAATTTTGTTTCTTTCTTATCTAGGAAATTAATCTTTTCCCCAAAAGAAATTCTCCTCTTGTGGTGCTTTTTCTATCATCTACATTACCAGCCCAATCAGAATCAGTATAGACTCTGAGTTCAAACTTGTCATTCCGTTTGTAATATAGGCCATAATCTTTTGTGCCTTTCAAATATCTCAAAATTATTTTCACTGTCATCATATGTGTCTCTTTTGGATTAGTAGAAAATCTAGCAACAATTCCAACTACTAATGCAATATCAGGTCTACTGTGTACAACATATTGCAGCTTACCAATCATTGATCTGTACAATGTTTGATTTACCTTTTTTGTATCATCATTCTTTGTCAGCTTCTATCCAGTAGCCATGGGTGTTCTCACTGGTTTTGAATCTTTCGTACCAAAAAATTTCAGTATCTCCTTGACATATTTTGATTGAGTAATATAGATATTTTTCTTCATTTGATGTATTTGTAAACCAACAAAATTTTTTATCTCACCAAACATAGACATTTCAAATTCAGTTTGCATCTCTTTTGCAAATGCTTTGCATATCATATCTTGTCCACTAAATATGATGTCATCAACAAAAATTTCAGCCAATAAAATTCCTTTACCTTGCTTTATTTTCAAATACAGATTGTTGTTGTCATTTGTTCTTGCAAATCCAATCTTTATTAGATAATTGTGCAATCTTTCATGCCATGCTCTGGGTGCTTGTTTCAGTCCATATAATTCCTTGTGTAGTCTGCAAACCATGTTCCTCTTGCTTGGGTCAAAAAATCCATCATCTTGTTCAATATATACTTCCTCTTCTAATATTTCATTTAGAAATGTTGACTTCACATCCATTTGATAAACTTTAAATCCTTTTTAGGCTGCATATGCAAGTAGAGTTCTTATACATTCCAATCTTGCAACTGGGGCGAATGTCTCTCCATAGTCAATTCCTTCCTCTTGGGCATAACCTTTGCATACCATTCTTTCTTTATTCCTTGTTACCTCTCCATGTTCATTCAGCTTGTTTCTGAATACCCACTTAGCCCCAATTACATTTTTGTTGTCAGGCCTTGGTACTAGTGTCCATGTCTTTTTCTTTTCTATCTAGTCTATCTCCTCATTCATGGTTTGAATCCAGTCTTCATTGTCTAAAGTATCTTTTATTGTCTTAGGCTCAAAATCATATAGCAAACATGTGTCTTCTCTTAATTTTCTTCTTGTCATAACTGCAGAATCCCTTGCTCCTATGATTTGATCAGGTTTATGGTGCCTTCTCATGTATTTTTCCAAAGTAGGCTCTTTCTCAGGTTTAGTTTGATCATTCATGTTCAGTTCAGGTTGAAACTGTGACTCGGCAACTCCATTAGATAGCTCGACAGTCACCTCTTGTTGCTCAACAATTTCATTTTGTGTCTCGGCAGGTGCGGATTGTTGCTCGGCAACTTCATATTTAGTTTCGTTAGAATCCTCCTCTTTAGAATAAGTGAATGATCTATAACTCTCAGGCTCAATCATGCTTTCAGCTTCATTTCTCTTTGCATATTCATCAATTCTAACATTTTCACTTTCCACAATTTTGTTAGTGTTAGAATTCAATCACTTATATGCTTTACTCTTAGTAGAATATCTAAGAAATATTCCTTCTTCTCCTTTAGCATCAAGTTTACCATTTCTATTATCCTTCAGTATAAAACATCTACTCCTAAAGATTTTAAAATAACTTACAGTAGGTGCATATCCATACCATAGTTCATAAGGTGTAGTATTTGTACCTTTCTTGACTTGTACTCTGTTCAGGGTATAAACTATTGTACTTACAACTTCTCTCCAATATTTCTATGCAACATTTTTCTCCATCATTAATGTTCTGGCACAATCCATGATAGATATATTTCTTCTTTCAGCTATACCATTCTGTGGTGGTGTCCTAGGTGCAGACATCTATCCTTTTATCCCTCGGTCATTGTAGAACATGTTAAACTCATTAGAAATGAACTCACCTCCTCTGTCAGATCTCAAACATTTCAGACTCTTACCTATTTCATTTTCAACTTTTTCCAAGTACCACTTAAATAACTAAAATACATCAGATTTTTCTTTAAGAAACATAACAGTCATCATCCTAGAGTAGTCATCTACAAATAGCATAAAATATTTGTCTCCACAGTAACTTTTCTCACCAATAGGTCCACAAAGGTCATTATGAACCAATCCCAAAATATTCTCAAAAGTATGAGTTTTGCTCTTAAAGCTAGATTTACTCATTTTTCCCAATTGACATTGCTTACACATTGCATTCTCAGGTTTCTTTAACTTAGGAAGCCCTCTAACCTTTTTCAATTTACTTATTCTTACCAAGTTATCAAAGTTAACATGACATAGTCTCTTGTGTCATAACCAAACATCATTGTATTGTGCAAACACGCATGTCTCTTCAGCTAAGTCTAGATAAAATAAGTTACCTCTAGTCTGCTCACCACTTCCAACTAATTCTCCATTGGCATCATAGATCTTTTCTTTCCTGTGATAGAATTCAACTCTGTAACCAGAAGTGTTTAGCTGTGCAACACTCAACAAGTTATACTTAAGATCATCAACCCAATACACATCATCACATATAATCTTGTCAGTCAATTGAATTGATCTTTTCCCTTTAACTATACAAGGTGTATCATTACCAAATTTAACATATCCACCTTTACATTGATCTAAAGCTTCAAATTGGTCCTTATCACCAGTCATGTGATGTGAAAAACCATTGTTAATAATCCAATGATCACCTTTACTCATATAAGAAATTAGTGTAGCTTTCTCATCATCATCAAAATCATATTTCATTGCAACATACACAACTTCTATATTATTTTCATCAGATTTATTAGATTCACTGTCAGAAGCTTCTTCAGCTATATAACAAGATTTCTTACCTTTGTCTTTGTAATCCTTGTGGTTTCTGTAGTCTCAGTCATCCTTTCTGTCTTTGTACTTGTTGTCCCTTCTTTCATCTTTCTCATTCTTATCAGTGTATGCACCCTAAAATGGTCGCCTAGACTTTGGGCCCCATTTCTCAATTTATCAAATCCCTGAATCAATATTTTTAAATATCAATTGTATCAATTTCCTTGATCAAATCATAATCAATTTAATATTTCCTAAGGTTTGAGCCTTATTTAATTTAAAAGAGAAAAAATAAAAATAAAAATATTATTTAATTAAGAGAACATGCTCTCTTTTAATTAATTAAAAAATCTCTTTTAATTAAATAATAAAACCACTTTATCCTAAGCCTTTATTTAATTAAAAAAAAATTCCTCCTCTTTTATTTAAATAAAAAATCTTCACTTTTCTTCTTATCCTATGTTGCACAAATAAAGTATTATTCTTATTTTATAAAAAGGAAAAAAGCACTTTTTATCTTATGTGAGACACAAAAGTCAACTCCTATTTTCCTATTGGAGGATATTTGTGCACAAGGATCAAGCTTCTTTTTTTCTCCACCCTTGATTAAGACTTTTTCCTCTTAATCTCAATGGTCCATTTCATCTCATTTCTTATAAAAGGAGAGCTCTCTCCTTCATTTTGACATCTTAGATTTTTTATGCTAATGTTATGCTGCAGGTTTTCTAGGTCATTTGGAGCTCTTTGAAGACATTCTACATCCAAGCTTTGAAGACTTGTTATTGCATTTCATTGTAGTTGCATATTTCCTTTCTTAGTTG
>MU224656.1:1810892-1896455 GCA_018584345.1 Thuja plicata | reverse complement strand
TATTTTATAAAAAGGGAAAAAGCATTTTTTGTCTTATGTGAGACACAAAAGTCAACTCCTATTTTCCTATTGGAGGATATTTGTGCACAAGGATCAAGCTTCTTTTTTTCTCCACCCTTGATTAAGATTTTTGTCTCTTAATCTCAATGGTCCATTTCATCTCATTTATTATAAAAAGAGAGCTCTCTTTCATTTTGACATCTTAGGTTTTTTATGCTAATGTTATGCTGCAGGTTTTCTAGGTCATTTGGAGCTATTTGAAGACATTGTACATCCAAGCTTTGAAGACTTGTTGTTGTATTTCATTGTAGTTGTATATTTCCTTTCTTAGTTGCATTATCATGGCATATTAGCTTAGATTTATTTTTATGCAATAGATTAACTTGCATTGTCATATAGATTTATATTGCATTGCATACACTTGGTTTCATTGGAGATATTGGCATTCTTGCCCTTGTTTTCATTATGAATCTCTCATTGTATGGTTGACTAGCAAGGTCATGAGTTTATAGCTCTAGCTGAGAGTAATTTTACAAATCTTGCAACTCCATGCATAGAGAGCTATGGATCGATTTGTGAGGGCTCATTCTTGAGTTTTCTTGCATGTAAGGATTCATAGAAGTGCACTACTTTTGTGTGTACAATCAGGAAATCTAGCAGCAATATGACCAACTTTGTTACAAGAAAAACAAATAATAGGAAGTTTACCTCAGAATTTTCCTTTTCCTCTAGCTAGTCTCCTTGCCATAAGTGCCTCAAGATCTTCTAGATCGTTATCTGAAGTGTCATTGTCACTACTCACACATTTCTTTCCTTTTTTTGATTTGTTGATGACCATTTGTGACTTGAATGTAGATTCAACAGTTTGTGGAGTATATTTATCAAAATTTGACATCTCAAATGTAGTAAGTCTGCCTACCAAACTTTCCAGAGTCAAATTGTTGTTAGGAGTACATCTTAGTTCTTGAATTGTAGATATTGTAATAGCATAAATAGGAAGAAGTGTTATCAGTACCTTGCTCATGATAGTATCATCATCAATGGCTCCCTTAGCTCCTCCAATAGAATTTACAACTTCCTTTATCTTATCATAATATTGCACTATATTTTCTCCTTCTTTCATTTTTAAATCATCAAAATTACCTCTCAAGCTTTCATATTTGGCTCTAAGTACATTCGTATCACCTCCATAAATGGTTTGAAGGGCATCCCACATCTTCTTTGCACTTGTACAATCCTTGATGTCCTCAAATTCATGATAGTTCAAAGATAATGCAAGTTCCAACATTGCTTGATTATGTTCATGCCTTTCTCTTAATTGTGCAACATTCAGAACTCTAGTAGGGATACATATTCTTGTTCAATATGTCATTTAGCAGAATCATCAATACCAGCCAAGTGAAGTTTCATCAAACTTTGCCATACATGAGAGTTTTCCTTGTTAATCTTCAGTCCATCCCTTTTATACATTTTGATCTTTATCTCCAAGTACCTTCAAACTATTTCAAGAGAACAAAGCTCTGATACCAATTGTTAGAATGAATTTAGAATAACTAAGAGGGGGGTGAATCAGTTATCCTGAGGTCCAAATATGCCCATATAAAAATCTATACCACTTCAACAACTCAGATCTGCTCAGAAGCAATAAACAACAAAAGTGTGTAGTTTACTGTACTAATGAAATAAGCTTACAGAAACTTAACAGTAAAACACAACATAAACATTCACACATTTTGACACTGTGATTTAATGTGAAAACCCAATATGGGAAAAATCACCAGTAACATGCTACCAAAATTTCACTCTTCTAAAGTGATGCCCTGTTAGGAGCCAACCCTGTTAAAGGTTACAAAACACACTGTCAAATGTGACCTGGTTAAAGGATTTAATCACCCTGTCAAGAGTGGCCTTGTTAGAGGACTTAGAAAATTCCATTCTGAATGTCACCTTGTTCAAAGGATTTATACAATGACTGTTAGGTCAACCTGGTTAAAGTATTTGAACTGATACAATGGTTAGAAAGTAATCAGCAGGTGTGATCTGATACATACAACTTACTTTGCAAATCCATATCTAATTTCAGCTCTAATGCTAATTCACTAAGTGGCCTCCATTTTCATCTCAAACTTCAGATCTGCTTGGAAATCCATCAAGCAATCTCTCTATGCTTCTCTGCTCATCCTTCTTTGCTAGTTTTTTCCAATCAGTCAATTAACCATGCAATACTCTTGCATACAACTTCTCCTTGCACTTGGATACAATGATAATAACCTCTGTAGGTTATATTACACCTCTTCATTTAGGTCAGATGGATTTTTTGCCGCTTAATCAAGATCGTCGATCTTAGATTAGGTCAGATCCAATGGATCTTTCCATCATTACATTTTATTTACTTCTCCAATACAGTCATTAATTAAACATTGAGTCCATGCGCTAATAATGGTTTCCCATGCATTAAATGAGTGTGGACCAATCTTAATTAACAATGCATATCCCAATAAAATCAACTATGTCAGCCAGAGATCTCAAATCTCATCAATTAATTAAATACTGTTGCTCAGCTTTCTTTGTCTCCCTCGGCATTTCATTGGCGCTCGACATCGACTTTGCTTTGCTCAACATCGACCTTCCAATGAACTATCAGTGAAAGATAAACAACATATCACTTTGCCAAAGTACCAAATGATTAAGTACCCTGGTGTATACTCATAACTCAACCATTTCCTTAGTCTTCGTGTTATCCTATTCTTCAAATATTCATCATTGAATAGATATGGTACTCTAACATACATCAACAGTCTCACCAGTTAAGGTTTGACATCAATGACAAAATAACAATTGTCTACATTGTAGCAATCTTTCCAACAAAGTGTACTTATGACCTTGAGTATGGATGTATGTTGATTGTATTTTTTTTATTGAGGTAACAATAGGTTTTGAAGGGGACCTCAAAACCCTTTACAAACTAAGAGAAATGAAGAACATTAAAAGCATCAATAAACAATTAATACCTTAAAGAAATGACAGAACCAAAAAAGGGCAACCCCCAAGATACAACAATTAAAGCACTATCCTAAAATTAGAGCAAAAAATGGCTAGCACACTATCCAGCAAATGGATACAAAAAAGATCCCAACAAGACAAATCAGTCCAACATTTTGAGGAAGTCCTTAGAATCCACTAGTAGGGCCTGAATCTTCTAGATAGAATCCTTAAGGCTCATCAAATCTTTAGGCTGAGAGCCCATTTTCTTCGTTGTGCTCTCTTTGGTTCTAGAACCAGGGCCATAAGTCTGCCCATCCTTCTTAACAACATCATCATAAATGGTGATAGTATTTTTATCTGTGTGATTTCCTTCCAGCAAAGAAAACAATGCATTAAGGTTAGTAACAGTATCTTTCATGCCCTCATTGCTGAGGTTCAAAAGTTTCCTGAGAAATTTCTCATTACTAATTGCTTTGTTGAGGATGGGGGTGAGCTTCTCATGTATGATTCTAGTAATCTTCTCATTAAGCGATCTAGAACTCTCAAAGTCTTTAATAAAAACATTATTACCTTTACAACTATACATAGCAGCATCGTTCCTCATTTTGTCCATCATCTCTTCGAGAACCTCATGCCTAGCATCCAAGGCTCTGACTTAACACTCATATCTTGGATTTCATGAAATGCTCATTTATCCAGATTGAAGGCTATGATAGCTCTACTTCTAGACACATTCAAGACACTCATGTTGCTGACTCTTTTTTTGTTGAAATCTTGTTCCTCCAGAGACAGTCTCACCTTTTTTTTGAGTCCTAATACTTTTATCCTTATCAATGTTACCCTCCATAGTCGGGTTCACATATGGAGTGTTAGGATGTTCATCAGCCTCCCAATTATCAGTCGATTCAAAATTTTTGGAAATAAACTCCAAAGGATTAGTGCCCTTTTCATATTTAGCATTGGTTTCCATGCCCATATCACCAATATCCTCATAGTCATTCTCATTCCCTTCTTCAGTCTCCCTATCGATGTTCTCATCTTCAACATTACCCTTAACATTATCCTTGCCACTTCCCTCCTGGGAATTCATCTGGATTGATCCAGAACATTGAGTAGATTTATATCCTTCTTAGAGGTCTCCTCTTGGAGGTCTTTCTCAATAACATCTCCAGCCCTATCTTTGACAAACTCAGAACAAATATCAGCAGTTCCTTCCAGAAAGGGAGGGATATTGTTCTGGAGATGCTTATCAAACTCCTCTTCATTCTCCGCCTTGAAGGTATCTTCCTTATCAAGAATATCCTTGTTATTAGGCTCGTCTTTATCTAGGATTTCCTCCTCAAAGGTCTCATCTGTTAGTAATAACTAAGAGGGGGGTTTGAATCAGTGGCCTCAAAAATCTATCCTTCAAACTTAACCACCAATCAATAAACCTCAAATTATTATGTCCCTACAAGATGCATGCCATGAAATACTATTATTGATTAACTATCTGTCAGTTTGCTCTGTCAATCCTTATTCTTTCTTGATTACCGATAAGTTGTATAACTATTTATCGAAACTCAGTAAATAAGAAGAGTATACTGGTCAATCCAGTGTTAACTATGTAAGATACAAAATAGTAAAGAAATGAATCATACACACATAACACATGATTTTTTAACGTGGAAACCTTGTTAAGGGAAAAACCACTGGGACCGGTACCCCAAATTTTCACTCTTCTGAACTGAGCCCTGTTAGGAGCCAACCATGTTAAAGGTTACAGACACACAGTTAAGTGCAACCTTGTTAGAGGATTTTATACATAGAGGTTGTCACTTAGTATCGAGCATCTATTGCTACCATCCTTGAATCAGCCTCCTTAGACTATCAATAGGTATCGGGCAAGTTCAATGCTACTTTCATGAATCAACATTTTTGGCACTCCTTGGGATGTACCTCAATATATAGAAGACTATTAAGTCCTACTTAGTTAAGAGACTTGATGCTTCAATGGTTAAACTGAAACACTATGACCTATTCATATTGCAACTTTGAACTACAGATTTTCAGATCTATTTAAGTACAGTACCTCTTTGATCAATGTATCAATTCAATCCTTTGTGCTCCATACTTTCTACTCTGTGATGTTGTGCTTCACTGTTCGTCGGTGTCTGCAAAATTTCTTAGCTCTCCTTCTACTTGTTTGATCAGGATTGCATGAAGTTGTTCTTCATTAGTTTCTCTTTAGCATCCTCTTTCTATTCACTCCCCTTAATCCCATTCATAAATGAATTAAGCTTGTCTCTTATATAGACATGATATTCACTATTTCTTGATTCTTAATTCTTGGCGTGAAAAATAATCCAGCCAATTAGATTTAAAGCATAACTCCTGATTTGTTTCGTAGTTATCTTCTTTCCAACTGTACAAATCATCTTTAAATCAATCACTTAACTCAGGTCAAATAAAACAAAGAAAAAAATTAGTTAAGTCTATCTTTAGCTCTTGCCAGCTAGATATTTTATCATTTTCTAAACTTTCTATTCTGTCGGTCACCACTACAGTTAGTTGTCGATGACAACTGATAGTTTTATCGGTGAGACTCCAGTTAGCTTCGTGATCTCCGTCTGTCGGGCATCATTAGAATTTTACTCATCGGGCAACCTTCTGACTTTGCTCATCAAGCATCCTGTGGTTTTGAGTCATTTGGCAACACTATACTTTAACTCATCGGGTATCACTGTGATTGTTCTTCTTTTCTCTGACCGTCGGTGTGCACTTCATCGGTGTTGTTTGTCACTAAGTGAATACTTGACTTTTATGCATTGTTGAAAGCATAATATTTGTTCTATTGATTCTCTGAAGTCTTTGGCATTATGTACATGACCGTGCAGATGATATTAAGTTGACATCAATGACAATACATTACATTAACTATTTTAATGCCTTGCATTATCTTCAACTTAACATTGTCAAACATTCAATCAGTTACATTTCATTAATCTCCCCCTTTGGCATTGATGGAAACATACTATATTATCACACTATACTATTTCTAATACAATATGAAATATAGTAGTTGAGATTCATCAAACTACCAATCTTTTTGTTCTGATAACCGATAAATGTCTGACTATCGGTAAGCTCTATTTTAGCTTAGATTTGATTCTTGCAGCTCTCTGTCTTCTGATGTGTTGTGTCCTCTCCTTGTTTCAATTTCTCTCCCTTGACTATTATTCTCTTTTGATGTCTTTTTCTCTTTTCAACAACTCTCCCTTTGTATAATCTTTTCATACAATTTCTCTCCATAAGGATATAATCTCTCCCTGTTGGAGTAATGTGATAGTGGATAATATCTTTCCCTAGAAAGATTTGATAATATGAATAATTTCTCTCCCTTTGTCAGCAATGCCAAACAAATATTTTACAAATATTTGACATTCCTGTCAAACAATCATTTCTTTCCATCCATAATATATTCCTTGAATTTCCCTTATCTATCAACAATACAACAATATGCTCTGGTACTCGGTGAAGATATATACCTGTCTGTATATAGGTGTAGCTTTGAAGTTCATCTTTTTGCTTGCATCAACATTAATGATATTCTAATAATATGTAGGTTGATGCAGCCTTCAGTCATTTTACTGACTGGTAGACAAGGGTTTGACCCCTAGTCTCTTTCTCAAGTACTTGAATGTATCCTTGGGCAGTGGCTTGGTGAAGATATCGGCCAATTGTTCTTTTGATTACACATACTCAAGTATCACTTCCTTTGCTTGAACTTGTTCTATCAAATAATGATACTTGATAGCAATGTGTTTAGTCTTGGAATGCATGACTGGATTCTTGGAAATGTTTATTTCACTGGTGTTATCACAATAGATAATCACTGGTTCTAAGATCTTCATATGCATACCTTCCAGTAACTATTTGATCCATGCAATATTTGAGAAATTTGCAGCAACAGCAACATACTTTGCTTCTGCAGTAGACTGAGAGATGCATCCTTGCTTTTTTCTAATCCATGTCACAAGTCTGTCACCCATAAAGAATGCTCCTCCAGTTGTGCTCTTTCGGTCATCAAGATTTCTAGCCCAATCAGTGTCGATAAACACCTTAAGTTCAAATTTTCCTTCTCTTCTATACAATAAGCCATATTCTTTAGTATTTTTCAGATATCTTAAAATTATTTTCACAACAGTCATATGTGATTCCCTGGGATTAGCATAAAATCTAGCAACAATTCCTATTGCATGTGCAATATCTGGTCTACTGTGTACAACATACATGAGTTTTCCAATCATTGATTTATACAAAGTCTGATTTACCTTTGTTGTCTTGTTCTCCTTTGTCAACTTACATCCAGTAGCCATCGGTGTTCCAAGTGGTTTGGATTCTTCCATCTTGAATATTTTTAGGACCTCTTTAATGTATTTGGACTGTGTAATGAAAATACCTTCACTTTGTTGAATGATCTGTAGACCAAGAAAGAACTTGATCTCTCCAAACATAGACATCTCAAACTCTTTGCTCATCTCATTAGCAAATGATTTACATGGCATATCATTACCTCCAAATATGATGTCATCAACAAATATTTCAGTAATCAAAGTGTTAGCATCAGTATCTTCCTTTAAATAAAGATTATTATTTTCACTAGTCCTTACAAATCCAATACTTATAAGATAGGAATGAAGTCATTCATACTAGGCTCTAGGAGATTTTTTTAATCCATACAAGGCTTTGTCAAGCCTACATACCATGTTTCTTTTGTCTGGATCTACAAACCCTTCTGGTTGCTCAATGTATACCTCTTCTTCAAGTATTCCATTCAGGAATGCAGACTTGACATCCATTTGATATACCTTGAATCCTTTATATGTAACATAAGAAAGTAGTATTCTTACACCTTCTAGCCTAGCAACAAGTACAAAGGTTTCTCCATAGTCAATACCTTCCTCTTGTGCATACCCATTGCATACTAGTCTTGCTTTGTTTCTTGTGACTTCTCCATTCTCATTCAGCTTATTCCTGAATATCCATTTTGTAATGATGACATTCTTGTCATCTAATCTTGGCACAAGTGACCATGTCTTGTTCTTTTCAATCTACTCAATCTCATCATTCATAGCACTTATCCATTCTTCATTATCAAGTGCAACATTAACATATTTTGGCTCAAACTCACAAATTAAACAATTTGAGTGTAAAGACTTACTTCTTATTCTTGTACCAGCTTTCTTATCTCCTATGATCTGGATTTTTGGATGCTTCCTTCTTACATATCTTGCAAATACAGGTTTATCTCTTTGTCTATCAGCTTGATCATCATTTTGTCCTTCATTATGTTCTTCATCACCTTGCACATTATTCTGATCATTATCCTGACCGTCAGTAATTGCAGCCTGACTGTCGGTTGCAACATTTTGTTGTTCTGGAATTAAGAATTTTTGCTTGGGCAGAGTGTTGGGTTCTTCACAGTATATAAACTTGTTGTAGTCCTCTGGTTCTTTTGTGCTTTCCAGCTCATTCTTTTGTACAAATTCATCTATCTTTACATTTTCACTTTCAACAATTTTGTTAGAAGCCTTGATAAGACATTTATAAGCTTTGCTCTTGGTGGAATACCCTAGAAAGATTCCTTCATCACTTTTGGTGTCAAGTTTTCCATTTCTATCATCTTTTAAGATATAACATTGTCTCCCAAAGATTTTTAAGTAACTTACATTGGGTGTTTTTCCATACCATAGCTCATAAGGTGTCTTCTTTGTGTCCTTCTTTAATTGTACTTTGTTTAGTGTGTAGACAGCAGTATTGACAGCTTCCCTCCAGAAGATTTGGGTGATACCTTTCTCTATCATCAGTGTTCTGGCACAATCAACTATGGATTTGTTCCTTCTCTCAGCAATCCCATTTTGTTGTGGAGTTTTTGGTGCAGAAATCTATCTTTTTATACCACGCTCATTACAGAAATTAGTGAATTCATCTGATATAAATTTTCCTCCTCTATCTAATCTTAAAAATTTTAGATCCTTACCACTTTGTTTTTCTACCATAGCCTTATACCATTTAAACATCTTGAATGCTTCAGATTTATCTTTTAGAAACATAACTGTCATCATTCTAGAGTAATCATCAACAAAGAGAATAAAATATCTATCTCCATAATAACTCTTTGTCCTCATTGGTCCACATAGATCAGTATGGACTAATTCTAGAATATCTTCATATGTATGGGTTTTACTTTTGAAACTAGACTTTGTCATCGTACCTTTTTGACAATTCTTGCAAATGATGTTGTCAGGCTTTGTCATGATCGGTAAGCCTCTTACATTTCTCCTTCTGCTTATTTTCATCACGTTGTCAAAATTCACTTGACACAATCTTTTGTGCCACAACCATATGTCTTCATTTCTAGTCATTAAGAAAATGGTGTTAGTATCATTCAGATAGAATAAGTTACCTTTTGTTTGTTCACTGGTACCAATCAATCTTCCTGATTCATTGAACATCTTTGCCTTCTTATTTTCAAACGCTACTCCGTGACCTAAATTATTTAGCTGAGAAACACTCAACAAATTATAATTCAATCCTTTTACCCAATAAGCATTTTCACATTTAATTAGGTTACTCAACATTATAGTTCCTTTATCTTCAATTGGACAAGGTGTATCATTACCCATTCTTACTGTACCACCATTATAATACTCAAAAGTGTTAAACTTTTCTTTTTCACTGGTCATGTGGTGAGTGCAGCCACTATCTATAATCCAGATGTCATTCTTTCTAACCTTAGATATGAGTGCAGTTTCTACATACCTTTCATCTTTCACAGCTACAAATACCATCTCGATGTCTTCATCAGGTTTGGTGTCAGTGTCTTCATCTTTGCAAGCAGCTAGGTAGTTGGCTTTCTTGCCTTTGTCCTTGTAGTCTCGGGTATCTCTTATTTCTAATTGTCGGTAACTTTTGTAATCTTTGTTATCACCTTTGTCAGATTTCTTCTCAAAAGATTTGTCATGACTTCTGTCATATTTTCTTCAGTTAGGACATCTTGCAACAAAGTGTCCAATCTCTTTACAATTAAAGCATACAAGTGGTAACTTGCCTTTGTATTTACCTTTGCCTCTTTGCATTCTTCTAGCCATAAGTGTTTCTATTTCATCTAGATCTTCTTCTTCACTTTCACTTTCACTATCACTATCTCTTCTAGATGTGTGTCTATGACTTGATTTGCTTATTCTCATAGAAGACTTAAATGCAGACTCTAAGTTTGGTAAGACACTTATCAAAGTTATTCATCTCAAATGAAATCAGTCTACCAATTAAACTATCAAGAATAACTGTATTGTTTGTTACTGCTCTCATTTCTTGAATGACAGAAACTCTAATAGCATATACAAGCAGTAAAGTTCTTAAGATTTTACTTACCACTGTCTCCTCTTCAAGTGTACCTCCAACTTCTCGTATAGCATTGACTACTTCTTTTATTCTCGTGTTGTACTATGTGATGTTTTCTCCTTCTTTCATTCTAAGATCATCAAACTTTCCTCTAAGGATTTTTGTCTTGGCTCTCATAACATTTGTATCACCTCCATGTACAAGCTTCAGTTTGTCCCACATCTTCTTTGCAGTTTTGCAATCTTTGACATCTTCAAATTCAACATCAGAGAGTGAGGAAGAAAGCTCTATAACCATGCAGTTGTGCTCATGCTTCTCTCTCAATTTATCTACTATCAATACTCCTATGGGAAACACATATTCAGTATCTAGGAATTGAGTAACATCATTACCAATACCTGATAAGTGGAGTCTTATCCTGCTTTGCCATGAAGCAAAGTTGTCTTTGTTCAACTTGGACACATCTCATTTGTTCATCTTGTGATCTTTGACTTAGGTCTTGAAACCTTCCTTTCTAAGCACATAAGCTATGATACCTATTGTTAGTAATAACTGAGAGGGGGGGGGTGAATCAATGGCCTAAAAAATCTATCCTTAAAACTTAACCACCAATCAATAAACCTCATATTATTATATCCCTAAAAGATGCATGTCATGAAATACTATTATTGATTAATTGTTTGTCGGTTTGCTCTGTCAATCCTTATTCTTTCTTGATTACTGATAAGCACTATAACTATTTACCAAAACTCAGTAAATAAGTAGGGTATACCAATCAATCCAGTGTTAACTATGTAAGATACAAAATAGTAAAGAAATGAATCATACACACATAACACATGATTTTTTAACGTGGAAACCTTGTTAAGGGAAAAACCACTGGGACCGGTACCCCAAATTTTCACTCTTCTGAACTAAGCCCTGTTAGGAGCCAACCATGTTAAAGGTTACAAACACACGATTAAGTGTGACCTTGTTAGAGGATTTATACATAGAGGTTGTCACTTAGTATCAGACATCTATTGCTACCATCCTTGAATTAGCCTCCTTCTTAGACTATCAATAGGTATTGGGAAAGTCCAATGCTACTTTCATGAATCAACCTTTTTGGAACTCCTTGGGATGTACCTCAATATATAGATGATTGTTAAGTCCTACTCGATTAAGAGACTTGATGCTTCAATGGTTAAATTGAAACACTATGACCTGTTCATATTGCAACTTTGAATTGCATTTTTTTAGATCTATTTAAGTACATTACCTCTCTGATCAATGTATCAATTCAATCCTTTGTGCTCCATACTTTTTGCTCTACGATGTTGTGCTTCACTGTTCGTTAGTGTCTACAGAATTCCTTATCTCTCCTTTAGCTTGTTTAATGAGGACTACATGAAGTTATTCTTTGTCAGTTTCTCTTCAGTATCCTCTTTCTATTCACTCCCCTTAATCCCATTCATAAATGAATTAAGCTTGTCTCTTATATAGACATTTTATTCACTATTTCTTGATTCTTGATTATTGGCATGAAAAATAATCCAGCCAATTAGATTTAAAGCATAACTCTTGATTTGTCTCGTAGTTATCTTATTTCCAACTGTACAAATAATCTTTAAATCAATCACTTAACTTTGGTTGAATAAAATAAATAAAACAACCAGTTAAGTCTATCTTTAGCTCTTTCCAGCTATATATTTTGTTATTTTCTAAACTTTCTATTCCGTCGGTCACCACTATAGTTAGTTATCACTGACAACTGACAGTTCCTTCGGTGAGACTCCAATTAGCTTCGTGATCTCCGTCCGTCGGGCATCATTGGAATTTTACTCATCAGGCAACCTTCTAACTTTGCTCATTGGGCATCCCGTGGTTTTGCTTCATCAGGAAACACTATAGTTTAGCTCATCGGGTATCACTGTGATTGTTCTTTTTTGCTCTGACCGTTGGTGTGCACTCCGTCGGTGTTGTTTGTCACTAAGTGAATACTTGAATTTTATGCATTGATAAAAGCATAACCTTTGTTCCATTGATTCTCTAAAGTATTTGGCATTATGTACATGACCGTACATATGATATTAAGTTGACATCAATGACAATACAATACATTAACTGTTTTAATGCCTTGCATTATCTTCAACTTACCATTGTCAGACATTCAATCAGTTACATTTCATCACTCATCATCCTTGTCATCATCAGATTTCATACACTCAACCTCGTTAAAGATAGACAAGGGAGCCTATTTCTTCCCAGGAGTAACCTTTCTAGTTTTCTTATTAAGAGAAGGGCTCACTTTCTTCCCAGAATTAGTCTCCAAACTCTTTCTCTTCTGCTTGCCAACTTGCTTAGGCACTGGTTTCGGGATCTTGTCTTTGGCATTCTCAGCGATTAGAAAAATTAAACCTTCATGCAGAATAGGATAAATAGGCTTGTTTCTATTATCCATAATACTCTGGTTCAAGGAACTCAACAAGAAATAGGGGAAAGAGACCCTAGTGTTGTGACGAAAATGATTAACAAGAACAAAATGGAAATTATAAACCCTTGAATATCTTTCGTCTAAGGTGAAATACTCCATGATAACCTTCAAGACTTGAGCCTAGAGGAGATTCATATTATTGATATTAACATAATCAACATTTCCCTTAGCTAAGATTGCCCTCTCTTCAACAGTTATAAGGGAAAACCTTAAAATCCTTATTACCAATTTTCCTATCTTTCAAGTAATTTATGCCATCAAGCGGAAGACCAATAATCTCTGTAATTAGGTCCAAAGTTAGAGGAAAAGACTTACCTATAATGTGCACTACCCCATTATCCCATCCTGAAGTAAACTCCATAGTAATATCTTTATCATTGCCATGCAAGCGTTGAAGATACTTATCGACTCTTCCCTTCTTAATTTTCTTCCAAACTTCTTTTTTTTAACCCATTTGCATTCTGAGGGTTCCTCTCTCTTAAGATCCCTTCCCATTTCTTCATTCATACAAATAAGCTCCAGAATGTCATTACTAGTCTTATGCACAGCCAGGTTGAGATCATAGTTTCTCAAAATAGGCATAGAAAGCTTAGAATGATAAGCCTTCGACGTGAGAGTTGTCTTAAACATCCACAAAGTGTGTGTTAAGAGATGAGAATTAATGATAATTCTCTCCATCTAAGCGTGTGTTTATTGTATTGTTATGACAAGTTTCCATTTGTATATTTGTGTTGACATAAGGGATGGTTACTTATTTATGTCACTAAATATGGGAGTATGTTGATCAACATGTGGAGATGTTAAGTGGGACAACATGACCCTTGGCAGGATCGAGGAACCTATCATATATATTATTGGTTCAGTGATTTCATGCTTTAGAGATATTTTTTTGCTTGTAATGTGATATTCTTATGGTAAAATGATTGGATGGATCAACATGATCCTAGGAAATTTTTGTGGTTTCCATGATGCTCTGCATCACCAATCATTCTTTTATCCTCTATTCACTAGTTTTATGACTATGCCATGGTCTTTTTTATTGAGTATCATTATGATCTCTGTGTTCATGCATTGTTTCGAGCCTTTCAAACCACTATTACAAATGATGATGCTTTTAAAATATTTGCATAACTAAAATCAATGTGTTTTGGCTTCTTTTCATTGTTATAATAGTGATCTCTCATGCTTTGACATATCAATGCATTTTGTTGTCCTTGAGCATTGTTGAGCATTGTTGATGGAATTGATTGTTTGCACTATTTTCACCAGGAATGCCTCTTCTATTTATTGAGCTATGTCATTTGTTGTATTCTACTGTCACTCATAACATCAACTATTATATTAAATAATTATTATTTTGAATGACATCCAACACTTGTGTATTACAAATCACTGTTATACTTATATATGAATTTAGTCAACTATTTTTGGACCTTGACCACACCCATGAATCATATTGTGAAATTTTAATCTATAGATTACAATAGAGATGTTGAGTTCCATGTTCATATTCCTCAAGCTCTCTTTCATGAGATGCAAAATTAGGATCTCCTTAAGATTTGAAATAATCCTCCTCTTGTTCCAAACTGGCGCTCTATGATTTCACATTCTCCATAACCAGGGGTGTTGTATAAAATCTCTTGTAACTCCTGATTGCACCATTGGAAAATCACCAAAATGTGAATAATAGTAGCTTTATGAGTTCTCTCTAAGATCCAAGTTGTTTGGAGTGAAGATATGTTGTGTGGAAGGAATAAATTTATGCCCTAGCTCTATTGAGAATGCTCTTTTTCCATGACTGTGATTGTACTTGTGAGTTTTAAGAAAACTTTTAGAGGTCTAGGATCTGTCTAAATGTGGATTTTTATTATTTTGAGGCCAGTTCCATTTTTTCCATTCATTATATTGGAAGTGAGACTTTTTTTAGAGAATTCCCTTTGAAGAAGAGACCTAATTGGGGGTCCAAAACAGTGAACAGATTGTTTTTCATTAATTTCCTCCAAAGAAAGTTGGGAATTCCCCTTGGTATGTCGTGTCCGATCATAAAATACATCTAATAATGGCATCCTTTTACCCAAGGTCATTAATTGGAGAGTTATTGTCTAGGGACTCATATTTGTGCTAGTAGGTCTAGTTGGGCATTATGAAGGGAATGGTTGAATTTGGCCAAATGGGTTTGATCCAAAGTTGCACAAAAGATGTTTAAGGACATTTTAGGTTGTGAGGGGCCTAATATCAGTATTCCAAGCCCTAGTTGGGTTTGTTTCCATGTCTGGTTTATGTTTCCATGAAGGAGTCACCTCTTGGCTTGTGATTATCGGAAACTCTTCCTTGTACCAAAGTAACTAAACATTAGAAAATATTGTTGAGATTTCCATTTAATTGTTGGTTCCTCTACAATATATTATCTTTATGATAGTCCTTATTTCACCCTTCAATTTTGACAGTACAGTACATTTATTGTTCTCTATTCCTTGTATTAGTGGCTTTTACCATTTCAAATTATGGTTGTTACAGTGCCTTGTTGTTACAATACCACTGGAACTTTATGTCATTCTCAATCATTTCCATGTAGCCTCTACATTGATTTAGAATTCATTGGCACCATGCTAATCATTGTGTCTTTGGAATAGGAATCGCTACTTTATTCCCAATATCCACCACATCCTTTTGCATTATTGTATAACATCATGTCATTGTAGATAAATAACATTCTCACAGTATGATGCCACTTCTTGGAAATTAAAATTTGTTTCTCCATCATTTCTTAACATTATTTTATGTACACTTCTCTTTATTGTACTATAACAATCCCTCTCAATCTTCATGACAGTTATAAGATTGAATTGTCACTGCCTTTAACATGACAGTATTTACCATTTAGAAAACCTTCATGTCCCTTTCCATTTCTTCGATGGTCACTTCTTTGATGAGCTTTTCCATCACTATGACAATGGTCCAATCTTTGATAGAAAGTTACTAAATTAGCTATCCTTAATGGTGCCTAGTTATGATCTACTCTTCACTATTCTAGCTCTATTATAAGAATTGCCTCTACTTAATGTTAGTCACTATATATTCAGGGGTCATCATGATACATCCTCACTGTCATGAAATATGATCATCATTTTGGCACTATCCTAACATTGTTGATCTCCATTTCCATCTTCTCTGACCACAAAATTCCACTTATCATCTATTTTTCACATGATCCTTAGGGCCTCCTTCACCAAAATATGATTGTCTACAATATTGACCTATTGTACTTTAATAAAAAAACACTTCTCTTCAATTAATTATTTTGGTATATTTATCAAATAATTGTCTATTCCTTGATAACAAATGTTGTTCAAAACAACAAATGGTCATTCTTTTCAATGTAGATTTCTTCTCACTCTTTAAAATATGTTGTTTCCAGTCATGAAAATTTTTGCTCCTCATTGTGTTCACATATCAATGCATGCTTTGACAATAATGACTGATCCTTTGACAAAGATTGATCCCTTGAGATGGCTTTTACTATTATGATCATTGTTTTACTTTTCAAACATTTTTTCTAGCTGCATTCCCACTTTCATTTATATTTTTTTTTTCTTATTCTTATCTTTTATCTCCTTCACCATATATATCAATCTAGTGAGACATTCAACTCATCGTTGAAGAAACATTACCTTGGAAATCATTACTTTCTATATTTTTTATGCTACAAATCACTGCTCTATGCATGATCACTGACCTATGATTGACCACTTTCATAAGAAGATAGTTGTATTTGGTGTTTAGATCATTGTCTTCTAACCTCTTCTTTGTCACAGTTTATTCTTGTGCACAAAAAGAATGTCGCTCTTGATATTCAAACAATAGCTTCTTAGAAATCTTATGCTTTCAAGAAAATTTCTACTATTGCTTTCAAGAAAATATACAATTATCATTTATCACTACTACCTTTCATCTTTATTGCTTCTTAAATGATTAAGACTCCTTGAATCCTCATGATGTTATCATCAAATCTCTGATCCAAAAATTGTAAAGGATCTTTGAAACAATACATGAAATCAAGAAGAATCTAATATAAACAGTCTATGCCCTAGAAAGAGAGTCAAAATGTACAAAAAGTATTTGTTAAAAGTATAATTTGAGACAGGGTCTTAAATGAAGCAAATAAGTTTGTAGTTTTCTCAAATCAACAACTATTCTTCATTTGGATGTGCCTTGTATTGTAGGCCTCAATTTGATCAGCTCTTTAAGACATCTGTACATCTAGACAAAAGTTTTGAAGGTACGTAAAAGTTTCTTATTTTTAATTAATAAAGAAAAACTCATAAATGTTTAATCAAGGCAAATATATTTGTGAAAAAAAATTATACTTTCTTGGGAGTTATATTTGCTTGTACCTATCCTAATGAGAATATTTGTTTGATGCAAGGCTGATACATATAATTCATGATTGCAGACTCATATGTTAAAAGAAGGTGGTTTGACATGGTTTCTTGGAGGTCCTAGGTCTGTTATTCATGATGATAATAATATTTGACAGGTAAATCTTTGCACTAGTTAAGTTTGATCATTGAATCCTTATGAATTATGATGGAAATGATTTAGTAAGGTCCTTAAGATTCCTTTGAACCTTTATTGTTGTTTGGGGTGTAAGGTAGAAAGGAGATTTGAATCATTCCACAGTCACTATTTGTTACAAGACCAAATGATTGTCAGTCTGCTAACTTCTTGATTTTAGCCATTGAATATAAAACTGTTATTGATGGAATGTATGGACAATAAATTTAAGGAGCATTAAAACCATTATGGTATTTGGAGACTACAAAGAATGTCTAGGTCATACCCCATAAGAACTAAAGTCATTAAGGTTTGATTTTTTATTGGCAGATCTGACAATGAAGAGTTATTTGTTCTTGAATGCCTTGAAGATGTTTAGAGTTTATAAAAGTAAGGAAGGTTGTTGATGTTAGAATAACTAACAGAGAGGGGGGGGGGTGAATTAGTTGCCTCAAAAATTAATCCAATAAATCAACCCAAAAATTTATACCATTGATATAAAACCTCTAGTTATCTTCAGTCCTATAAGATGTATGCCTTTTGTAAATCTAACATGTATATACATCTTGGTGTTTATACTATTTATCCTTTCCTTAATCTTTACCGAATAGCAATCTATCTTTTCTTAACCTTTACCGAAATACAGTAAATAACTTAGTGTTTACTGATCAATCATGTTTTAGTAATGTGTAAAGCAAAACATCAAAGAAATGAGCCATATACACATTTGACACATGGATTTTTAATGTGGAAACCTTGTTAGGAGAAAAACCACTTAGGACCGGTAACCCGAAATTTTCACTCTTCTGAAGTGAGCTCAGTGAAGAGCCAACCCTGTTAAAGGTTACAAACACACTGTTAAGTGTGACCTTGTTGAAGGATTTAAAACTAACAGTTGTCACTTGACATCTGGCATTCACTATGTTGTCTTCATGAGAATTCTTTTGATACTCCTTGGGATGTATCTCAATATATAAAGGATGGTTAAATCCTACTCTGTTAAGAGATTTTCTAAATCAATGGTTAAGCCGAAACAATATATGATCTGTTCATAAATATGACTTAATCTCGCAGATGTTCAAATCTATTGTAATCTCATAATACCTCTTCTAATCAATGTTCTCTTAAGTTCCTTTGCTCCACTTCTTTCTGCTTGGGGAATGTTGTTGCTTCTCTATTTCTCAGTATCTGCAGATTTCTTAGCTCTATTCTTCAGCTTGTATGATCAGATCTGTATGAAGACTTCTATCTTCACCAGAATTCTCTTCAACATTCCTTTCTCTTCATAATGAATAGATTTTCTCTTATATAGACATGATTTCACCATTCTTTTGTCCTTCTTGTTTTCTTCATTGATTACTTCTTGATCTGTAAAGCTCGTCATGCTTGCTTTAGTTTTAATCTGTAAAACTCTCCTTGTTTTCTAGAATTTTAAATCTCCTTCTTATCTTTAGATTTTAACCGGTCAATGAAAACAAAGTAACCAATCAGTTAACTCTATAATTACCTCTTGCCAACTAATTTGTTTTGTCGTACCCTAAATTCACTTCTCGTCGGTCAAGACTTCAGTTGTGCTTGGTGACTAGTGCAGATAGCTCGGGCATCAACTTCAGTTTTCTTCAGTGATAATTTTAGTTAGCTCGGTAATGCTTTCTTGGGTATCACTTGCTCGGGTAACACTATCTGTCAGGTAATACTGTGAATTTATGTGCTTGGGGTTCACTGTCACTCAGGGTTTATTGTCACTTGGTGTACATGATTACCGATGACAAAAACTTTGTCTTTTCAAATCTTTAAGTGTTTTTACAATATATGTATGAGAAATCATACCATATCAAGTTGACATCAATGAAAATACAATACATTAACTGATTTAATGTCTTGTATTAACCTTCTACATCTCGGTGATCATCAACTTTGTCTTCTTCAAACATTCGATCAATTATAGTTCATCAATCTCCCCCTTTGGCATTAATGGCAACATACTACATTACTACTAAAAAAATATGAAATATATCAGTTGTAGTTCATCAATCTCTACCAAATTTATTGTTCTATAACCAATACAAATGTTTGAATCTTGGTAAGCTCTTCTAGCTTAGATTTTATTCTTGCAAAGTACTTTCTTCATTCTTCACTCCCTTCACTAGATAGATGTAGCAACTTCTGATTCTATCTATCCCTTTGTTGTAGAATATCTTCCCCCTTTTCTAGATAGATATGCAGTGTTAGCTTTTCAAATTCTCTCCCTTAGATGAATGTTTCTTTAAATCTTTCTCTAATGTTTTCTCTCCCTTTGGATGATCATGATAGATATTTCATATCTCTTTTCCCTTTGACAACAATATATTTCATTGAATACTTCTCTCCATATTCATTAAGTACATTTGTCCCTTTGAATGCTTCTCTCCATCTGACAACAATGCCAAACTAAATCTCTCTCTTTTTTCATAATATATTCCTTGAATTCCCTCTCCATCAGCAATACAAGAACTCTAGTGTTCGGTGTAGATAAGTACCTTTCTGTGTACTATTATATCTTTGCAGTACATTTTCAGCTTGCATCAACATGAATGATCTTCTGATAATGTGTAGGATGATGCAGCCTCCTAGTCAGCTCAGTGACTAATAGACAAAGGTCAGACCCCTAGTCTCTTCCTCAGGTACTCAAATGTATCTTTAGGTAATGGCTTTGTGAATATGTCTTCTAATTGTTCCTTGGATTGAACATATTCCAGTATCACCTCTTTCTCTTGCACTTGTTCTCTCAAGTAATGATACTTGATAGCAATATGACTTATCTTAGCATGCATGACAGGGTTCTTAGAAATATTGATATCGCTTATATTATCATAATAGATAATCACTGGATCAAGAATTTTCATATTCATACCTTCCAATAATTGTTTGATCTATGCAATGTTAGAGAAATTTTCAGCAGCAGACACATATTATGCTTCTGCCGCAGATTGTGATATGCATCCTTGCTTCTTACTTATCCATGTGACAAGTTTGTCACCCATAAAGAATGCTCCTCCTGTTGTTCTCTTTTTGTCATCTAAGTTTCCAGCCCAATCAACATCTACATAGACTTGAAGCTCAAATTTGCCTTCTCTTTTATACCACAGATCATAGTCTTTGGCATTCATTAGATGTCTTGGAATTCTTTTGACAGTAGTCATGTGTGATTCCTTGGGATTAGTAGAGAATCTTGTAACTATTCCAACTGCATGTGCTATATTTGGTCTAGTATGTACAACATACATGAGTTTTCTAATCATAGATCTATATAGGGTCTGATTTACCTCGATTGACTTGTCTACCTTCATCAGCTTACATCTGGTTGCCATAGGTGTTCCAACTGGCTTGGAGTCCTCCATCTTGAATATCTTGAGAACTTCTTTGATGTATTTGGATTGTGTGATGTAGATGCCTGCATCCTCTTGAAGAATCTGTAGACCAAGAAAGAATTTGATCTCTCCAAACATTGAAATCTCAAACTCTTTGCTCATTTCATCAGCAAATGATTTGCATAACATATCATTACCTCCAAATATGATATCATCAACAAATATTTCAGCAATCAAAATTGTATCATCAATGTCTTCTTTTAAATACAGATTATTGTTTTCACTTGTTCTTACATATCCAATACTTATGAGATGAGAGTGAAGTCTTTCATACCATACTCTCGGTACTTGTTTCAATCCATACAAGCTTTGTGTAGTCTCCAAACTATGTTTCTCTTGTTAGGATCAACAAACCCTTCTGGTTGTTCAATGTATACTTCTTCTTCTAGTATTCCATTTAGAAATGCATATTTGACATCCATTTGGTATACCTTGAATCCTTTGAATGCAACATAAGAAATTAGAATTCTTACTCCTTCTAGTCTAGCAACGAGTACAAAAGGTTCTCCATAGCCAATACCTTCTTCTTGTGCATACCCCTTGCATACTAAACTTGCTTTGTTCCTTGTGACTTCTCCATTCTCATTCAGTTTGTTTCTGAATATCCATTTGGTACCAATGACATTCTTGTCATTTGGTCTAGGTACTAATGTCCATGTATTTTTCTTCTCAATCTTCTCACTCTCTTCATTCATAACACTAACCCATTCTTCATTTTCAAGTGCAGTATTGACAGATTTAGGCTCAAAATCACAAATTAAACATCTAGTGTTCAGAGACTTACTTCTTGTTCTCATTCTAGCCTTTTTGCCTCCTATGATCTAGTTTTGTGGATGGTGTCTTTTGACATACTTGGAAAGTACTGGTTCATCTCTTTGTTCATCATTCTGATCATCGTCTTGACCTTCATTCTGATCTCCATTGCTCGGTGCATCATTGTGAGAAATTTCTTGATTTTCAGTGTTTGCAGCCTAATGCTCGGGTGCATTATTCTGTGAGCGATGCACTATTGCTCAAGCAGAGTGTTAGGTTCTTCATTGTAGACAAACCTAATGTAGTCTTTCGGTTCTTTTCTACTTTCCTCATCATTTTTCTTAGCAAATTCATCCACTTTGACATTTGCACTTTCAATGATTTTGTTAGAGGATTTGTTAAGACATTTATAAGCCTTGATTTTGGTAGAATAACCTAGAAATATTCCTTCATCACCTTTGGAGTCAAGCTTTCCATTTCTATCATCTTCCAAAATATAAAATTGACTTCCAAATTTTTTGAAGTAACTTACATTGGGTGTGTATCCATACCATGGCTCATAAGGTGTCTTATTGGTGTCTTTCTTCAATTGAACTCGATTTAATGCGTAGACAACAGTACTGACAACTTCTCTCTAGAATGTTTATGTGATGCCTTTCTCAATCATCAGTGTTTTGGCACAATCAACAATGGATTTGTTCCTTCTTTCAACAATCTCATTTTGTTGTGGTGTTCTCGGTGCAAAAACATGTCTTTTAATTCCATGCTCATTACAAAAGTTAGTGAATTCAAAGAAATAAATTCTCCTCCTCTATCTTATCTTAGAGATTTTAGTTCCTTTCCACTTTGTTTTTCCACTATAGCTTTATACCATTTAAACATCTTGAATGCTTCTGATTTCTCTTTTAAGAACATAACAATCATCATTCTAGAATAATAATCAACAAAGAGAATGAAGTATCTATCACCATAACAGCTCTTTGTTCTCATTGGTCCACACAAGTCAGTATGGAATAATTCTAGAATAGCTTTAGATGTGTAGGTTTTGCTCTTGAAACTAGACTTTGTCATTTTACCTTTTTGATAATTCTTACACATGATATGGTCAGGTTTTGACATGCTTGTTAAGCCTCTTACTTTCTTTTTATTGCTTATCCTAACCATGTTGTCAAAATTCACATGACATAACCTTTTATGCCACAACCATATGTATTTGTTTTAGCCATTAAACAAGTGGTATTAATATCCTCAAGATAGAATAGGTTACCTTTTGTCTGTTCACCAGTTCTGATCAACCTTCCTGATTCATTAAATATCTTTGCTTGTTCTCAAATACAACTCGGTGGTCTTGTGTTATTCAGTTGTGAAACACTCAATAAATTATAGTTAAGTCCTTTCACCAAATATGCATTTTCACATCTGATCAGATTATTCAACATTATTGTTCCTTTAACTTCAACCAGACAAGGTGAGTCATTACCCATTCTTACTGGTCCGCCATTATAATATTCAAAATTTTCAAACTTTTCCTTATCTCCAGTCATGTGGTGAGTACAACCACTATCAATAATCCAGACATCATTTTTACTAACCTTAGATATGAATGCAATTTTGACATACATTTCCTCTTCGTCTGAATCATCCTTCATATCAACAAATACCACCTCAATATCTTCATCAGATTCAAAAGTCAATATTTCCATCTATGTTCTCAGCCAAGTAACAATATTTCTTTCCTTTGTCCTTGTAGTCTCGGTTGTCTCTTCTATCAGATTGTCAGTTTCTTTGGTAATCTCTGTCATCACCTCTGTCAAACTTCTTTTCATATGATCTATCATTGTTTCTACCTTCTTTTATATTGTTAGGACATCTAGTAGCAAAGTGTCCAATCTCTTTACAATTAAAACATACTAATGGTCAATTACCTTTGTATCTACCTTTGCCTCTCTACAACCTTCTATCCATTAGTGCTTCAATCTCATCAAGTTCTTGGTCATCACTATCACTTTCACTATCATTTCTCATAGTGTGTTTATGAATTGATTTACTTATCTTTAAAGAAGATTTGAATGCAGACTCAATAGTTGGTAAGACACTGTTATCAAAGTTTTTCATCTCAAATGAAATAAGCCTACCAATCAAACTATCTAGAGTGACATTGTTATTTTCTACTGCTCTCATTTCTTGTATAGAAGATACTCTAATAGCATAAATAGACAGTAAGGTTATGAGAATTTTACTTACCATTGTTTCTTCTTCAAGTACACCTCCCACTCCTCGGATAGCATTGACAACCTCTTTGATTTTGCTACTGTACTGAGTGATGTTTTATCCTTCTTTTATTCTTAGGTCATCAAACTTTCCTCTTAGGCTTTTTGCCTTAGCTATTAGCACATTTGCATCTCCTCCATGTACTAGCTTCAATTTGTCCCACATTTGCTTTGCAATGGTGCATGATTTGACATCCTCAAATTCAACATCAGAGAGTGAGGAAGCAATTTCTATCATCGTAGAATTGTGCTCATGCTTTTCTCTTAATTGATCAACTTTCAAAGGTCTAGTAGGTAACACAAATTCAGTATCTAAGTATTGAGTGACATCATTTCCAATACCTGATAGGTGGAGTCTTATCCTTCTTTTCCATGATGCAAAGTTGTCCTTGTTCAACTTAGGCACATCCCTTTTGCTCATCTTGTGATCTTTAGCTTGAGTCTTTAAAGTCCCTTTCTAAGCACACAAGCTCTGATACCAATTGTTAGAATAACTGGGNTTTGAATCAGTTGCCTCAAAAATTAATCCAATAAATCAACCCAAAAATTTATACCATAGATATAAAACCTCTAGTTATCTTCAGTCCTACAAGATGTATGCCTTTTGTAAATCTAACATGTATATACTGCTTGGTGTTTATACTATTTATCCTTTCCTTAAGCTTTATTGAATAGCATTCTATCTTTTCTTAACCTTTACCGAAATACAGTAAATAACTTAGTGTTTATCGATCAATCATATTTTAGTAATGTGTAAAGAAAAACATCAAAGAAATGAACCATATACACATTTGACACGTGAATTTTTAATGTGGAAACCCTGTTAGGGGAAAAACCAATTGGGACCGGTAACCCAAAATTTTCACTCTTCTGAAGTGAGCTCAGTGAAGAGCCAACCCTATTAAAGGTTACAAACACACTATTAAGTGCTACCTTGTTAGAGGATTTAAAACTAATAGTTTTGTCAGTTGACATATGACATTCACTATGTTGTCTTCATGAGAAACCTTTTGATACTCCTTGGGATGTATCTCAATATATAAAGGATGGTTAAATCCTACTCTGTTAAGAGATTTTATGAATCAATGGTTAAATTGAAATGATATATGACTTGTTCATAAATACAACTTAATCTTACAGATGTTCAGACCTATTGTAAGCTCATAATACCTCTTTTGATCAATGTTCTCTTCAGTTCCTTTGCTCCACTTCTTTCTGCTCAGTGAATGTTGAAGCTTCTCTGTTGCTTGGTGTCTGTAGATTTCTTAGCTTTGTTCTTCAACTTGTATGATTAGATCTGTATGAAGACTTCTATCTTCACCAAAATTCTCTTCAACATTCCTCTCTCTTCATAACAAATAGCTTGTCTCTTATACAAACATGATTTCACTGTTCTTCTATCCTTCTTATTTTCTTCATTGATCACTTATTGATATGTAAAGCTCGCCATGCTTGCTTTAGTTTTAATCCGTAAAACTCTCCTTGTTTTCTGGAATAAAATATGCTTTAAATCTCCATCTTATCTTTAGCTTTTAACTGGTCGATGAAAACAAAGTAATCAATCAGTTAACTCTATAATTATCTCCTGTCAGCTAAGTTGTTTTATCGTATCCTAACTTCAGTTCTCGTCAGTCAACACTTCAATTGTGCTCAGTGACTAGTGCAGATAGCTCAGGCATCAACTTTAGTTCTGTTTGGTGACAACTGCAGTTAGCTCAGTAATGCTTGCTCGGGTATCACTTGCTTGGATAACCTAGTCCATCAGGTAACACTGTGAATTTCTATGCTCGGGGTTCACTATCACTCAGGGTTTACTGTCACTTGTTGTACATGATTATCGACGATAAAATTTTTTTCTTTTCAGATCTTTAAGTATTGTTACAATATGTGTATGAGAAATTACACCATATCAAGTTGACATAAATGACAATACAATACATTAACTGATTTAATGTCTTGCATTAACCTTCTGCATCTTGGTGATCATCAACTTTGTCATCTTCAAATATTGAATCAGTTATAGTTCATCAGTTGAGTGAATATTGATCCTTATTGAGTATGTTTGTGTTGTCAAAGTTGTTGAATATTTATGTATTGAAGCTTTTTTGTAGTTCATTGATCTTATGTGCCCTGCGTAGTATTGATTTCTATTGATGGTGTTGATGCTCTTGATTTTTGTTGATTATAAGGACCACACACTCTTTTTGGCATGACTGTTCCCTTTCATTTTAGCCTAGAAAATATGCTATATCCCTCCATCTATATCATTTATTTATTTTAATAGTCATTTTTCATGTGTGACCTCAAACCTTTGTTTTTATAGGCACTCCTCCTCTATCCTAAGAAGCTAATCTCATCCTTCCTTGATTATGATCTTGAAATTTCTGATTTGGCTGCTCCTTTATCATCAAAATTATTGGCTCTTGTTGCATTTGTCATCATATGTTGGCATATTCACATTGTTCCCTTGTCCAATTACGCAGAGTAGCTAGCCTTTTCAACTTTCCACTATGATTTAAAGGGGCTACCATCCCTTATGATTGCATGCATTTAGTTGTCCTTCCTCACTTTTGACTACCATTTTGACTATCTCTTTTTCCCTTGGTCATTGTGTGAAGCTCTTTGTTGTCCATGCTAGGCCCTTCAATGGACTGAGTATTCATGTTTATTTCATTCTTCTTCATGAACTATCCTAGCAGAGCTTACATGACTTTATTATGACCACCCATGTTCTCATTATGATGTCTTCATGAAACTTGTTTACTGTTTATTATCTTTCAATATATATGTTCACTCTTTTGTTGTTTTTCTAAAGCCCTTCATGATTGTCTTGACTCCTTTAATAACACTGTGATCATTTTCTTTTTTCTTTTTTTCTTATAACAACCTATAACTAAGGCCTTTGATATCTCAAGATATGGTTTCAGTTCAATTTGTTTCACTAAATCCTGTGGAATTGTTAGTGCACACCATGTTGCAACTGTCAGCTTGCAAGTTGCAATCAGCTGGAGATACTTGTATAGATAGATAATGAGAATTAGGAATCTTTGTGCTAGTTTAGCTTATTTGTAGCTTAAGCAATAATTTAATATTTCATACTATGGAAAATTTGAGGTAAATATGTAATACATGCTTTGAGGGTTTATTTTTCTTTATTTTTTAGTTTTGATGTCAAAATTGTCAATTCACTACATTTTATTCATTATATAAATGCACCACTTTGCAATTTAAAATTGAAAAAAAACCTTTATGTGATCAGTCAATTGTTTTAATCACAACATTTATTTTCTTAATTTTTTATCAGGTGTGCATGGATGTATTTCTCACAAGCCAGTTGTATGTTGATATTGCATCAATAATTGTTATTCCAAGGACTACTGGTGGACAAGTACTTTGGTTGATTACTATAAATTTTTCATCATATCCAATGTGAGGCTTATAATAGATTATTTTCACAAGGAATTCTTTATCATCCTCTTCAAGACAATGTCATCACTCTATAACTCATGACAATAATGTCTTTGTAACTATCTTCCATAATACTTATTTGGCACTTCTTTATGCTTGACAACAATATATTTCTGTTATTTTGAAGAGTGATGTTGTCTTGCATCCTTTATAGCAATGGATATGTGTTTCAATGATAGGTTTATCTCTTCAATGTCACAAGCATTGTTCGGGACTTCTCTTGTATATAGAGGTTGAGGTCTTCTCTACCTGATCTTTGTTCCTTGATATTGCAAACTTGTAGAAGACTATTGCTACTATTTCCTGCCATTTTTGACTACTCTTTTTCCATATTCAAGTTCACTATCATGATACATAATGTTGTCATCAACATTCTTTCAGCTGCTCCAATCCTTCATATGAGGATGAAAGCACCTTGCATCACTTTCATCATGTTGTCCCTTTGTTCACACTCAGTGGATCTATAGTATTCTTGTACACACTTGACAATCCAAAGGATAATGTCTACTAGGTATACTCCTAAGGTTTCTACCTTTCCTACTATCGTTACCATCAATGGAATATAAATGTTACACTTTATGTATTTGTTGTCTTATAGAACTTTGAAGAAAACAATGATATCTCTACTTTATATTGCAATGAAGATTTTATGGTTCCTCTATTGTATGATTATTACTTAAAGGGTACTACCTCAATGGAAGAGCACCTACTTTAGAAGAAGGAGGATCGTGGTTCAATTCCATCGTGCCCTAATACGAGTAAATTAATCACTAATTATATGACTAAATCAATGATTAAATCTGTGACAAAATATGCGACTAAATCATTTAGTAAATTTAGTCTCATTATAAATGACTAAATGTGTGAATAAATACGTGACTAAATATACAACTAAATATGTGACTAAATTTGCGACTAAATACACAACTAAATCCGTGACTAAATATGCGACTAAATCTATGACTAAATTTGTGACTAAATCTGTCACTAAATCCATGACTAAATCATTTAGTAGTAAATTTAGTCGTGTTATAAATGACTGCAAATTAACTACTATTAGTCATGTGACTCATTTTAGTCACTTATATACAATTTTTAGATGTTTTTTAGTCACATATTGTTGTTTTTGTACTAGTGTTAACTCTTCTTTCTGCTAACGCATATAATATTTTCAGAAAGTTCACCCAAGATGTCATCTAGTGTGAAGTTGTGTCTTGACATGTACATTATAATTTCTTGTTAACTAGATTCTTGTTCTTATGAAGGCAACATTGGGTATGGATCAACAAAATTATGTAGATTACCATTCTAGATTATGGTGTTGAAGATGCTCATAACCTCATAAGGACTTCAAATTACAAGGTAATATTCTTAATTTTTTTTACCTTCCTTTTCTTTTATTTTCAATTGTCTTCTTAAAACCTTTTTCTTTCACATCCTCTTCATTGTCATCATCAATTACATATTTTATCTTCTTTTCAGATGAATCTGATAATTCTACTCTACTTTTTTTCTTTCTAGGTTCAAAAATAGAGGCAACTCTTCTAGATCTTCTTCATTTGGAAGAAGAGGAATCTATTGATTTCTCTTCTAACACCGCTTCTATTTTCTCTACCTGTTCATCCTTTTTTTATTTTGAGATTTCTTAGTGGTAATTTCTTCATAAGTTCCCAACCTTCACTCACTGGAATCAATTTATTTTTGCAACAAAAGGTCTGCATATGCAGTCAACTAAGGTTTGGAAAGCTCATAACACAACTTGGGAACCCAACCAATTCCAGGTTCAACAAATTTCACGTAACAATTGTCTTTGTCTACCGTAAATGTGATAACTTGCTTGTAGGAATCTACAATTCTTTAGGTTTTCTATATGTATTGCTCATTTCCTTCTAATTTTTTTATAAAACTTAAATACATTGTCACATTCATCCTTGTTATCATAGTGTAGACACCCTAAGTTGGTCAACCAAAGTCAAAGTGGTCTAATCAAGTCTACATCATGGATTAATTAACAAAGACATTAATGAATTAAATAAAATCCAAAAGGGATTAGTTAAACTATGTAATTGATTAAATCAATTAGTTATATAGTTCAAATTAAATAAATCAAATCCAACCCATCTAATTCCCTTATATGGCTAATTTAATTAATTATTTGAATTAACTAATTCTTTTTTTCAACAAAGGGGACAAAAATCAATTAGCTAATGAGAAAAGAGGATTGAAAGCACATGGATCACCCCAAGCTTTGCTATCTTAGTCACTTATTTAGCCTTTTCTATTCTCACCACCCATTTTGTCATCTTGTCCCCCTATTTGAAACACAACTCAACCTCTCTCATCTAATCATGGTTAATTCACTCTACCCCCTACCCTTGGTAAAATCCTATAAATAGAATTAATTTCTTAATGAAAACCACCACTTTACATTCGCTTCCATTTGCATCATCATTATAGCCAATTTGCATCTATGTTTAGAGTAGTTTGAATTCAATTTAGCATTTTAATAGTATAATTAGTTTTCAATTAATCATTTAGCATAATTGCACATCATTTAGCACTCTCATTTTTTAGGTTATCACTTTAGGATTGCTCATTGGTAGTTGAGAGCATTCATATTGTCCTTCTAACTAAAGAACCATGGGATGTTTACCAATTTCTTTAATTCAAAGTTCTAATTAGCTTACATATTTCATGTTTTTGAGTTGAATTGATTTAACTAATCCTATGAAGGTATTTCTTGATACATACATATCTTGACATATGTTTTCTAATTTGTTATCTAGTAGATATATGCTTTTCCTACACAATGTTTTGTTTACTAGGTAATTCTTTTAAAAATTAAAACACAAGAGGAACAATGAGTGAACTATACTAAAATGGATAATTTAACTCCTTTGACTTCTTAATATTCTCAAACAGTTGCAGCCTCAACACTCCACATAAGTCAAGGTCTTTCCCCTCATTTTCCATCAAATAGGTAGTCTAGATAGTAGTTGTAGTAGTAGTACCTTCTTTGTTGGTAAAATATGTTAATACTATAAGGTCCAAGATTACTAAGAGGGGGGTGGGGGGTGAATTAGTAATCCATCTATTCAAAATTTTCATTAACCATTAAACAATACTCATCTACTTGTAGCTTGTGTAGCAATATACAATGAAACAAGCGAAACCATCCAAACATGCAACGCAAGAACACCAATATTTTTATCATGGAAACTGTTGGTTAGAGGAAAAAACCACAGTGGTAATTAATACCCACAAGTATTTGTACTCTTCTAAAATGCGCCCTGTTAGGAGCTTACAATGATGCATGGTTAGGAGCAGACCCTGTTAGGAGTCACCCGATTGAGGGATTTACCTCTAGCCCTATTAGGAGATTTACCGTGTAGGAGTAACCATGTTAAAGGATTTAAACCCTAATTAAAGAGCCACCTGGTTAAAGTATTTACTGATCAAGACCTGTTAGGATCTACCCGATTAAGGGATTTTCTTGCACAACCTTTAGAATTAAACAAGTATAATGATTTGGTCCTAGCATTCCTCCTCTTCTTGTTCAGATCTAATTAAGCACAACACTTCTGATTCTTGCAGACAACATTTTCTCTTCGCTCGACTGCACCTTCACATCCACGATCTACACTTGCATAATACATTAATTTACATATAAATACATTACGAGTTTATTAGGTAGCCATGACCTTATACATGACCTAATACATTGTAATTTCATTCATTATAATCATTCTTGCTCAATCCTTGAACCCTAAAATTTATTACCAATCTATAACATTCAATTGCAAATTCAGGTCGGCCACAAGATTCATTACACATCGATTTGAATCAAGAACAATCAAATCTTTTTTACTTCTTCAACACACTTCCAAAACTTGATTAAATCTAATCACCTCGATAAATACAATAAAAAAATATCATTACAAATATTGTATTCCATGTCACATTGACACCTGGATCACGAAAACATTCACTACAATTGATCGCATCATCATTGCTCGCCGATCTAACACCAACTGCTCAAATCGGTTCAAAAAAATTGCTATCATGCACATAATGATCTTATGTCAACTGAAATGATGCCTTGCACAACTCCAATATTGTAGTGATCATAGTATAAATAACATATTCTAGTCTAGACAACCATATCATGAACACAACACTTGGATGCATACAGATTTGGTAAAATAATCAAATCATTTACTGGTTATTCTTTTGTCTACCCTATTGCTTCTCAATCAATCATAAATTGCTCCATGTTTGTTTCCAGCATACATGATCATATATAATGCATCTAGATACATCCTTGAGTATCCAACCATGATCACGCACTCCAATTGCTACTGAAACACATAACTCATCTGGACAAATACTTAACAACACATCAAGAACATTGTCAACAAATACAACACCAAGTTGACATCAATGATAACACAATAACTTATCTTCATGTCATCAAACTTGTACCAATCAACACTCAACAATATTTGCATCAATTATTCCAATAATCTCCCCTTTGGCATTGATGGAAATACCACATTTATTTGATAGTAATTGATCCCCCTTAGTTGATTCACCAAACTTCTTGTCTTTATCTTCCTTGTCTTCTCCCCTCTATCTTCATCTGATTCTTCTCCTTCAAAGTCTTCTTCTGATATTTTCCCCAATACCTATATCTGGTTCTTTCATTTGTTTCTTCTCTTCAAATTCTTCTTCTGATATTTTCCCCAGTACTTGTATCTGGTTCTTCGCCCCCTTTGACAACAATGCCAAAGGCGCCACATAGGTCACCTACTTCTACAACAGAGTTTTCTATCAAGGGAGGAGATACACCTACCTTCTCCCTCTCCCTCTCTCTTAATAAATCATTGTGGCAAATTAGAACATCCATTTCATGAGGTTTTGCCTTTCATGATTTCCTTTTGGGGTTTTGTGCCAAGTCAAAGCTATTGCATCAACCTATTTGATAACATCCAAAGAAGCATTTGTGTTTCCAAATGTATGGTATACTTCAATTCTTAGATCCAGGCTATGCTACATGACAACACACTTTCATTTATTTCATCCTATTTCAAGGATAATTCCTATATAAGGGGTTTGACTGAGGGAAACCCCTTTATCCAACCTTCTTCCCCATTTTTCTGTGTGTAGGAATAGGTTATAGAGCTACCATAACTTTTTTAGGAAGATCAGGAACCATCAGACAAACCCTAAAATTTTTAGCCAAAAGTACTAGGTACAGACCAAAAAAGATGTTTTGTACTCTGCAATGTCAACCTCAATTGAAATAACAAGTCATTACAATTGTTTGGACCACGATTCAGCCTACTTATGGTTTCTGGCAGTTAGTTATCATTCTATAATTTATAGATATGTTTATATTTGCCTATTTTACTTCCTTTGTTGCATTATCATTTTGATTTCCTTCTTTCCATTTCACAATTGACACATCTTTAGCAGAGGTTCATTGTCCCATTCAATGCTTGGGTCACACTTGACTCTATTAGGATGTCTTCCTTTTGAGTGTGCAAGTTTGGAAAGGAGGAGTAATCTACCCCTTTGTGTTGCCTCCATTTTTTATTGTATAGTTATTATTATTTTTTGAGTTGGATAGTTTATCATTGTGCATATATCCATTCAAGGATGCATGGAATAATGACTTGAAGAACTTGATATATTAGATGAGAACCTATAGATAAATAGATTTTTTTTACTGGTAAAAAATTATATTTATATTATATTTCCTAATACGTACTCACAAAAGTGGTTTTACCACTGAATTCAACCATATAGTTCTATCCTTATATCACCCATATACATTTTCAACTGTTTGAGTGCCTCCATCCTATACATAACGTTACACCATATACGAGTCTATATACTATTAGATTTTAACAAAAAAGACTAATAAGAAAAATGCATCAAATATGTGCCATCCTATAATTCTTAAAATCAACTTTCTAACGAGTATGTGTTCACGTTGGGTTCACCAAATGTATGTAGGGAAAATCTACAAGACGCAAGAAACACATTAGTAGCACCAAACTTAATCAAATAAACTAGTAAATAAAGTTGGCCCTACAAAACAACAAAAATTAAGCATACAAACTATAAATTAAATCACACCAATCCAATCTATGCTCAAATTCTTTTGTCGCTTCTTTGCACTCTATGGAAGTGGGTGGATGTAGCGCTCAGTGTTGATTCTGACAGCAATTTGTCTCAAAGATTCGAGAAATGTTGCAAAACTAGATTATTTGATTGCTAGAAACATGCACAAATGAATTAAGATTCGAAGTTGGGATCTTTCATATGGGTTTGAAGGGGATTTATATAGATATTCAGGATCAATTTAATGGTTGAGATTGATTTAAGAAAAACAGGTTGAGTGGTTGAGATAATTAGGAACTAAGAGATTTTGGGTAATCTTTCAGAAATGAAGATTTATTTCCAATTCGAACTCAAAAGCAGTGAGTTCATTTAGGAAACAAGAGATGAGATAAGATTTTGAGAATATTTTTTATTTTCAAAGATATTAATTTCCAAAATTCAAATTTAGGAAAAGGATCGATTTTACTTTTTTTTTGTATCTAGTAAAAGGATGAAGCCATAAGATTTTTTATTAATAAGGAATATGTGCTCCATTCAATGCGGGCACTAGTAGGAAAGAACGAAGCTAAGAAAAGCTCTAGTCTCACGTGGGACTTATGCAGTCCAGATCATAAAATTACAAATTTTCAAATCCCTCCCTAAACAAGGGGTTGACGAGAGCCAAAGGTCCTCATTTATAGGTCCAAATTTCATCTTTACATATGATTTTACAATTTTCATTACAATTCTTGCTACCTAATATTAGCAGGGTTTATAAAAGGGATTTATTTGTTCATTCGCCTTGCCTTTTTTTGCGGCTAGGTGTTACAATAATAGAGCAATTTTACAAATAATTAGACACATACATAGATGACCTATTTTTTTCCTTTTATTCTTCTATCTGCTCTCTCCCTTTCAGAAACATGTTTCTCGTCCTGCCTTTATCATGCATATCTCTACATTTAGTATCGGGTTTAACCTCTACATTTGTGATTATTTTAGGGAGTAACATAGAGTGCTTTAATGGGAACAGAATACTATACCATTCTTTAATTGTACCATATACTACTTTACCAACAAATAAAGCATGTCATCCAAATAAGAGAAAACCAATGACTATGCTAAACAAGAAGAAAATTCATACTAATTCTCAAAACTATCTTATTGTCCTAATTATACAATGTTGTCACAATATCTTGAAAATGAATCCAATAGTAGAGACCACTGACTCCAATCACCATCCAAACTGAAAGTCAATATAACTAAGGATTTTGTGTGTGTGTGTGTGCATGTGTGTGCGCGTGCATGCGTGTGTATGTGTGTTTGTGTGTGTGTGTGCGCGTGTGTGTGTGTATGTGTGTGTGCATGTGTGCGTGCATGTGTGTGTGTGCATGTGTGTGTGTGTGTTCTATCACAATAGCCTGTAAAACAATGGCTATGCTAAACAAGAAAAAAGTTCATACTAATTCTCAAAACTATCTTATTGTCATAATTATACAATGTTATGTCACAATAGCCTGAAAATGAATCCAATATTAGAGACCAGTGACTCCAATCACCATGCAATCTGAAAGTCTATATATGTGTGTGTGTGTGTGTGTGTACATATATACATATATATGTATATGTATATATATTATAAATATGTATAATTATATAATATAATCCTTAGCACAAAAACATGTAAGACGACCAGTCTGGATCTTAGTACGTTGGTGTTAAGTAAGCAATTAGTCTCGATTTGTCCATTAATTTTAGATATTGCTTATTTGTCTCAATTCATCTCTCTTATATTCATATATAAAATTTTAAATCTAGGTCCTTAGTTGTTTGAAGTGACCTAGAAGCAAATCACAAGCAGAGCCATGCTATTAAAGTTTCCACACTCCCATGCCTAGGCAAAGGTTAACTATATCTTTAAAACTAATTGATTTAAAATATACTAGACTTTAGCCAAATATGTATTTAAAGAACTACAACATATAGGAAATTAATTAATAAGCCTTTGCAAAGATGTTAAAACTGTTCCTATTAGCAATTTAGAAAAACCTACAGTAATCATATCTCACTAAATGCTTATCTCGACATCAGTGAAAGAATAGAGTAAGGTTGGTCAAGATCCCTAGCTCAGCTCTCAAAACAAACAACTACAAACCTGAAGAAGATTTACATCCATAATATCAACGTAGCAGAATTGAAGTAACTAGATACTAACAATAAGATGAGAAGAAGCAGAGAAAGTAGTAACTGATTCAATAAGTACGCACAAATAAGGACTACTACCTGGAGTAAGCCCGCATGAATTCTCCTTGCCGGAGCTAAAATCACACAAAAAAAGAGACAAAGGCAGGAAACTACACAATAACAAACCTATATAAGATTGTGCTAGAGAAAAGAACAGAAAATAAAATAAAAGAAATATAGAAATATATACACACACACAATGTATATGTATATCTAGATATAGATATATACATGTATATATCTATATGTATATACATATACATATATATGTGTGTGTGTGTATATATACATACATACATACATACATACATACATACATACATATATATATATATATATATATATATATATATATATATATATACAAAAAAACCAACAAGAATAAAACACCAACAAGGGATATTAAGATATATATAAATATTCATGTACATACATATACATACATACATGAATATTTATATATATCTTAATATCTCTTGTTGGTGTTTTATTCTTGTTGGTTTTTTTGTAAAATATATACAAAACAATAAAGAAAATGAAAGTGTAAAATATATACAAACAATAAAGAAAATGTATATATAATATATATAAACATCAAAGAATAACAAAGCGGATAACAAAAGACCCCCTGACCCCAACCACAAAACAAACAAGCAAGACCAAAGCAAAGAAACCCAAAAAGGCAAGAAAACAAAAAAGGATAAAAAAACACCCCAGACAAGCAATCAAGGCTTGAAGGACCTCCAGACGAAACCCACCCACAACCATAAAATTGAAACAAGCTCAAGAAAATGATAGCAAAATGAAACCAAAGCGACAGACACTTAAGGAAAGGAGAGCAACGCCAAAACAAGACAAACAACCACCACCCTTACCAAGAGGAAGCACAACCAGAGTGGAGAGAGTAGTGAACCAAAAGAGAACCCGAAGAACCAAGCAACAAGCTCCCCCTGCAAGGAAAGCGATCGAGACAAAAATCTAGCAATTTTCTAGCAATCATCAGTATGAAATATTTCAAATAATAAGTGTAGCCCTAAGGCCAAGAGTCCTGTAGGAAGTTATTTATATAAACATAACTATCATTAAGATTTAAACAAAGCCTGCTCGCAAACTATATTAAAGAGTTGTAAAGAAAGTTCATGGTCTTCTAAACTATATAAAAATTAATACATCTGACAGTCTCAATATTGGATGATAGTAAATTTTTCTAAACAAAGTTTAAGGACAAAGTCCAATAATACTAATGTTAGACTATTTATATGCTCATCACTGAACATTTCCTTGACTTCTAGCTTGGGAATGAACCCTATAGGGCTATGTAGTGGTGTTTAGCTACCCTAACCTTCATCTTTAAGGACTACCTGAGATAGTGTCCACAGGGTTAAAATATTGATTTTAAATAATGTTGAGTCTGATAAGAGTTCTAACTGATCCTTTAATGTAACACATCACCGATCCTTTCAAGATACCCTCCATCTACTCATAGATTTGCTAAGCTATTTGCAATCTTATTCCCTTTCCTATATATATGATTAAATCCGACCTCTTTAAAATGTGTTAATAAGCATATTGCTCTATCAAATTGCGTATTTAATTTCCAATTAGGTGTTTGACCGGATCTTCAAGCATTGATAATGATTTGAGAACCTCCTTCTATCTCAAGTTTCTTTGCTCCCAGGTGTTTACTAAATATCAATACTTCAACTAATGCTTCCAATTCGACCATGTTGTTTGTAGTTTTACCAAGAGGTTTATCTATTCTTCCACAAATATTGTCATCCCATATGCGAATAACACATCCCATACCCATCAATCCCAAATTTTCTCGAGAAGCCCCATCAAAATTTAGTATGCGCCATCCATAATGGGGGGCACTCCATTGACATGTCTTCATGGCTTCTTTTCTTTGTTCTCCACCTATCCCAAACTGAGGTGGTATAATTAATCCAATCCCTTCTTTCGTCATAGTACTATCTCAGTTTGAGAAGATTCCTTCGATATGATTTTTATTTCTTAGTCTATTGTTAACTTTTTCCACTATAAAATATTCAATTTTATTTTCAAGGCACTTCCTTTTCATTTTCTTTTCTTGGAAGAGTCTTTTGTTTCGTTCCTTCCAGATTTCCCATACTAAAATGGAGGGTACTATTTTCCATATTATATTGTATATATTTTTATATTGTGATGATGATCATGCCTCAGGTGTTCAAGTCAAGTGTTTGGAAAAGTTGCTTTCCAACTCAATTTTCTACAAAGCCATAACCAACACTTCCTAGAATAAAGGCAGTTCAAAAGAATATGATTCACTGTCTCTTCTTATTTTTCACATAGGGAACATCTAGATGAACCTTCAAACCCAATTTTCCTAAACCATTCAACAATGATGATCTTTAGAGGAGATAAAAAAGTGGATGTTCGAAATGATTCCAAAGTGGGGATACCTTTAGGGAGAACATTTAGAACTAAAGAGGTAGGTAGGGGAATTGCAAGTGGGAGGCAATTGACCCTAGAGGATTTACAAAAAAAGTAAAAAATGAAGTTCCTTTCATGGAACTTGAGGGGCATGAACAACCCCCAGAAACATTATGCTTTGAAGAAGTATATAATGGATTATAAGATTGATGTGGTAATGGTTCAAGAAGTTAAGATGTTGTATCAAACTTTCTCTACTTTGGTGGATAGATTATGGTGTGGGACAATGTTTTATTACAGTGAAGCATATGGTGCTTCAGGAGGGGTGGCTACTCTTTGGAATCTGGGTAAGTTGTCTGGTGAAGCTGTGGCATTTTCGCATAACTATCTTGTGGTTTTATTCAAATGGAATCAAGTCTCATGGTTTATGTTCAATATTCACGCCCCTAACATTAGGAATGGTTGTAGTAGAATATGGGAGGAAATTTTTGGCATTATCGGTTCAAATAAAAACTTCCAGTCATGTGTACTGGTGATTTCAATACCCCTCTTTACCCATCTGAGAAAATGGGAGGTACCCAAGATTTTACAGATAGTATGCAAGATCTGGCTGAATTTATGAGAACCAATGACTTGGTTGATATTGAGCTCCAAGGAATTGCTTTCACTTGGTCAAACAACAGAAAGGGCCAGCATTTTATTTAGGTAAGATTAGATAGATGTATGGTCTTAGCTGGATGAAATATCATTCCTTCTGTTTTGCTCTCTCTCCTCCCCTATATAGTTTATGATCACTCCCCTTTAATCCTTACTTGGTAGGATAAAAAATGGAATGGACCCCGCCCGTTTCGGTATGAAATCATGTGGCATTCCCATCAGAGTTCAATAATTGTATCTTAAGATGGTGGAATACTACTGTCAAAGGTACGACCATGTTTAGAATTTCCAAGAAGTTGAGGATGATTAGGAAGGAGGCACAGTGGTGGAGCAAGACAAATTTTGGGGACCTCTTTAAATGCAAAAAAGAGTGAGGAAAAAATCAAGTTTCTCCAAGAGGGGATGGTCAGGGGTGGTAACTCCTAGGAGATGCACCAAGATGAAGAAAACTGGAGAATGAAATGGAAGGAGAATTTGAAGAGAGAGGAAATCTATTGGAAGCAGAGATCAAGAATCCAATGGCTCAAATAGGGGGATAGGAATTCAACCTTTTTCCGTAGTTTTGCTTCGAAGCATAAAAGGAGGAACACTGACACTTCTATGACAAATAACGAAGATAAGGAACTTGTTGAAGAGGAGGAGATAGACAATTGGGCTACTGAATTCTTTACGAAAGTGTATGCGTGTCCTAAAAGAGGGGATTCTATTGTTGTTAGTGACAGACTTTTGAGTGCCATCCCTACCATTCTTGATAACGAAGACAATGATGAGCTTTTGTGCCTGGTTATGGAGGAGGAAATGAAGAATGTCATTTTTCCATGGGTGCTTACAAAGCCCTGGGACCAGATGGGTTTCCCCCGGCCTTCTTTCAACACTTTTGGGATGTGGTGAAATATGATTTAACACATGCTGCGAGAGACTTTGTGAGAACGGGGAACATCCTACATAAATTAAACAATACCTATATTGTGTTGATTCCAAAAAATTTGGACCCTAAGCGCCTGGAGGACTTAAGACCTTTCAGTTTGTGTAACATAGTTTATGATATCTTTTCTAAAGTGGTGGCCAATAGGATCAAGCCCCTATTAAAAAAATTATTAATCTGAACCATAAGGGATTTGTTCCAGGAAGACAAATTTTGGATGCTGTCATTACCTCCCATGAAGTTATTCATTCTATGGAAAAGAGTAAAAACCTGGGTATGGCCTTGAAATTAGATATCTCTAAGGTGTATGATAAGGTGTAATGGGATTTTCTGTATGAGGTTGTGAGGAGATTCAACTTCCATGAAAGATTTATAAAAATTATCAAGGTGGCAGTGGAAAAAGTTGAATTATTTGTGCTGGTGAATAGATCCCCGTGGGGTTTATTCAACCTGGAAAGGGGCTTAAGACAGGGTGACCCCCTATCCCCTTACTTATTTCTTATGGTGGATGAAGTGCTAGCTAGGAATCTACTAGACTTAAATAGTAGAGGAAACTTTTCGGGGACTAAAACTGCTTCCACCCCCCCTGGAGGTTATACAACAATTTGTTGATGATACTTTTTTAATTTGGGAAATCCTCAATTTAAGAAGCAAAAGACTAGAAAAAAGTGTTGAATGACTATGCGGTGATATCGGGATAACAAATCAATTACTGTAAAAGCAAAATCTACTTCTTCAACACTAACCCTCAAACTCAAAGGAAGGTGGTGGATTGTCTTGGACGCATTGGGGAAAATCTTCTTGATACTTACCTCGACCTCTCGCTTATGGTGAAAGAGGTTTTTGATCAATTTTGGAAGACAATCTTAGAAAAGATGCAAAAAAAGTTGGCCAACTGGAAGGGGAAAGTTCTCAATAATGCGATAAAACTTTAATTATTATCGACCCCTCTTCAAGGTATTCTGGTCTACTTCTTCTCCTTATTCAAAATATCTGATAGGATGACTGAGAAGTTGGAAAAATTCAAAGGAATTTTCTATGGATGGGAGTCGAGGAAAAAACTAGAATCAGCCTAGTCAACTGGGATACGGTTTGTAAGCTGAAATATAAAGGCGGTCTGGAGATTTGAAGGCTGAAAGAACTAAATAAATCCCTATTATCTAAAATGGGACCGAAATTAGTGAGGAACTTAGCAAATTGGTGTAGGATTATGAAGGCTAAGTATTTTAACTCTACTCACTTCCCTTATACTCTTCATTTCTAAGGTATGTCGGTGGGATCAAAGATTTGGAACTTCATTTCTAAGTGTAGGGGAGTGTTGAGAGAGGGCATGAGGTGGATCCTAGGAAAAGGTAATATTATTCGTTTCTGGGAAGACCTATGGGTTGGAGAGAAACCTCTATATATGAACAAGTATTGTCATATCAAGGAACACCTTAAAAACTATTTTGGGTGCAAGATGGAGGACTATATAACTTAGGATAGGAAATGGAAAAGGTTGGAGGAGGATTGTAATGATCGACCTCAAGTGAACCAGCTGGTAAGTGAATTGTAGATGTTGCTGGAGGAAGTTAGGATTCCCTACACCCAGGTTGAAGATAGAACCATATGGAGTCACAATGCGTTGGGGAAATCCCTATCAAGTAGGCCTATAGGCGCATATCAAACAATGTTGTTGATGAGAAAGTGTGGAGAAAGGTTTGGAAATCTCAGCTGGTACCTAAAATTAATTTCTTTTGGTAGACTTCTATCCATGGAAATATTCTCTCTCTTGATAATTTATAAAAGAAAGGAACCCCCTTAGCCAATTGGTGTGTCTTGTGTAAGAGTAGTGTGGAGACCATAAGTAATCTTATAATACACTGCCCCTTTGTTGCTGAGGTCTGGTCTAGAATCATGAATAAGTTTGGGCTGAATTGGGTGTTTCTGGAGAATTTGTAGTAGTTTATTCTAAATTGGATCCATCCTTCTAATCACCCACTTATTCGCCTTCTTTGCAACTTGATACCTCCCCACATTTGTTGTAACCTCTGGAAAGAAAGAAACAATCAAATTTTTAGGGGCGTTGAATGTGTTGTTGATGATGTGGTTTAGTTAACTATCAAACTGTTGTTAGAAAATATGGAAGTTTGTAAATGGAAGTTACCAATATCCCCCTATTAGTGAAGATTTTAAATTGAATATGACATGGAAATTACCCAATTCTTTCTTTGTCTTTGATAATTCTAAGGTTTTGGCAAGGAAAAACACTCGTTGGACTCCCCTGGTTGAACCGTTCCTCAAGTTCAACTTTGATGGGGTGACTTGCAATGACTTTGTAGTTGGAAGAGGAATAATTAGGAACCATCATGGAGAGATGACTTTGGATTATGCTGTCAACTTGGGTAAGGCTTTGAACAATGTGGCTAAAATTTCAGCTTTATTTTGAGGAGTTAAACTGGTAGTCTCGGTTGGCATTAAGGGACTGATCAGTGAGGGAGACTCAAAAATTGTGATTGAAATGGTTAAAGGAAACTATGAGGATAGATGGATGATGATAAATATTTTAGAAGATATATGGGCCCTCCTCCCAAGACTCGATGAATTTGAATTACACCACATTTACAGAAAGGGCAATGTGGTGGCGAATGCTTTGGTAGCCAAAGGGCTTACCATAAAAGGTGGCAGGTGTTGGAAAAATATGGGTTTACTTTCGGTGCATACTCAAGACCTCATTGAGAGGGAATATAATAATTCTTCCTAGCTATGTTGTGCAACTTTAGAGATGCTTTTTGGCTGGGTTGGGTGACTACAAGTTTAGCGGAAGACTGCAAGAATTCAAATTTAAAAAGGAGAGATGTTCAAGGTATGAATAGACTTAATTGTATGATAAGAAGGCTCATCATTATTAGAAAAGGTGTTCGTACATCTAAGCTTAGACTGGATGATCTCATAGGGATTTGCAGAGATTTTGGGGCAAGTGAAATGACTGCTGACTTTAATGATATTAACAATTCTGAGGACTATAATCATTCTAAAAAGTGGGAAGCTTTTTATATTATTAAAGAAGTTAATCATGTGAATGACACTGTCATGTACTCGAGATGACATACTATCATGTTTGTGAATGATGATGTGGGGTTTTTCCTAATTTTAACTGGTAGAGTGGCTAAGAAGAATAAAAATCAAAGTTTTGACTGGTTGGCGAGTTGGCTGCAGTTGTTTAAGGATTGCAGTTGCGAAACTAGAAGTTGGATGTCTATGAGTAACCAGGAGAAGGTGTAGGACTCAGATCTAAGCACTGAGACGGAGGGGACATGGTTAGGGTGGAGCCTCCAAAAATTGAGGATGGGTTCCTCAAATACCTATGTGTTGTTATGTATCTCAAAGAAGGCGGTCTGTATCCTTACATGGAAGTCATGGAAGGATGCGATGATAATATTTCCATGTAGCTAGTGGACAATTGGGATGGTCGCAAGGTCACCATCAATGACATCACTTTTGAAATTAATGAGGAGGTTATAGCTAAGGCCACGGGGATCTCTCTGGAAGATAAGAAATGGAAAAAAGTGACAAAATATAAGGATGAAACTAGCTTGAAGCGTTTTTGCAAGAAAATAGAGAACATTGCTAATTTCCACGGAGGTTTCAAATGAGAGGAATTACCAGGTCCTTGGAAGGAGGTATGCTTAATTATTATGAAATATCTGACTTTGGAAGGTAGATTTGGGGTTTGTTATTATTATCATTTCCCGCTTTTGAATCATTTTTGGTATCATGAGGAAATTTCTATTTCGTTCTTCCTGCTTCATTCCATGGAGTCTTCTGTGTTAGATGTGAGAGATAAGAAAGAAATGAAAAATAAATATTGTATTATGCACCAACGACATATTCTTTGCCTCTATAATTTTCACCGTGCTTTATGTCCCCCAAGATTCATTTCAATGTAGGAAACCAATGCTAGCCCAGCTAAAGACCCCACTGTGAAAGCTGTGAACCCTCCCCCCGACCTCTTCCTCGAAAACCCCCACACCTTATGGGAAGAGAATTAAAAAACTCTCCAGGGACCCACAAAAAAGTGAAGGAGGAACAAATTAATATTGAGGATTCAGATGAGGAGGACAATGAAAGTCAGAGGGGGTCCCACAAAATTGCCTCAAACTCATGAATGAAACAAAAAGTGGTGAGAGAGAGATAGATCGAGGATGAGGAGGAAGATTTAGAACCTAGGGATGGTGAAGAGCTAAAGAAGGTAAAGCTTGAAGGGAAAAGTAAAAGGGGTCATCTGAGGAATACTGGCGAGGAGGATAGTTTTGAAACTAGAAATGGAAGGAGCACCTCGACTATGGTAGGAGGAGATAGGAGTATGGACTCGACCCATGTGTTTGCCAGCTTTAAAATGAATTCTACTGATCTCGCGATGAATAAAGCTATGGGGATGAATATGGAGGTATCTACGCTCACTGCGACTTCTCCTTTAGGAAAACGAGGGAATGAGGCTAAAATGTCTGCTGCTGAAGGGGGTTCGAAGGGGAAGCAGGAGAAAAAGGATGAGACCTCTGAGTTTAAGGAGGATGATCCTACTTTGGAGCTGAAGCGGATTAAGGAGGAGATGCAGTCTATGAATTGTAAGGTCAATGAACTTGATACAAGATTCACCACCGTGACAGATTTTGTTGTGAAGGTCATGCACTTGGCAGCTACCACTTTGTACATGCTTCAACAGGATAACCTAAAGGGCTCGATGAAGAAGAAAGAAGAAGGGAACTTCTTCCAATTCCCAGCCGATGACTGGATTAAGCTGTTGGTGAAACCAGGGAATAGCTCCAATTGATCTTGTTTTATTTATGGTTATGTTATTGAATTTTGGTTCTCTGGTGCTGGCCTCTAAGGGCGTGGTTAAAACTAGTTGGTTTTGTGCTATGTTTTACATGATGGATATTGTTTATAGTAGTAGTAATAGTTGTTATTATCGGTTGCGTAAGGATAATAGTAGTATTTGGAATATGCTTGTCTGTTTATGCTTTAAGACCACTGATTATGATGGTAGGAGTTTGTTCGGTAGGAGTTTTAATAGTCCTAATATGGGTTGGGCTAGGAGGGAGTTTTTGTTTTTTATATTAAAAAAGGGTATTGGCTGATTTTGTGTTGTTGCTGGTAATGTGTTGGTAGTGGCTGCACGTCTCGTGCTGGTTTTCTCTTTCATGGAATGGGCCAGCCCCCTTGTTTTGGCTGCTTTTAATATAAAAAATAGTGATGATCTTTTTTTGTAAGGTTGCCCATAAAAACGTTCCATTTTTAGAAATTTGATGAGCTCATAAGTTTGAATTTTCATATTTTTGAGAGATTTTAGAATTTAAATTGAATTAAAAATTCAATTTTTGAGAAATATGAAATTAATGCAAAATTAAATAAAATTAATTAGAAATAGAATTAAATTAAAATTAAGATGAAATTAATTGGAAATTGAGATTAAATTAATTTAAATGGTGGAATTAATTAGTCAACTTAAATGATTGGGAATAAGTATTTGAATTGCGGGAAATAGAAATTGAATTTAATTAAATAGTAAAGACTACTTAGTTAAGGTTTATTTAATCAAATAATATTAATTATTTAATCAATATTGAGGAAATGATTAAATGATTAAAATATTAAGTTTTAGAAAAATAAAAGATGTTTAATTAAATAATTGAAGAATTATTAAATTAATATAAGAATAATCAATAATTAATGTAAATTTGCAATGAGCCAATTTTGAGTGTCTACGTTTATATAGATTGACAAAAAATAAATCTATAAATATAGAGATATATTTACAAAGCAAAGTACAATCAATTTATGATTATGTTAGGTGTTGTCTAACATAGTTCTTTTCACACTTATAATTATATTAATTATCTTTATTCATAACATTTTATTTCCTTAAATAAAAATATGAATAGAACTATTAACAATAATTAAAATACCAATTATAGGCATATTTTAAAAAGACATGACTTTATTATTAATTAAAGAAGGAAGAATATACTTTTTTTTAAAGTCATAAAGACAACATAATATTTGAAAAGTTGTAAATTAATCTTAAAGACACATCATGGACTTTATCATTTAGCCATTACAACGAGGTGACATATTTAATAAAAATATTAAAAATCATTTAAAATTCACATTAAAATATAATTTTTAAATTAATGATAATTTAAGATGATCCAAATTAGTTAATCTTAAAACTTAAGGTTTAATTACACTTAAAATAAAGTTCAACCTTTTCAAAATTGCATTCATCAAAAATGTTTTTTTAATATGGTAAAGTCAATTTAAGCTTGTCTAGAATGAGGGTGCTTCTCTTATTTAATTCCCCTCCTCTAAAAGTTGTATCCTTGGACAACAATCATTCCCATTGGACTCCTATTTGATGCAATGGTTAATTGAATAGAAGTATTATTATAAAAGTAAGTAAAATTATTATTATATACAAAGTGGAAAGCTATATTGAAATGTTCAAGTAATTACAAATTTTATTGTTGGGTATAAATATTATATTAAAGGATTATAGTTCAAGTGGTTGAACATAAATAACGAGGATGATAGTTTGTTCATTAGTTATACCACCCACCAAAGTTCAAATAATTGAACAAAGAATATATAAATTAATTAATTTTATTCAATAATTAAATTATCATAATTATAATTAAATAAATAGATTAAATTTTATTTAGTGGAAAAGTTGCTATTTTTTTATTGGTTAAATATTTATTTTATTAATATTTACGAAGAAAAATATTACATTGATTTTCACCTTCCAAAATACCACCCCAACATCGACTCCCCCTATCTAATAGTACCAAAAATTTGACCACTAGATAGCAAACTTTACAACCCAAATATCATCAATTGGGTGAAACTACAACTCAAAGTCACCCTCCTACCAATACTGACATAACAACATTATACAAAACAAAAAATTTATGTGACTCATGACCAGTACTCGACTACACTTGATTTTCATAAAAAAAGAAACTACCAATACCATTGAACTGGGAGGGACTATTTCAAACGGGGCACTGAACCACACTCGTCCTCGACACCACCCTCACTCGACACCTCACCAACCACACACTTGTCCCCTTTCAAACCAACTCAACGAGAATTATAGCCAACACTGGCACTGGCCTCCTCAGAACAAAAGGCCCCTCCAGTAGCAGACCTTTGACGAGCTCGTCCACGTCCTCTGCGAGATGCTCGCCCCCCTTCGACCTTCTCCTCGCGAGCCACCGCCACAATTTCTTCCTCGAGTTGTCCTGGCTCCTCGTTGACCTCATCCACGTCCAATTTGCCTCCTCTTCCTCCTCTATCACTCCATCTCTTCCCATGCTCCTGTGAGCTTCAGATGAAAAAGAGTCAGGTTTATATGGCTCCTAGGGATTCCAGTCGCCAACTCCAATTCTCAGTCATATACAAAGTCTATCAACATAGCCCAAGCCTTCCTGACTTCGTGCTTCCTCACAAAGATGTCTCCCAAGCCCCTGTGGAGAAGAAAGGGATACACCATTGGGTGGAAACTAGGAAATCCCAACCAATCACCATGCGCTGTTACAAACCCTCGACCTGGCACTGCACACTCCACAATCTCATCAAGCCCTACCCTCTATTCCAGCTTCACGCACCTCTCTACAATTTGCTTCACCTCCTCCTCTGAGCTGAAATGTAACCCCCATGCACAAAAAAGGGTTGCGATATCTGTGTTTGTTTGCCACCGAAACCTAGAAACCACATACTCGACCCCCAACAACGCCCAACCTATGTTGAGGAAAATTGGATGTTATGAGGAAAATACGTTCTTCAATCGCTCCTCTATGAGTGGTCCTATGAATGCCATATGTTGTTTTGTGGCATCAAATGCAAAGTTTGCTTCCATTTCACCTCTTCTCTCTCCACTCTTTTCAATCGACTGCCAAATATGTCACTCACATTCAAATGTAATTGTGGGGAAGTGGGGAAGGGAATGTATAGTAAGTTTCCCCTGCTCCGCATTGAATGTCCGCACGAAAGAGTGTATGAAATCAATTCCAATATAGCCACATTCCACCACCTTCCCCATTGAATAAATGTAGGGACTGTCCTTCACCATCCTCCAAGATATTCGTCAATTCAAAAATATCACATCAGTTCTCATCAAATGCGTTGTCATGATGTCACTCGCACCTGCCATTATGTCACTGCCATGTCAAGTGTCAACTTGGATATACAGTCTGCCAACACATTTCCCTCTCAGTAGACATGTGAAATTTTGAAAGGCTTGCATATTTTCTTGATAATTTCAAATACCTTGTGTAATCGCCATGCATAGGATTTGCTTGTTACAATAACATTCAATATTATTTGAGAGTCACCTTCCAAGTGCAGATTATCAACTCGTAGCCTTTGGGCCAATTCTACTCCCAACAACATTGCCCGATCCTTGGCTTCATTATTTGTTCTAACCTCTAATTTCTTATGTTCAGTGGCAATGATATGACCATTTGAATCCATGGCCATACACCCTGCAGCAGAAGGCCCTGGATTGCCTCGCGCCACCCTATCGAAGTAAACTTTAATCTATCCCTCATCCAGACCTTCCCACCTCACCTCGTCCCTTCTCACCTTTTGAAGATCAACCTTTATGCACCCATTAACAAATAGTTACAATTTATTTTTTAAATATAAATGCACAAATAAATAAATAAATAAATAAATAAATAAATGAAACTCTTAAAATAACATAAAAAATTAGATAAAATAAGATTTTTTAAACTAAAAATTAAATTTTAGCTGTTTATGTATAATTCAACATTTTTAAATATTTTTAAATAAATCTATGCTAGATGTCTATACTAGTCAATATCATAGTGATATGGAAACTCACATCACATTTTAAATATTATATTAATTATTATTATCTTTAAAAATTGCAAAACATGTATTATTAATCTCTTTTCTTTGAATTTAATATAATATTTTATATTATGTCAACAACTCATATTGACTATATGTACTCTAAATATTATACTACTACATTTAATCTAGAACTTATATATTTATTTAATTTATTTATGTAATTAAATAATATTAGATTGTTATTGTGGATAAGAGTAGTATTCTCTAGTGGTAAGTTTAAAATTGGTGCTGGATTTTTTTTAACATGAAGATATTTATATTCAAGTAAAATGTTTATGTCTTATGACATCTTTATTTGAATTTGAATTAAAAAATTGTGTATTGTATAATTTTATAATATTTTTTATAAATTTGTTTTTTGGCTTCTATTTTAAACTTCTTAATAAAAGAATCCAAAAAAAAACTTTTTTATGTTTGATTTGGCTAGCTTATCTAATTCAAGCTCGTATCTTTATATATACATGAGATGTCTTTGGGTTAAATATTTGAATGAGGGTTTTCTTCTATAGGAGTCTCTTAACAAGAGCATAACAACATAATTCATTAGAAATATGATTTTCTAAGCACAAACCCTCCTGTTCATGAGTTGTATCAGACACCTCCCTTCCATTTTTGAATAGGTATGGATTATTTGAGTCGATTTCTCAAATTAAATAAAGATAAATTGAAAAAAAAAAGATTTTAATGACATCCACGAGAGTGAACACTTTAAGGGACCAAAGAATAACAACCTTTAATTATCTTCATACTCTTTCTCATGTTAGATTTCTACCATGGATCTCAAGTTGTTTGCATATTGAGTACAAATATCTTCATAAGCTAAGTGTTCCATGATAAAGAGTCATTCCATCTCCACCACACCCTTATTGTAGAATATGCAAGTTCTCTCTTCCCAAACTTCCTTTGGTATCTTCTACCTACTAGTTTCACATCTAAGATATAACGACAAACAAAGAGATTTTGATCCTTTACATGAATTTTCTTCTAGAAACAAACATAGACAAATAAATGGTTCAAGGTTTTCATTAAAGAAGTTTAGGATAAGGGAAGGAAGACAAAATTGATGAAAAATGGAACATCAATTTGCACACATATCTAAATAATAACAAGACACAATGACATTTGTCATTAATAAATTCTACAAGTCTACGTGAAAAAAGGTACGAGAAGAAAGAGAAAATACAATCTTGATGAATTTAAACTTCATGTACAATCCCCATCAAAATGCCTACATAAGAACAAACAACACTTAGAAAGCAAAGATGCTTATAGTCTAACCATGAACTATCTCACATCATCTTTGGTGTAAAGCACGTGTCTCATTTAAACCTATCTTCAAATGATCAAATGAAAGATTTTAATAATGTCCATGAGGCCGAAGCAACATATGTGATCCAAGAATAACACACACACTCCAACCTCTTCTTCAGATATGCCCTTCAACATCTAATTTTGATCAATAAATTTGCTATTTTGTCCACCTTCATTTCCTCAAATAAAATATTTAAATTTAATCTAATATTCCTTAAACTATATTTAATCTCTATTTTAATATTTTCTTTCCCCATTCAAACTTCACGTACAATCACCATCAAAATGCCTATATAAGAACAAACATCACTAGAAAACAAAGATGCTTATAATCTAGCCACGATCTATCCCACATCATTATTTTTTGGGTGGAGGATTTTTCACCCACAAAATCATTTTAGAACCCCTAATCACAAACCTCTTTGGCAAAGGGGTTCCCATACCAAATTCAATCAGGGCACAATTTTTACATCATCCTTTATGATGTTAGAACCTTGCACTTAACAAGACTTGATTTCTCATATACTCATTAAAAACCTTTCAACTTCACCCCATTAAACTCATTGACACCTTTCAACTTCACCCCATTAAACTCATTGACATCTCACATCATCTTTGATATAAAATATACATCTCTTTTTAACCTATCTTCCAATGATAAAAAATAAAATGAAAACTAAGTTAATTATTAAATCTTATATACCTTAAACTACCTTCAATCTCTATTTTAATATTTTCTTTCCCCATTTTCCCTCTCCAAAAACTTTTAATTAGGTAGCCTCTCCAACATTTGCTACATCCGTGTTCTAAAAAAAGAAAAAATGTGGGTTACATGGACGTACACCTAAGACGCATGAGATGCATCATGGGCTTTGATTGTGAAAGTGATTTTTCACGTCAGACGACGGCATTACATGTCTGCCAACTGACGGCGGCTTTACACCAGTGAAAGCAGTTTTTTACCCTACCGTGAGAATTTAGGAGGAGAAAAAGAAAAAGGTTGCGGTAAATTTGCGTGGAAGTGGAGGGAAAGGCAGAGGTTGACTGTGGTCTCTGTCTGCGCTGATTCGTTTCGAGGATTTCACAGTCAAATGTTTGTCTGTATGAATGCAAGTAAATATTAGGTAGAGAAAAATGAGGGTTTGAAAGCGGTGAGATTGCTTGAAGGACACGGCCACGGCCTTTCCGGCGAATCCTTGACCCCAGTAATCAAGAATGGAGGAATGAAAAGCGGAAGAATGAGGGCTTTCTTGGTCGGGTAGGGTTTCAAAAACCCTGCGAGCAGAGGAGGAGTGAGAAATGGGGAACGCCTGCTGTAGATCTAGCGTAGGGACCAAGAAGGCGCGGAAGGGAAGGCAGAAGCCGAATCCGTTCGCGCATGACTTCAAGAGCGGTGCTGAGGTCTCCGTTCTGAAGGGAAGTGCCGTGGGACGCAACATCCATGACAAGTATGTGCTCGGGAAGGAGCTCGGGAGGGGCGAGTTCGGCATTACGTACCTTTGTACTGATAAGGAGACGGACGAGCAGTTGGCCTGTAAGTCTATTTCCAAGCGGAAGCTTAGAACTGCTATAGACATTGAGGATGTGAGGAGGGAAGTGGCTATAATGAACAATTTGCCAAAGCATTCCAACATTGTGAGCTTGAAGGCCACCTACGAGGACGAGAGCGCTGTGCATCTCGTCATGGAGCTCTGCGAAGGCGGGGAGCTTTTTGATAGGATCGTTGCTCGGGGACATTACACCGAGCGCGCTGCGGCTGCTGTTACTCGCACCATTGTTGAAGTCGTTCAGATGTGTCACAAGCACGGTGTAATGCATCGGGACCTGAAGCCTGAGAATTTTCTCTTTGCAAATAATAAGGAAAATTCGGCATTGAAGGCTATTGATTTCGGCCTCTCGGTCTTCTTTAAACCTGGTAGGTGCTCTCCATTTTCCTAAATTGAACAGCTTGAATGAAATGCGACTTTAACTTACGCCATCGGTTTACACCCATTATATTGATAGGAAGAGCTTCTTGAATACCTGTTTATGTTTTGTTTACTTCATGTTTGGGATCACATTTCCCGATCCATGTTCAGGATGAGAGCGAATGCTTAACAAGGGTTAGAGAATAATAATGTTCCCTGATTTTATATTTGAAAATCTATCCAATGTACGTTGAGATCTAATTGTGTAAGCAGTCTTGGAAGTACTTGTCTTTGGGACACAAAGTATTTGCAAAATTACGCACTGCGTAAGCGTATTTAAAGCAAGAAATATTTCATTTCAGAGATTGATAAGTGCCTTTGTATTTTTATAAGTAACTAAAGCATGATTAAAAGTTCCTTGCAACTGTAGCCTCAATAATGTTCTGAGCTCTAAAGTAGCTATTATTTTCCCCGCTACGGGTTTATTTCCACTACACTTTGCATGATAAGGGCATTCTTTTCAGCTCTCATTTGATCCTACACTATGTATTGTGCAAGATAAATGAATCAGAAACTGCAATGTGAAGAGTCGTCGATCACTTTCAATCTGTTGGTATTCTAAATGGAATTGTTCTATTGTTACCTATTCCCTCTTCTTTCGGTTTTAATGCCGAGGAAATAGTCTGGAGGAGCATTAGTGGCCATGGAAAATAAATGGTTTTTTAACATAAATATTCAGAATTGTAGTCCAAAAAAGATATTAAATAATATATTCTAAGTAAAGATGGACTATTGAAAGTGTAGACAGTTTACAAGTTATTGGACAAACATTGAAAATAATTTCCATTTCTGCAATTCATGGTAGAGGGAAAATCAAGCCCATAAATGAAACTCCAAAAATATTTTAATTAGATTTCACTTTAATGAACTAAACATTGCAAACACAAGGTTTTGTTTACAACAAGTAAATTTAATAGATTCCAAGAACTTTTAAACTTGACAATTTAAAGGACAAAACATTGCTTTGAATTGAAATCAGAGGCTCGCTGGTTCTCAGCAATGGGTTTGATCTCCCGCAGGATGGTATGGGTGAAGGAAATTGCAGTGTAATTGATTTCTGCCAGGAGCATAACCTAGAACTGGGTAAAAGGCTTCTCACGCACCCATTTAATGTTGTAAAGCAGATGCCAGTGAAAAAGCTGCATTTTTATGTGGTCACTCTTGCATCTGTATGTAGAAAAAGAAACAATAAAAGTTAGTAATTTGAGGTGGGACATGTATTTTAGCTAAACCACATGTCAGATATGTGATAAAATTATTCTAAATTCTTATTCCTGTTTAGTAGTTTACCATGTTTTATGTAGTTGTTTGGTACCTGGTACAACACTCGATCTAAAATTACTGTTGGCTCCTATTAGTCAGTTAATTGTCAAACTAGAACTTCCACAGAATTGTATTCAAGATGCCGTACATCAGAAGTGACACATATATTTGTTGTCGATGCTTACTTTAGTTCTATCACTATGTAGAGATTTTCACTTGCTTATGAAAGGAGAAGATCATATCTGTGTAGTCTTGGCTTGATTTTAAAGTATTGACTGATAATATGCCTTTCTTGTTTTCACACAGGGGAACAGTTTTCAGAAATAGTTGGCAGTCCATACTATATGGCGCCTGAGGTTTTGAAGCGTAGATATGGACCAGAGGTTGATGTCTGGAGTGCAGGGGTCATTCTTTACATTTTGTTGTGTGGAGTCCCACCATTTTGGGCTGGTATGTTTATATAAAATATCCAGTAAATGACTTCTCAGCTCTTTAATATTGCACATCTCTGAAAAATCTGTTCAAATTGTGTATCTTTCATTCCACACTTGTTCATTTGTCTTTAGTTCACTTCTTACAGATAATCATACCAAAGCTTACTTCTCATAGATAATCATGTTAAGGTATTTAAATTCCATGGTGAGTTGTCTGGTAGGCAGGTACCAAAGTTTACCTCTCAACAGAGGATTGAGAGATATTCGCTTGTAAAATTTGTTGACATAGAAATTTTTTCGCCATCTTAAATCAATAAATAATATGAGCTTCGAATGTAGGAAAAGTGTATCTGATAATTCTTTGTGTTTTTTTTTTGCAGAAACTGAGCAGGGTGTTGCCCAAGCCATTCTTCGTGGTGCAATTGACTTCAAAAGAGATCCATGGCCAAAAGTTTCTGAGCATGCTAAGAACCTTGTTCGGCAGATGCTCGAGCCTGATCCCAAACTTAGATTAACAGCTCAGCAAGTGCTAGGTATGTTATCCTAATTTCAGGATAAATAGTAGTTTTAAAGCTGTATTTTAGCAGGTTTAGCTTGTAAACTAATCGTGCGTCTAAAAGCAACTGAACCAGACAAACATTTTCTGGAGATATGAGTAGATCTTGTTAGTATTTTACCTCAAGATAAACCAAACTAAAACAAGGTACCGACTAAATGATGAACTAAATATTATTACTAAATAAATAATCTGTAACTAAATAAATCCAGTTTTAAGTTTTAATAACAATAAAGTTTTATCGTAGTTACTGTCATTCGCTCTGTCTGCTTTGCTTTTTTTTGTTTGTCGCTTTGTAGCTTGACATTTGTATTTTGTAGATTGTGATTGATTTGGAGGGTTCACATTCTGAAGTGTTTATCATTTAGTGACCCATTCTGCAGTGTGCATCAGAAACAACAATCTCAAAATTAACGAGAAAAATCCATATTTCAAATTTACTGATGTACACTCTCTTTTACGTTTTGCATCTCATTCTCTATTATGCAATTATTATAGAAATAAATAAATAAGTTCTTTTCCTTTTCTTTTCAAAAGTTACCACATTTTTGGGTTCCCAGTATTTTCTAATACTATTCCGAGAAATTGAAAATCTCTCTCATTTGTTTTGCCGAGATATTCCTGTGAATGATATTTACTTCTCTGTGTATATGTATATATGCACAGACACATTGAATTGATATTTGGATCATGTATTTGTGTTCCTTTGCTATCAGTGATTTTCAATGACAGCTAATTTATGCCCTTTTGGTTTTACTTTTAACATTCATGTAGATCATACTTGGTTGCACAATGCCAAAAAAGCACCAAATGTTCCTCTTGGGGATGTGGTCAGGGCAAGACTCAAACAGTTCTCTGTGATGAACAGGTTCAAAAAGAGAGCTTTGAGGGTAAGTTTTGCAACTTTTGCTGGTGGATTATTAATTTTGACTATGAACAATTGGATTTCCTTAAAACCGATTTCAATCTTATCTTTCATTTCAAAAAATGCTTCTGTTTACAGGTTATTGCAGAACATTTATCTGTGGAAGAAGTAGAGGGCATCAGAGATATGTTTAAGACAATGGACACAAATAATAATGGTTCGATATCCTTTGAGGAGCTGAAGGCAGGTCTTCATAAGGCTGGTTCGCAATTAACAGAGCAAGAAGTCCAGCTGCTAATGGAATCTGTGAGTCATTTCTACATTTTTGCAGGCTGAATCAACAAATTTGCATGTAATGTTTATCAAATGTGGTAGTTGGTAAGCTCCTTAGGATATGTAGTGAAGGTTGCATGGATTCGATGGTATGACTACAAAGAACCTGCTACATGGAATAAATAAATAAATAGTAATAAAATATAATATAATTACAAGTTAATTAAACTGGAAATTGGAATATAAATATTAGTTTGTTCTGATTATTAACAAATTAGAATATATTTCTCCTCTTCTGTTCCTTCACTCTTAGCTATCTCTTATTCGATGGATTGATCTCTGGATGAGGGTTCTATCGCTATGCTTTATGATGATTTTATTTATTGCATATAATCAGTTAAGTATATATGATCAGATGTAAACATGATGTATTCCATCTATACTTGGTCATAATTGCACATATAAATTTATCAGTTCATGCCACAATAATTAGAAATTCTAGATAATTCCTGTGGTTGTGTGCACTTATTTAAGTTATCTTGCTCGATGCTAGTTGCTGAATATATGTATGTTTCTCTTGCTGCCCATGATTGTTATTGAATGATTGATTGATTGAATGAATTACTTTGATTTGATGATTCAAGATATTGGTGAGTTATGGTTAAGTAATCATGATTAGATGATTGAAGAGTGATGATATAATGTTATCTAGTTTGATGTAATGGTGGATGATGATTGAATGAAGGTTGATTTGTAGAGTGATGCTTGATTGCCGAATTGTATGTTTTCTTGATCGCAAGATGGAGTGATGATTGCTGCGGATTTGATGATTGTTTGCTTGATCTTGCTGTTTGATTGTTGCTTGATTTCTTGAGGGATTAATATTTGACGGATGAAGGATGATGATTCATAAGCTCTTCAATGCTTGGAATATAATCTCCTTCATACTTTACTAGTGAAAGGGTCACCACCTTTTATAAGAATTGAGTCACCACTTTTCATTGTTGCCTGAATAATATTTTATTCCCCAAATTGATCTCCCTTAGATGTCTTCCTCAAATGAACCCTTCTCCCTTTTATATCTTCCAATGTGAGGGAGAGTCACACCTCTTCATCATGTCTGCCCCTTTGCAATGGTCACAACCTCTCATAATTACCACCTTTTGGGAGAGCCACAACCCTTCAACAGTTCTATCCATTGAGAGAGTCACAACCTTGCATAATTATTACCATTTGGAAGAGTCACAACCCTTCACCATTTCTGCCTTTCGAGAGAGTCACAACCTTTCATAATTACAACTCTTTGAAAGAGTCACTTCTTTATTCTCTTCTCATTCCTTTCTTCTTTTGTTGATCCTTCTTTAATTTCTATGCTCCCCTCTTTCTTCATTCCTCCATATCTCCTTTCAAATTAACTTTCCTCGCTTTTATAAGTAACAACTCTTCATTGCACAACTCTTGACCTTTTTTTTTTTAATTTGTAATATTATTATATTTTATTATTCAAAGCAAAATAGATACACAACTTACATTTCTTATTGTTCAGATATGCACCCAGTCATTTTCTTCATTACTAGACACCCATCCTAACCATTATAACAAAATGACCTAGTATGAACACCAAGGTCCATTTACAGTCCATATGTCCACAATTACTGCTAAAATACCTACGATCTATGCCCTTGTTAATACAAAACTGGACCTTTTACTGATATACATATGTATATACTTTGCATAAAGCATGACATTTTAAACAAAAAACAGATAGAGTGGGCACTGTTTCTTACTGTTTCCTTGCTTTGCCCATTGGTCTATTCACCTAGTAGTCCTCTGGCGCGTACTCAGCTTTGTTCTTCTTTTTCGCTTGTCTTTCCTCCCTGGTCTCCCTTCTTTCTTCCTCTTCTCCACTTCCCTTTCCTGCAGGTGGTCTTTTAGTAGAGACCATCCATTCTTGGTGTCCTCCCTCCTCTCCTCTTTGTTGGAGTTCGCACTCGACACAAGGAATGGTTTAATCTCCTTTGACGTCCCTTCGACCCCCCTCCGGATCCCTTCGACATCCCTGAAGCCGATACTCGACTTTGCTGACAGTGACACCACCATGAAAATTAATCCGCCCAACCATTTTGGTTTAACACAAGATTTCAACTCCCAAACCACTTCCTCATTTGAATATAATTCCTGTCCCCATGCTAATAATGCCATTGATATATCAATTTTGGATCTGTACTTGTGATCTGCAAACAAAAAATCATTCCCCATGAGCAAATCCATAACTTGCCAGAACTGTGGGTTGCCTAACATAAAAATGCTTTTCACATGTTTCCTTGTCACCTCCCCCAAGAAGCATTGCTGCTGTCTCGCCGTCAAAGAAAAATTTGCCTCCATTGAACACCTCTTCAAATTTCTCTTCTCTGCAGAAAACAAAATGAAAAATGTGTCCATTAATATGCTGTTCTCTCGGTTTAATGCCCTCACCACCCTCTCACATACAAGGCATAGCTTCATCTAGATGCTTCATCTACATGAGTACCAAAGTACTCCCACCTCATCCACAAAAGGATGCACAATCATTTCTTTGCAAGCTATTCACTTAGTAATTACTCCCACCTTACAATTTGCATTAACCCCACATTAAACACATGCCCTTTACTCCCGTCAAGAGTTATCCGCAAATGCATATAAGACTTTTTTCAAATTTAAATTTTTATATTTCATTCTTTACCTCTATCCACCTAAAAGAGATCAACCCCATATACCATGGGGAACTAAATCATCTAGAGAACCGCCAACTCCACACACAAATCGAATTCATCCTTCTTCCAAAGGCTCTAATTTCAGTTCCTTACCATTTGAATCCCAAAAATCTTCTAACAACTCCTCGCTCATTGACTTTCTCAATTTCACTCCAACATTGGACATAGTGTCTGCAACTTCATTTGCTTCCCGCCTCACATTGGAAACTTTGAAGGCTGCAAATGATCCCTACAACGTATTGATCTTTTTCAAGAATTTGTTCAGATTCCACGCTCCCGATTCTCCTTTCACAATTGCATTAACAATAATCTGCGAATCCCCTTCTTAATGAAGTTTTTCCACTCTCAATTTTTTGGCCACCATATTAGTTGTGAGAGCAGCCTGCATGTCCGCCTCATTGTTTGTCCCCTCACAAAGTTTCATAGTTTCAAGCACAAGGATTTTCCCTTTTCAATCACGAGCCACATATCTTGCTCCTGAAGGGCCCATATTACCCTGAGAGGTCCCATCAAAATTTAATTTTACACATCCTTGCTTTGGGGGTTTCCAATTCTCCTTCACCTCTCCCTTGCTAATTGGATTAACCCAAGATTGCCCATTAACAGGCCCATAACTCTTGACCTCTCATTAAACTTAATTAACTTGTAATCATATTATATTATTTTTTATTATCAAATCCCCTTCCATTCCCAAAATTGCTTGTCCTCACACAATGCCAATTTTATACAAATCATTCAATATGAGTAGCGTATGTTGTGCAACTGTGATATATACCAAGGCATTGAGAATTCACAAAGTTTGCAATTTTATGACAAGTTTTCTCTCATCACTTGGAGAGAAGGAACAAGGTCATCTTGTAATAGCAGCAAATTGATTTGTATTGACCCCACGTTTGCAAATAGCATGACTCACATCGATGACTTAAAATGGAATAAATTTATATTTTTTTGTTCACTTTAGTTACTCATATTCTAGATCAACTAAAAATATAGGGCCAAACACAAAGCATACACTATGAAAAAATGAAGTATACACATGAATATGTGTAGCCTAACTCACAAGGTTCGAGTTCGTGTTTGTGTTCGACAACAATAAAATTTGAATGAAGTTCGACATAGACAAAAAGTTCGAAAAAAATTTCATGAATAAATGTGCTTTATATATATATAATTATATCTACTATGTATAAATAATAAAAAAATATTAACATTAAAAATAATATTATCTAAACACATAAAAACATGATATATAAGTAACGAAATAACATTAAAAATGAAAAAATAGAGATAGACGACATCGATTGATTCCGTCGATTCCCTTCCATCGAAAGCTAGGGGATAAAAAATAAAATAGTGGGCGGTTCAACCGTTTAGCACCGATGTTAGTAGAGAAAATATGACGAAGCTTCATTGCAAAATACATTAACCCTAGTTCAATGCACAACACCCTGCAAATCATTTGTTTTCTCCAGACGACATGGAACTTGCCAATACTCAGATCATCTGCCACCTAATCTCTTGATCTCTAGTTCTGTGCGTAGTCCTTCCCGCCTGAGTGAGAGAGGATAAAACATGATAAGCTCCCAAAAGATGCAAAAAAAAACCCTCTGTTCAGGGAATGAAAAAATGCAGAAAACCTAATAACTTTTTTGAAAGACGGTGCTAGGTATATATCCATACGAATTTTATGCAAATTTTAATGAATTTTTTATATAGTTTTGGAGTTCGCCAAATTTTGAACCTCATGGCCAAAATTCGGCGAACCCTATGACTTAGTGTGTAGCCATGAAGCATACACACAATACACATTGTTAGATCCTTCTTATTGACTAGAATGCATTCATTGATTCATCTTTACCCTTTAGAATGGCAGGATCAATGCTCTGATACCATTTGTGATGTCCCCTTCCTAATTTCCCTAAAAAATCGCATGCAATAAATTAGGATTAGGGTCACATCTTATTGAATAAATCTTTCCATAATAAAACGATCTCGAGTTTGGATCTTGCAATCACAACATGAAAGAGATGTAATACACACATATAATCATTAGGGTTAATCTAGATGTATTATATTCATAGAGTATAAACACATTAGGGAAAAGACATGATGGGTCCACTCGAAGCCATTTCTACATCAAACCACAGCCCTCTTGCTTGGCAGCTTGTACGTTCTTTCCCCAACCATGATTCCTCTCCCTACAAATAGTTGCCATCTTGTGGAATCGGGTGGAGGTTGTAAGAGGCTACTTGATTCTGTAAGTGCCCTCTTTGTTGTATGCTGCAACAGTCCTACTAGGATGACCGCCACCCTTCTCTTACACCTTAGACCCACTCTCTCGTAAGGTGGATTTCAGATAGTATGTATATCTATTCTCTGTTGCCATCTTGTGGATTCGGGTGGAGGTTGTATGTGGTTACTGGACTTTGTAAGTGCTTTCTTTGTCCTAGGCCGCAATAGTCCTTCTAGGATGGCCTACTTATGAGCCGGCTCACCACCCTTCTCTTACACTTCAGGCCCTCTCTCTCGCAAGGTGGTTTTAGAGTATGTGCATATCTATGTTCTTTCGTAGAAGCATACACTTAAGCATTAATCTCACACAAGATGCATATATGTATTTATGTAGAGAATTGACATATATGATTATTTATACCAAGATGCTGTATTGCAATTCCCACTGCTGTCTATTGATAGACTGAATGCAGCGCTGTTATATATATATATATATAGAAAGGAATGATCTCTACATTACCACTTGGAATTGAAATATAAATGACAGATTGATCTGATTGTTTACTAATTGGAATATATTTCTCCTCTGCGTTCCTTCACTCTCTACCTATCTCTCATTCAATGGATATGAGGGTTCTGTTTTTATGATTCATTAATTGCATATAATCAGTTAAGTATATACGATCAGATGTAAACATTATGTATTCCATCTATATATAGTCATAATCGCACATATAAATCTTTCCTTTCATACCACAATAATTAGAAATTATGGATAATTCCTGTGATTGTGTACTTGTACTTATCTTGCTCGATTCTAGTCGCTGAATATATGTATGTTTCTCTTGCTGCCCTTGATTGTTGTTGAATGAATTCCTTTGATTTAACGATTCAAGGTATTGGTGAGTTATGGTTAGGGAATCATGATTAGATGATTGAAGGGTGACAATATAATGTTAGCTAGTTTGATATAATGGTTACTGATTCTTGAATGAAGGTTGATTTGATAGAGTGATGCTTGATTGCTAAATTGTGTGTTTTCTTGATCCCAAGATGGAGTGGTGATTGATGAGAATTTGATGATTGTTTGCTTGATTTCTTGAGGGATTAATTATTGATGGATGAAGGATGATGATTGACAAGTTCTTCAATGTTTGGAATGAAATCTCCTTTATACTATATTGGTGAAAGGGTCACCACCTTTTATAAGAATTGAGTCATCACTTTTCGTTGTTGCCTTTGAGAATAATATGTTATTCTCCAAATTGATCTCCTTTGGACGTCTTTTTAAAATGAACCCTTCTCCGCTTTATATCTTCCAATGTGAGGGGGAGTCACGCCTCTTCATCATCTCTGCCCCTTTGCATTGGTCACAACCTTTCATAATTACCACCTTTTGGGAAGAGTCACAACCCTTAAGCATTTCTACCCTTTGAGAGAGTCACAACCTTTAATGATTACCATTCTTTGGAGGAGTCACAACCCTTCACCCTTTCTGCCCTTTGAGAGAGCCACAACCTTTCATAATTACAACCCTTTGAAAAAGTCACTTCCTTATTATCTTCCCATTCCTTTCTTCTTCCCTTAATCCTTCTTTGATTCCTATGCTTCCCTATTTCTTACTCCCTCCATATCTCCTTTCAAATGAACTCTCCTCCCTTTTATATCTTATGTTGAGGGAGTCATAACTCTTCATTGCATATCTCTCGACCTTTCATTAAACAACTATATTCAAATGTTTATAAAGATATGAATATATTCTTTCTAAATAATATCAAATATTATATATTAAATAATAGATATATTTCATAGACTTGTGCTGCTATCCCAATGTTTTCTCCAAATTTTGGTACATATATCACCCATCTGTGAAAACCAGCCCCATGTGCACTGTTCTAAAACTCCATGAACATAGGTTTAATTTGCTGAGGTATCATCATGTTTAATAAGCATTATCCATTTAACTTTCATCATATTATTCATTATCATCATGTAATTTACATTTCTCAACTTTATCATATAATTCAATTTTTTTGTATTGAAGATATCATATAAGTCACTATCATCTTGTATATACATTTTTTGATGTATAGCTGGAAGAGTTGTGATGAGGTTTTTTAATAAAATTCTTGGAGTATCACATTTTTATACTTCTAACATCTTTTTGCTTGATGGCTTTCTTAAATCTTTTCCTTTAGAAGTATATCATAATTCGCTCCATTGTTTGCATCCATCTTTTTGCACAAGTGAATGCTTTCTAAGCTGCATCATGAAATTTAATGATACGACTTTTTATTATTGTAAAATGGTCCAAAATCGACAAGATTGAATTTTTATTGACATCTTTTCATACAATTTTGGTAAACCTTTATTTTGTTATTTGATAGTCAAATATGCAAATATGGTGCATATTGCCCCATTCTCCATTCTCAACTTTGATTTTTACCAGATCAAGAATTGTTAAGGGCATAATGGTTTTTAAAATTCATTCAGTCAAATAAGGTGGCATCTCTAGCCTTGTTGCAAGGAGTTTAGAACCCATAAGCTTGTCACCATGGGAATTGTGATCATGCAAAACATGGCAGGTAATGGAAAAGCTCCGTGACAATTCTTAGATTATTGAGCCTTCAATGAGTATTCCGATCTTCAGAGTCGCCCTTTGCTATCATCTAACCACTTGAAGCATCTTTTTTAACCATGCTGTTACGTCTCATGTAAATAAGTTCTCCTTTTGGTGTAGCTGTTGATTGTGGGTTGAATGAACAGTCACAAAACAGCCACATGGAGCACACAAACAGAAATGACACAGAAGAAAAATGGTGAAAAGAAACAAAACTCATAAAGTGGTAGAAAGGAAGAATACAATATGGTCGACATCAAATGTGAAACCTGTCAACCTATGTCACCCCAAGCTAATGGAAAATAAACAGCCTATGTAGGGATTCTCTGCATCACAATCTACCCAATGCCAGCTTTGTTATTCACTCAAGCTTTAACCAAAACCGTGAACCTGAACTCTAGTTAAAACCCCTAATATCTGCATCACAATCTACCCAATGCCAGCTCTGTTATTCACTCAAGCTTTAACCAAACCCCTGAACCTGAACTCTAGTTAAATCCCCTAATATTGGCCATCAATCTAACACGTATAATACCCAAGCACAGATGGAAATCTGATCTGTTTGAATCCTAAGAGTTCATCCTTCTAGATGTGTTCTTCATGTGTGCTAGAGGGAAATCTAATCCAAGGGATAGAGAATGTTCCAGTCACTTATTTGAACCTTCTGGGTGTTCCTCAACTTGAAATTCGACATCTTTTGGACATTTTGACACATGCAGTCTTTTTGAGGTCGTGCACAGTTGAGTTGCACAGGTTGTGCGTGAGTTGCACAAAGCATGCTCACAGAAGGCTTGTGTGAGGGATAAGGGTCAAATGCCAAAGTGTGTACATTAGATTGTAAGGCTAAATAAAGGCAATGTGCGGTACACATGATTTAAAACATTCTGAGACGGATAGGATCAGCACAAAGAAATCAAGCTGCACCTTTGAAGGAAGAATTGCACCAGTCCACCAAACGGGGCTAACACACAAACACAGAACAAATATACAAGTGCGCACAAAGCTAAGTCTGCATGCAGAAACTAAACATGAGATATTTTTGTGCGATACAAGATTGTCCCAACCCTAGTATTTTCTTTTATCACTCTTCTTGATCTCGACCATTATGGTTGAATTTACAGTGCATGAGATTGTAAGGCTAAACGAAGGCAATGCCCGGTGCACATGATGGAAAAGCACTTTGAGTTGGGCTTGCGTAAAGGCCAATAGGATCAGCACAAAGAAATCAAGCTGTACCTTGAAGGAACAATTGCACTGGTCCACCAAATGTGGCCAACACACAAACATATGATAAATGTACAAGTGTGCACAAGCTAAGTCTACACGCAGAAACTAAACACAATGTGAGATGTTTTTGAGTGATACAAGATCGCCCCAACTCTAGTGTTTTCTTGATCTCGATCATCATGCTTGGATTTACTGCGTGCATGAGATTGTAAGGCTAAACAAAGGCAATGTGTGGTGCTCATTATGGAAAGCACTCTGAGGTGGGCTTGCAAAAAGGCCAGTACGATCAGCACATAGAAATCAAGATGCACCTTTGAAGGAAGAATTGCACTGGTCCACCAAAGGAGGGCCAATACATAAACACACAACAAATATGCAAGTGTGCACAAGCTAAGCCTGTTCACAGAAACTAAACACAACATGAGATGTTTTTGAGTGATACAAGATTGTCCCAACCCTAGTATGTTATTGGATCTCTTTTTTTGATCTTGATCATTATGCTTGAATTTACTTCATCTGTCATTCTTGTTTTCAAGTTTTCATTAAACTACTTATTTATCATTCCTTTGATGAAGTGGGTTCACTCATATATCTTTTTTTTTGAAAGAGATTTTTTTATGAATAACAATTATGTAGAACTCATCAAAAGTAAGATCTTATCTTCTGTCAAACAGTGGCCTTAAATTGAGTGAGCATGCCATTGATGCACTCATATATCTACCTATGACTTGGGAGTGTCAGAGTCCCCATGCCTAATCACTGTGAAAATTGGGGATTTGAAGGAGCTCATGCATTTGGAATCTGACCAAAAAGTGTCACTCTTCACCACTTCCATTGTCCTTAACCTTTATTTTTTTTTGATTTGGCCCACTCATTCCACTATTGTGTCATGTTCATTAGTTGCAAGGGTTCTTAAACTTGGTTGTCCTCTCTAATAGAATGAAGTAGGAACTGTTACTGTAGGATGCGTAGTTGTTTTTGACGGATTTGATAAATTTGTTCTTGGAGAAAAGGACTACATTACTGCACATGAAATATGGTGATTGTAGACAACATCTGCACATCTTTTATATTGGCTATGACTTGTTTGATCCACTCACTCTTGGCAATGGCCTTGAGTGTATTGTCATGGCATGCACACAACAAAAGGTCCAATATATATGCTTGTAGGGGGGTCTCAACTAACTTCCCAACTGATCTGCACACATATGCTGCATCTGTTGCAACCTGCACCATATTGTCAAGGATAATCTTGAGAATTTGAAACCAAAATTAATTTCCCTTGGGCAATAAGGCCCCTCCTTGCATATCAAACATGGCACGGTGAGTGGACAGTGTCTAATGTTAGCTTACCTGTCCATGATAATACTGCACCCATGTGGACTTCATTTCCTCTGTTAGGTACGTTTATCATGGAATAGTTCCTATTCAATATAGCAGCTGTTGGTGTTGTCTCCCCTAGCAACCATGGTCTCAAAATTGGTGTTTCCTTGAGGGAGAACATGATCAATAGGAATTGGAAACATACAATAAGAAGTTGGTGTTGGTGTTCTTGTTACACTTCTTCTCTTTTGATGATCACAAAAGAGCATGGACTAGAGTATTTTAAGTTTTTGTGGTCGCCCCCTCCGTCCTTCCCCAAGTTTAGGTTTAAGATATGACATTTAAAAAATGAGTTGTTTTTTATTCAATGTTTAAATAACTTTTCTCTTGATGAGAATGTCTTGACATCCTCAAGACAGTTGAAGGATACTTGGGGTAGCAGGGTGTTTCCCTCCCCAGGGATGACCCCTGGATGGGGCCCTAGAGGATGCATGGGATGCCAGGCTTGGGGCTAAACAATGAATATCCTTAATGAATAAGCAGGATTTATTTATTTATTTTACATCCTCATTTCTCTAGTTGAATCAGTTTAGGTATGTACCCAAAACTGCCTAGAACATTTATATTTTAAGTGCTCCATGTGTCACACAAAAGGATAGTCATAATCAGATAAGGTAGAAATATCGAACCAGATGCAACTAAATTCTAGTGAAGGTCATATGCATAGATAACTCTAGTTCTGTGTACATAAATATGCATTGTTATATATTAGAGAGATAAACACAAATAATATGGATTCCGAGTGAATTACGATATACAAGTGCGTCAAGATTCGCAAACTTGTACTTGATTGTGATGGAGATCAAGAAATAACCCGATTAACAAGTTTATAATAGTGAGTACATCCCATATTTATGGGAAGTCAATGCAAATCGGTAACAAATGGCATCTTGATTTTTTATCATCTTAATTGTTATAAGCTTTATTCAAGATTTGCTTTCATTTTATGACTGGTGTACCCTGGAGATGGACCCCAGAGGGTTTTTAATATTTCTGCAGTCCCCTAGACATCTGGATGTCCTGGGCGTTCAGGATGAGGACAAAACATTATTCCCCTGTCCTGAAAAATCACAAAAAAGAGGGGACATCCTTCAAATTTTGGGAATTCAGTAGAAACCAGTACCTCTGGAAGTTGCCCGTGTAGGTCCACATTCCTGGGAACATTAGGACATTCTTTGTGGACTGTTTCAAAAACAGTGAAAACAACATAGGAAATAACCTGAAGTATATTTATAGGGGGTGACCTAATTGAGTCTAGCATCTCCTGCAATGAAGAGCAGTTCTGGAGATTTCCATGATAATGACTGATTACCAAGTTTGTTAATCAATTCAGTTACACATGTCCTGTTGTGGCAGTTCTATTTAATTGAGTTTCTCAGCTCTGACTTCTAAGTTTGGCTTCAGACATCCTATTCACTATTTTTGAATTATGAAACAAATCATAATGATGGATTAGCGTATCAATTGAGTTTTTCTAAAATAAAAGTGTCTTTTAGTTTGTTTCTTTTTAATTTCTTCTAAAATATTTATTATTTATTATTTAAAAATTAAATTGAAGATCCTCCCCACAATCTGGATTTTGTTTCTTTTCTAGCTCTAAAGTCTATTTCTCCTTTTTCACATTCTCAAAACTGGAGGAAAATCTGGTTACCATAAATGTTTTTCTTAGTATTATTGAAAATTGACCTCTAAATATATATTAGCACACTGCAATGCCAGAGTGAGATGCAGGATATGTTTTTCTTGAAAGAATGATCTGTGTGCATATCAATGGGAATGAATTAAAGCCATCATAAGTTGTCAAACCATATAATTTGCTAGCCATTTTGAAGTTTGATGTCATGGGTGAAATATATCTGGAGTTGGAGAGCATGAGCTGCTTTACAGCATTACATTATAACAAGAAAACATATTTTGAGGCCATGTTAGGTATGCAGCAATTCAGTTATGTATTTTAAATCTGTAACTGGTAAATATTTTTTTGCGATATAGTTAATCACAGAATCTGTAACCAAGAAACATATTGCAGAGGTGAAGAAATTTCATTTAGGATGAAATTTCTTCCAGCAAATATAGATTTCTATTAAGGGGAAAGATGTGTAGCTTTGAAATCTACATTTTTAGGCTGTGGTAAAGGTAAGCTTGTAATGTCTTATACAAACATATTTGCCATTGTATTGATGTAAGGGAGACAGTCGTTGCCAACCAGACGTGTTGGCATATATTAATATAATGTTTGAATTATGTTCTTGTGTACCAAACAACTATATCTAACACCATCGATATCTTATTTCAGGCGGATGTTGATAAGAATGGCAAGCTAGAGTTTGGAGAGTTTGTTGCAGTCTCAGTTCATTTGCAGAGAATGGACAATGATGAGCATTTACGGAAAGCTTTTACTTTCTTTGATAAAAATGGGAGTGGCTATATTGAAATCGATGAGCTTAAAGAGGGCCTAGCTGATGGCCTTGGTCAAGATGATGAAGAGGTGCTGAATGACATTGTTCGTGAAGTGGATACAGACAAGGTAGGGCTAATTTCCCCCACCTCTCTCAAGAATAGATGTCATAAGAGTGAAATATCGTGATAGATATTTGTTTTATTTGCCAGTTGACTTTAAAAATACATTTTTTAGCACTTCAGACTGCCGAGCTATACGTTCTAGAAAAGTTTTTTGTGAGTGAAGCTTACATATTCTGTGTATTCAGGATGGTCGCATCAGCTATGAAGAATTTGTTGCCATGATGAAAACTGGTACTGATTGGAGAAAAGCCTCACGCCATTATTCACGTGAAAGGTTCAATAATCTGAGTGTCAGATTGATGAAGGATGGCTCCCTGCAGATGACTAGTGATGATAAAAGATGAACTAGTTTGGAAGACTGGGTCTGTATAGCGCACTATTGAGAGGATTTAGAAGTCTTGTCTTTGTCTATGGGAATATCTGAGGTTTATTTATGGTCTGGCTTTAGAATTGCATTTCTTTTTATGGCTCATTTATTGTGTTATATTGTTATTTTGGTTGCAATGTGGCGAGTCTTGTCTTATGTCATACTGAGGCTCTCCTGTATTCCAAAAGGAGTTATAACATCATTGAATGTGATAACCAGCTGCATGGTCTTGATTTATGGATTAGCTAGCCCTTCCTTGCAATTGAAAGCTAATGATTTCATGTAATAGTTCATGGCCTGCAAGAACGGATTGCCCAGAAGATGAGTCGGCATTTTTCTTGGCTTGTGTTCGATGTTGGGGGTTTTCTTGGCTTGGTCCCACTTTGTTTGGGCCCTGCTTGATCTCATTAAAACTGTAAGGCTGGCTAATGGGGTTGAACGTTGAAGTAATGAATGGTAGCATATATCCACATGTTCAGATAATTTTAGTTATTGGAATTTCAGTACCTGTTCCAAGTTTGGATTTTAAATGAGTAGGAAGTACTGTCACCTACTGATTTAGTAAGACTTGACAGTTTGTATTTGTCACGTGTAACATTTCATTGTGCTGTTTTTACAACTTTTCTGCTCAAAAGAATCATTATTAGAGCCTCAACTTGTCTTATGCTGTATGCCATTCTGTATGGTACTATGGAGTAAGCAATGGGAGAGTATGACAATTCAAGGATGATCAGTATATTGGTTTACTGTGCGTACATAAAGGTTTGTTTATTTTTGTCACGCTGGGGAACTAATTCATCATGAATATTCATTTGTTGACACCGTATCACAATACAATAATGAGTATAATAATAAGCTATTTGAGTTCTTATTTGGGTTTTGCTATATTGTATTGGAAAGAGCATTTTGGTCATGGTTAAAGCTACTTAACGCAGGCAGAAGCTACCAAATACATGGGAGGTGAAATCATATATTTGGTGAGTTTTCATGCAGCAGAATTACTGTTCCGTTGTTGGCATAGATTCAAACATAATATTTTGAATATCTACAATATGATTATAGACCATTCCTAAATTTTTTGTTTTGTTGGCAACATACCTTTTAATCTATTGTAGGTTGTTATTTCAAAATGTACAGAATAACTCTGTTCACTTGGAAAAAATGAACATTCTGATGCAGGCTGGTATTGTCAACATGCCCCGCAATATCGAAATATGTTAAAGGGCGATTACTGATTTCTGTAAGTTTAGAGTTTTAATAGGGTTAGTGCTACAATCTTGTATGATGGTAGGCACGAGGAGTATTTTTGCAAAAGTTGTCCTTGGAAGTTCTTCTGTGCTGCATTGTAAGGTAATTGAGATATTGATTGGGCCTCACTCAATTACTTGGGAGTATGTGTCATAATTTTTTGAGGCCTGGGGGTGATTTTTGGTTTGCAATTGCTATGGTTGGTAGCGGCAGGCGAGGCAAGGCTGGGTTCATACTAGGATAGCTTTTTTCCTCAAAATGCTTATATGCTGCTTTAGTGATTACCAGGTTACCTTCCAAATTAGACTTGGCTAATAATCAAGACAGCCAATGCTTGATGCCAGCCTATGAATAGAAATTTAGTTGCTTGGGCAGATCGTTTAAAAATAAACTCTAGTAGCTTTTGCAATGGACACGGGTTAAATTAAGCAACCAATATTTGATGCCAGTGTATGCATAGGAATTTGGTTTGGTAGGGTTGAGCATTTCAAAAATCCAATGATTGCTGTGGACAAACAACACCTTATCTCATAAAGTCTTTTTGAAAATTCATACTGTTCTTGGCCTGCAAGCATCAATCTGGAAAGTTGTCTTCATGGATAGCAGGATTTTTGTTATAACCAAAATTCTTATTTAAATAATCTTTTAATTGTGAGAGTTCTTGGTGTTGAGAGCAAAAAATGTTATACAAATACTACTTATGCTTGTTTACACTGCATTGATTTTAATCTGGAAATGAATATTAGTTCTCATTGGTAAAGTTATGTTTGATTTTAAAAAATCTTACCAACTCGTAATAATAAATGGTCAAATTGCTACCCATCGAAGCTGACAGTAGTAAAATAAATCGTGGTGATTTCCAGTCAGTCTGGTAAACATAATGATTTTGTAAGCATTCACCCTTTAAATATGTTAAAACTGCAAAAACAAATATTAGCACCAGTGAAAAATCGTAGTGGTAGTCACATGTTGAACATGATGACAGAAATAATATATTAGTGTAGTATAACTTTGCTGTACATAAACCAGAGAAAATCTGTATATAAGTCTAATTGGTAGTTTAACGTAGACACTAGGATGAGAACATGTAGCAACTTTATTTTTACCTGACATAGAAGAGCTTAAATCTGGAAATTTCAATGTCTTTGAAAGCTTTTGGATTTAACTGTGGACAATTTTTACTATCAATGTTTCGGATCAAGCTCCTAGATCTATTGTCAATTCTTTTCAAGCTTATTCATCTTGATGATGGATCACGGAGCATGATCTGAAATGTTTGTGGTAAAATTGTTGGCAAAGTTACATCCAGAAGTTATCAAGACATTATCAGGGGCCAGGAATTTCACGCATCTAAGAAATTTCAATTCTTAGTAATAATATAAGAATTCTGGTCTTAAGTATCTAAGACCATATATAATATGGTGTCTCCTTATCATCCAAAGCTTGCCGGAAATGGGATTGGTCCACAATTTTTTTTATAATGAACAAAACCTCTGTAGAGATACTAATAATAATGTATTGCAATTGAAAGAAGGCCCAATGAAATTAAGTCTAGCAGAACTATTTGGAATCATTGATATCTGAGAAAACTCGCTAGGTTTATAAATATGTCCGAAATGTAACCTGGGATATGAAAAAGTTTATAACTTACCTCAGTGATCATTATCCCTCACTTTATACATAATAAACATTCAGATTGTTTCTGATTGGTTACGAGTGTTTGTATTTAGTTACATTTTCTAAGTCTATATATGTACAATATTTATTCAGAGGAATTTTTTTTTTCGTCATATATCATTCATTTTCCATTATGTAGAATTTTCAGTTTCCTTTATTCACAGACAGGAATGAAGAATCTGTGTCATGTCTTACATTAGCTATGTAGAAAAAATGGTTGCTGTGAGGCATAACATTAAAAGTTGGCAAGGATTTGGTTGAGATTTGTAGACCTGAATCTCTCCAACAAACTTTCATTACTGGACATGAGGTTCTTGTGATTGTGTCCCATTGCTGATTTGTGGTCTTTGCATCATTAGGCGATACTTGTGCCCACCATATGTTCTGGAGTTATGTTTTTTTGTTTCCTGATTTCACTCCTGCATGCATATTGGGGAACAATGTACCACATTGGTGATTATTGTTGGAAGGTTGTGTCTGCATAAAGACAGGGAAATGAGATTTAGGTTTGGTAATTTTTTATGCTGAAGGCATTTTCTTATATGAAATCAGGCTTGGTAATTTTTTATACCAAAGGCATTTCCTGATATGAAATTGATGATCTATTTTTTATCATCAATGTTTAGCATCCCTAAAAAGGAGATGCAAGACGATTTATTGATTTTCATTCTCTATTTTCAAGATTACTTAAGCACAAGAAACAAGAAAAGACTGCAAACTGGCATGATTTATTTTATTCACTAAAAGAGATGTTATTTTTACAACACTAATAATGATTTATTTGATGAGAGGCTGAAACACATTGCCGATTTTGTTAGGACTGGTGAAAAAACTAAGGTTTTAGCTCTATGTTATCTTTGAAAACCTAAAAAATGCTACAAACTTGTTGCTGTTTTGGCTCTGTGTTATGTTTACTCGTTGACCGACTCCTTCGGTTTGTAGTTTGGACTTAAGCCCATCAGCATGATTTAATAACCGGCCCTGTGTGTAAGAAATATTTTTGCTCCCAGTCAGTTTTATAATTCCTAAGTCCAAAGACTTCATGATTTTGTATCCTATGTCCTTGGCCCCTTCATCCTAGCAAGCCCTCATGTCCATTGATCTTTAAGTCTTCATGCGTATATGGTCCTTCAAGTTGTTGGGCTCACCACCTACCAGTTAGGCCTGTCGATAAAGATATCCTCTTCATGAGTGTTCAAACAAAATAACAATTGAATGGAAAAATGGAACATAAATCTTTATGAGTGCCTGAACACTAACGAGGAGATAAAAGAGTGGGTGTTCAGAAAAATTCAAGAATGTCATGCAGATAAAACAGTCAGATAGAAAAAAAGCATATTATGTCAAAGAATTTAACCTTATGTGGGAACATGATTATAAAGACTATCTAAGATCCACAATCAAAGGAAAGACCAAAATTCTAATTGCACAACTAAGGACTAGTTCTCATCATTTGAGATGTGAAATTGATTGATGTACAGTAGCCAAGGAGGCGCTGGAGGAAATAACCTGCAATTTGTGCAGCAAAAGGGTGGTGGAAACAGACTGACATTTTATCAAAGAATGTGCAGCATACAAGGACATCCATTGTCAATATGAAGACAACTTAAAGGTGAACAGTCTAAATGAACTTGTTAAAGAGCCAAGGTTGCACAAAATGACAAGTTTCTTACTTTGGATCTACAACAAAAGAGTCAACACAGAGAAGATTCAGCATGCAGATTAATTCATTATCTCTAGTCGCTTAGACTACTAATTCCTTCATTCATTCATTCTTCTATGAAGCCTGTTTTAAGCTTTGTCAATTCGATGGTGGGTGAGGTGGCATGCTTTTCTGTTCTCATTGGCTCATTGATGAAATTAGTTCCTTCGTCCAAGGCTTTCCAATGCTTCCTCAATACAACACTATCATACATGGATTGCCAAACGTCGAGTTTCTCAGGGTTTCTTTAGTCAGACAAGGCGATTCAATGATCGGACCCGAAGATTACCTTACCTATTGTTTGATGGAACAAGTGGTACCACATATGTTGATGACTAGTATATCGTTGAAGGTTGGTATCTTGATGGAAGCTTTTTTAACCCATATCGATTTAATGATAGCTGAGGTGTCACCCCCACAAGTAATTAAGAGTTTGTCGTTGAAGTTGTGGCCTTTGTTCAAACGTATTTTGAGCCGCATTGATTAATCGAGATACCTCAGCACTATGCATTTTTTTTGATTGAGATATCGTTGGAGTCCGTGTTTTGGTGGAGTTTCTTTCTTCAACGATTTATCGAAGACCCTGTCGGGGACTTAATTCTTCATCGATGGGACTTTTGCTTTTGTTCAAGCTAGTTTGAGCCTTCATCAATTTATCGTTGACATCTGTGGCAAATGATTGAAATGATCATTCAATCAACCAGCCTGAAGATTAAGTCTATTGATTCAACTACATGACAGATGGCGAACCAATACGTTCAACTAAGCTCATCAATGAAACTTGCTTTGTGGTGAAGCTCGTTTAGTGCTCTAATGATTTGTTGATGACCCGTGTGGCCCAGCCTGAAGATTAAGTCTGTTGATTCAACTGCATGACAGATGGCAAACAAATAGGTTCAGCTAAGCTCATCAATGAAACTTGCTTTGTGGTGAAGCTCGTTTAGTGCTCTAATGATTTGTTGATGACCCGTGTGGCAGATGACGTGGTTTCTTCATGTAAGAAAACTTGTAGCCATACAATGACAATCTCACATAACCCACATGTTAAATCAAATGAATAAGTACTCATGATCTACATGCAAGAGAATAGACAAAAAAATCCACAAAAATGTAGCATAAGATATATTTTGGAAAAATCTTCATGAGGGAAAAATTCAGCTTCTAAAAACATCATATCATCTATGTATTATTCAACAATGCAACATGACAATACATCTATGAAAGCTTTTGATGCTCCAACCATAAACAAGGAGGCAACCACACATCCCTTGCCATGCTTCCAATCTCCACAAATGCTAAACCTAACTAACCTCAACAACTACCCTTGTGATTGCTTTTATAGAAACAAACTCCCACAAAACTAGTAAGTGCTATTATATAAACCATGTGTTACTTAACCCATTCACCCCTCATTTAATATAGGGTATTTTGTTAATTTTCTAAATCTAATATTAAATAATTACATCAATACAATATTACAATGTTATAATACAACACCAAGTGGCCCCAAGAATATTCTAAAATAATCTCTACATGTTGCATGTCCATCCGGGTGCTCCTAGATGCAACATTACATAACAAATAAAATATTCTAATGATAAAAATATTATTATGCAAGGTGTACAATACCTATTTCTTAACATTCTCCCACTTCTTGTACACATTACATAAGAACCAATAAATAGCAACAAATATGAACAAAGGAGGTATCCCTCTAGCCACATATGTGATCATAAATCAAAGTGCTCCATGTGTTCCGTCAGGATACTTGTAACCACCATATCATGCATGAATGTTCTCACCCTCTATCATGTCACTGCCACTGGACATACATAAGAGGCCATTCGAAGAGAGCCACACAATGTGTCACAACAAATCATAAGACCTATCTCAACTAATATTCCAAACACAAACACTTGATCCAAAAAATCAAGCATTGGTGGCTGTCAATAACCAATAAACATAGCTAAACTAGAATCCACAAGTGCCAACACATCTAACTATCCATACCTCTAAGGTATACAAAACATAAGTGAATCCCATATCATCAACATATAAAACTTGTAACATGCAACCACAAGCTCCAAGTGTGATACATGACACATGCACACCTAGAAGCTCCCATACATAGATAATGTCAAATATGAAAGTAAATAATATATCCCAAAGATCCACTAATAATATCACATAGAAAGTGTAATCATAAACATGTAGTATCAAGGAACATGATCACAATGATCAACACATGTCCACATACCTGCATACTCTCCAACAATATGTCACCATCTTTCCAAATCACATGAACATGAAACTCATGAAAGAAACCATATAATGCAAAGAGAAAAATTGTGAGCCAATAACCTGTGAGTACACCTCTCATAACAAGTCTCCAAATTCCTTCCAAGTAACATTATCAATATTGATTTATACACAATGTAATGGCTCCAACGACTCATCCTGTTCATGGCTGCAATTTGAACTAGAACCTTGCAATGCCTCCTCCCACCCGTGCCCATGAATAAGAACATGTGCTGGTTCTGGGGTCTCTTGCGGTGGCAGTTGGAGTGTTTGTTGTGTACACGAAAGTTGTCTCTAGTGTGCACAGTGTGGTAACGACTGCTACCATTTCTGGCCTAGATCCCTTTGCCTCAAAGTTCATGGGTTGGAATTGTTAGGTGTGTTGGGTGATGCCCCACTTTTGGCTAGGGGTTATATTATTGATAATGCTGGGAGCAGGCTTTATGTTGAATGGTTTCCACAAGGTACCCCTCTCAGAGACTTGGTAATAGATTTATGCTGTTGGTGGACAATTTTTCTCGTGTTTCCAAATCTGCTCCTTCAAAAGAGAAATCTTGACGTCTCGCCTGTGCCAAGACATCTCCTGTGGTGGTTTGTGGTGAAAAATATGAAAAATGTGGGTTGGTTTATAAATTTCCTAGTTTCTGACCTCTTCTAGATCTTCATCGCCCGATCACAAATTCTTGAAGATTTGTAGTCTCTAGTAATATTGAGCTTTTCCCTTGTGCAAAGAGTTTTTTTATTGCTCTTTTTACTTCTTCTAAAGAACATGATTTAGTGCTAAGCAAGCTGTGGGTTTGGGCGACATTCTCTCTCAACCAAACCCTAGATAAACTCCTTTAATCCTCTTACTGAACCACTTAGTGTGCGTCCAATGTGGGTTCATCTCCCTAATTTTCGCATTCATTTTTGGGAAAACACTTGTTTTGAGGCCATTGCCAACTCTATTGGTTATATCTTAAAAGTGGACGAGACTATGACAACTTTGGGTCTCTCTACCTTTGCATGCATTTTGGTTAAAATTGATATCTTCACACCTCTCCTTGGAGATGTGGTTCTTATGCTGGGGGATAGGCCTTGGACCCAAGTAATGGATTATGAGGGCATCCCATTTTGACGTTGCCAATGCTTCTCTACTATTCACTTAGCAACTAATTGTTCTCTCCTGTGGTGTAAATGTGCTGTCACTTGGTGGAAAGATGCTAATGATGAACATTTGATTGTCCTAGCTTATGATTCTTCCTCTAATGAATAATCATAGGTTGATGATGAGGATGAAGCCTCAACTACAAATCTGGGTGATGCTCCTATTGCAAATTGGGCCTTATCTGTCCCTGTGAATACTACCCCCGCTCCTACTGGTGCGGCCCCCTCTGGCTGTGTCGACCCTTCTTTGTCTATGGTTCCTACTATACTCCAATCTTTGTATGACAATGTACAACTCTCTTAGCAATTGACCCCTTGTGTTGATAGTCTTTCAAATAGAGTTTCACTAGCTACTCCCCCTTGTGGTTGAAATCCTAATGATAACATCCTCTGGATAGTTGTTCAACAACATATAAAAAATCATTATGTAACCTCACATTCTTCTCCCCATGTCGTGGATGAGTTTTCTTCCCATTCTTGAGGTGGGCTACTAGCCTTTCTGCTAGTGTGTTGTTTATATTTTGTAATTGCCAACACTTTTATTGTTAGTATTTTATTGATCTCTTTTGATGCCTCTGGGCTATGGTTATGTAAGAATCAACATCCTTGTTATGCTGCTGAATTTAATAAAAAACATGTCCAATGATATCCCATGTTCACCACAACCAACAAAAAAAGAGATAAAAGAACCTCCATGCCATCTCCCACGTGACAACTCATTGAAACAAACTAATGATCACATTGCTCAATTCAATCCCAAACCCAATGTGAAGTGAAATCAAACATCTATGAAGATAACCAAGATCAAAGAGAGCACTACAAATCAAAATTGGTAACATGTCTTTCTACATACACCTCTAAATGCCAACTGTGTCAAGTATGATCTCCTCCATAAAACCCCAAACAAGAATCCATAACAACATCCAAAACCATTAGCCTCTTAGGCCACACAAATGTATATAGAAAATAATAAACATGTATGTAAGCATCTAATAACCAAGAACATCAAATCAAAGCATCTTGAATCCCAAGAGAATTAGCTTGACAAACATCTCCCAAACTCAATCATTAATGAATTCCATCATAATAACAACTCAAATGCATCGAGATAACCAATATTAAACATCTCTCAAATGAACCCTCCATAACTAACAATCCCGAGAGTTTAAGATCCATATCTATGAAAGATAAGTATAAATCATAATGCACCTAAAAAGAACAATGGACAATAGCTCTCAAGTAGTAATCTTCTGACTAGATCAATAGTGGGGAATGAGAATGCTCAACAAGATATCTAATTCTCAAAGACTAATCCAAGTACATTCTCCTCTCAAGTCTATACCAAGTGAATTCTCCCTGGTCTTCATGTTGAAACCATCAAACATCCCAAAACATATCTCGAATCACAAGATAATATCGACATCACCTAATTCTCAAGGCATCCATGAACACTTGTAACCTATCAATCTACGCCAAGCTCCAAATACAACACAACCCTATCACAAAGTATCAAGTAAATGATCAATGTACTGAATACAAATAAATTGAACCAAGATAAATGTCACATATCCAACCTAGGAATTAGGACCATAAACATGACAACATGATTTAAACCATCTCTTCCAAGGAGGTAATATGCTTTATATGAAGATATCAAATAACTGTATCATTACACAACTCTAAACCGGTAATCAAGAGCAAACCATGACATAATAACAACCATGATAACATATCAAATAGAAGCATAAAACCACACCTCAACCAAGGACTCCTGTATTCATACAAGATGTCAATATCTCCAATTGCCACACAGATAACCATTTCGTACTATTGAACCAAGAAACACAAAAGACCCTTTCGCAACAACAATATTTAAGGCATCCTCCAAATGTGCGCAACACTAAAGAAGATCATTGATGCAAGAGCATCCTAGGATACTTGGAAATCATCTATCAAACAAAATTATGTTTTCTTTTGTTCTTTAGCTTGTTTGGAGACTGCTCGGTGAAGTGCTCAGTTACCCTGCTGCTCAGGTACTCTTTCTATCTTGCTTTACCGACGGGTTTCGGTGTATGTTGGTTTCTGTTGCTCAGGTATGCTTTTACCGAGTTGGTTTCTGTTGCTTGGGTATGCTTTTACTGAGTGGTTGCTATTGCTTGGTGATCTCTTCCCAAGTTGTTTATCCTGATCTAGCCGACTTCTGCATTTAATTTCCATGGCGTAATTAATGTGAGGTCTCTCATTGGGGATTGTGTGGACCTAAATATGGGTCGGGGGTTTCTCCAATGTTTGTTATTGTAGGCCGACCTATTGGTTGCCTTTTGTATTTAAGTTGTATTTTGTTCTTAGCTTAGGGCATGAGATTAGGGGAGAAGATCGAAGTGTTGGATCTGAGAATCTGGATCGTGAATGGTATGTCTTGCAGAAGATCTATAGTAGATCTTGAGTTCTATCTTTGTATTTGGCCGTAACCGGGAAGGCCTTACAACCTGACATGTTGGATGCAATCGATTATATATGATAATAGAAGGCTGAATGTTAATTATATTTCTGTGTATCTGGTTGTTTCTGCTGTTATGGTTATTGGATGCAAGTTTGGACAATCCTTCGTTGGATCCTCCATCCTTGACTGCATCAGGTGGTATCAGAGAAAAGTTTCAATTGCTGGAGAAGAAGTTAGATTTCAAATTGCTATAGATTTGTGGAGCGAAGATGCCTCCAAAGAAAACTCGCAAGATCACAGAGGAAGAACCCAAGGAGGAATTCAATCTTGAATATTTTCGAGCTTTGCAGAAGCAAGTGCAAGATCTGCGAGAGGAGTTACAAAGAAAGAACATGTGCCTAGAGAAAACTGAAATAATGGTGAAGAGTCTGATGAAGAAGATCATTTCGAAGAAGCCAAAGAAGATGTCAGAGATCCAGAGGAGGCTAGATTTCTGAGAGCCATGTCTAAAATTGGGAAAAGACCTAAGATTGAAGTTTCTACATTTGCTGGAAGCCTTAGGCCAGAAGAGTTGATCGATTGGATTAATGAGATGGATGAATACTTTGAGTATGAAGAAGTGGAAGATCCTGATAGAGTTCGGTTTGCAAAGACAAAGCTAAAAGGTCGTGCAGACATATGGTGGAGAGAAGTTCAATTGGAAAGACGTCGGAGATGTAAAGACAAGATCATCAGATGGAACCAAATGGTTGAAAATTTGAAGAAGCAATTCATCCTAGTGGATTATGAATTGGAGATGTTCAAGAAGATGCAAGGTTTTAGGCAAGAAAACAAATCAGTGCAAGAGTACACCAAAGAGTTTTATCGGATCTTGATTAGGACTGGACATTCAGAAGCTGACAAGGAGAAAGTTGCTAGATATATCTATGGCTTGAGACCTAGTATTCAGGAGGAGTTACTTACTATTCAGATGCCAACCATAGGAGATGCTTATCAGATGACATTGAGGATTGAGGAGAAGTTGAACAAGAGGTTTGAGAGCAGACATAATAACATAAACTGAGGTGGTAAGACTGATGACACAACTGCCGAGAGTAAGGTGGTGGATAATCCTAAGCAGATCGAGGTAGAATCTAGCAGTAGTCAAACCACTAAGGATTACAATAGGGGTTATGGAAGAAGAGGAATAAGTGATTTCAACGGTACTTATTTTCAGTGTGGTGAGAAGGGACATAGGGCCTGGTCATCTCCTTAAAAGAAGATCACGCTGATGACTGAGAAAAGCTCAGTGAATACTGCAGAAGAAGGTGAAGTTATGATCACTAGAAGGCTGGCTGCATGTATTAATGAACCAGTACAGAGAAGAAATTTGTTCAGAACCAGATGTAAGTGCAAGGATAAGGTATGTAATGTCATAATTGATGGTGACAGTTCTGAGAACTTTGTTTCAGAAGAGATGGTTAGTAAGTTAAATTTGGGAAGAAGAAAACATCCTAATCCTTATCAGATTAGTTGGATACAAGATGTGTCTAAGGTTAGGGTTGAGGAGCAATGCCTTGTTAATTTTAAGATTGGATCTTATTATGATGAGATATTATGTGATGTGTTGCCTATGAATGCTTGTCACCTGTTGCTCGGTAGACTTTGAAAATATGACATACATGTTATGTTTGATGGTCGTGCAACTACCTATGTGGTGAGGCAGGATGGATCCGAGCATAAACTGCTACCTGTACAGGAAGCAAGGACTAAGGGATGTGGGGTTATCAGATGTTGTCCGAATGACAGTGACAAACATGAGGAAAAGAGAATTGATGAACCTAGGGTGAAAGGAAGGAGAAATTTAAGGGAGAAGAGAATCAAACCTCTGAGGAACTTACAGAGATTAAGAAACAAATGAAATTTTTGGCTGAGATAGTGCAATATATGTTGACACTAGTGACACAGAGAGATGCAGATGATATCGAGTTGATCAGTTAGTCGGATGAGAATGTGGTTCATCAAAACACTGATAGTATCAAAAGTACCGAGGATGATCGGTGTCAACTACTGTCAGTTGCAGACAGAAGATATGAGAAAAGTTCCGGACTGATGCATTTGTCAAATGAGACAATGGACAAAGTCAAGACAACATGGAATGAAGAGCAAGAGGAGATATGGGTTAAGAACAAGTATGGAATACCTATTTTGATTCCCTTAAGATGTTCATGATTTCCTTTATGGGAAAATCTTCTTTACCTGGGTTGTCTAATACAAGAGCATCCTAGGATCCTTGGAATTCCTGTATAAAAAATTATGTTTGCTTTTGTTCTTTAGCTTGTTTAGAGACTGCTCGGTGAAGTGTTCAATTACCCTGTTGCTTAGGTACTCTTTCCATCTTGCTTTAGCAACGAGTCTCAGTGTATGTTGGTTTCTGTTGCTTGGGTATGCTTTTACCGAGTTGGTTTCTGTTGCTTGGGAATTATTTTACCGAGTGGTTGCTGTTGCTTGGTGAGCTCTTCCCGAGTTATTTATCCTGATTTGGCTGACTTCTGAATTTAATCTCCATGGTGTAATTAATGTGGGGTCTCTCATTGGGGGTTGTGTGGACCTAAATCTGGGTCGGGGGGTTTCTCCAATGTTTGTTATTGTAGGCCAACCTGTTGGTTTCCTTTTGTATTTAAGTTATATTTTGTTCTTAGCTTAGGGCATGATATTAGGTGAGCAGATCGAAGTGTTGGATCTGAGAATCTGGATCGTGAATGGTATGTCTTGCAGAAGATCTATAGTAGATCTTGAGTTCTATCTTGTATTTGGCTGTAACTAGGAAGGCCTTACAACCTGACATGTTGGATGTAATTGATTATCTATGATAATAGAAGGCTGAATGTTAATTATATTTTTGTGTATCTGGTTGTTTATGCTATTATGGTTATTGGCTGCAAGTTTGGACAATCCTTCATTGGATCCTCCATCCTTGACTGCATCAATCATCCACCATCCAATTGGGATATCGATTTACACATAACATCATGATAACCATCTCCTAGATGAAGATCCTCCAAGTCTACATAAACAACTATTATTTTAGTAACATCCAGTGAAATCAAGATCTCCAAACCAAGAAGATACATACTGCTGGAAAGATTGCTACAATGTAGACAATTGTTATTTTGTCATTGATGTCAAACCTTAACTGGTGAGACTATTGCTGTATGTTTGAGTACCATATCTATTGATTGATGAATATTTGAAGAATAGGATAACAAGAAGACCGAGGAAATGGTTGAGTTATGAGTATACACCAGGGTACTTGATCATTTGGCACTTTGACAAAGTGATATGTTGTTTATCTTTCACTCAAAGTTCACTGGAAGGTCGATGCCGAGCAAAGCGAAAGGTGATGTCGAGCAAAGCAAAGATGATGCCGATCGCCAGTGAAATGCCAAGGGAGACAAAGAAAGCCGAGCAACAATATTTTAGTAATTGATAAGATTTGAGATCTATGGCCGACATAGTTGATTTTAATGGGATATGCATTGTTAATTATGATTGGTCCACACTCATTTAATGCATGGGAAACTGTTATTAACACATGGATTCAATGTTTAATTAATGACTGTATTGGATAAGTAAATTAAATGTAATGACGGAAAGAGCCATTGGATTTGACCTAACCTAAGATCTACGATCTTGATTGAGTGGCAAAAGATCTATCTGACCTAGATGAAGAGGTATAATATAACCTACTGTGGTTATTGTTATTGTATCCGAGTGTAAGGAGAAGTTGTATGAAAGAGTATTACATGGTTAATTGAATGATTGGCAAAACCTAGCAGAGAAGGCTGAGCAGAGAAGCAGAGAGAGATTGCTTGATGGATTTCCAAGCAGATCTGAAGTTTGAGATGAAAATGGAGGCCACTCAGTGAATTAGAATTAGAGATGAAATTGGATCTGGATTTGCAAAGTAAGTTGTATGTATCAGATCACACCTGCTGATTACTTTCTAACCATTGTATCAGTTCAAATCCTTTAACAAGGTTGACCTAACAGTCATTGTATTTAAATCCTTTGAACAAGATGACATTCAGATTGGAATTTTCTAAGTCCTCTAACAAGGCCACTCCTAACATGGTGATTAAATCCTTTAACCGGGTCACATTTGATAGTGTGTTTTGTAACCTTTAACAGGGTTGGCTCCTAATAGGGCATCACTATAGAAGAGTGAAATTTTGGTAGCATGTTACTGGTGGTTTTTCCCATATTGGGTTTCCACGTTAAATCATGGTGTCAAAATGTGTGAATGTTTATGTAGTGTTTTACTGTTAAGTTTCTGTAAGCTTATTTCTTTAATACAATAAACTGCACACTTTTGTTGTTTATTGCTGCCGAGCAGATCTGAGTTGTTGAAGTGGTATAAAGTTTTATAAGGGAACATTTGGACCTGAGGATAACTGATTCACCCCCCCTCTCAGTTATTCTAAATTCATTCTAACAATTGCTATCAGAGCCTTGTTCTCTTGAAATAGTTTCAAGGTACTTGGCGATAAAGATCAAGATGTATAAAAGGGATGGACCGAAGATTAACAAGGACAACTTTCCTGCATGGCAAAGTTTGATGAAACTTCACTTGGCTAGTATTGGTGATTCTGCTAAATGACATATTGAAATAGAATATGTATCCCCTACAGAAGTTTTGAATGCTGCACAATTAAGAGAAAAGCATGAACATAATCAAGCATTGTTGGAACTTGCATCATCTCTGAACTATCATGAATTTGAGGACATCAAGGACTGTACAAGCATAAAGAAGATGCGGGATGCTCTTTAAACCATCTATGGAGGTGATAAAAATGTACTAAGAGCCAAATCTGAAAGCTTGAGAGGTAAGTTTGATGATTTGAAAATGCAAGAAGGAGAAAATATAGTGCAATATTATGATTGGATAAAGGAAGTTGTAAATGCTATTAGAGGAGCTAAGGGAACCATTGATGATGACACTATCATGAGCAAGGTACTGAGAACACTTCTTCCTATTTATGCTATTAGTATCTGCAATTCAAGAACTGAGATGTACTCCTAACAACAATTTGACTCTAGAAAGTTTGGTAGGCAGACTTAGTGCATTTGAGATGTCAAATTTTGATAACTATACTCAACAAGCTGTTGAATCTACATTTAAGTCCTAGATGGTCATCAACAAATCAAGGAAAGGAAAGAAATGTGTGAGCAGTGACAGTGACAATTCAGATAATGATCTAGAAGAGCTTGAGGCACTTATGGCAAGGAGACTAGCTAGAGGAAAAGGAAAATTCAGAGGTAAACTTCCTATTATTTATTTTTCTTGTAACAAAGTTGGTCATATTGCTTCTAGATGTCCTGATAAGAATGAGAAAGATGAAAGAAGAGACAATGAGTACAAAGACAAAAAGGATGACCGAGACTACAGAAAGTACAAGGATTACAAAGACAAAGGTAAGAAATCTTGTTATATAGCTGAAGAAGCTTCTGACAGTGAATTTGATAAATCTAATGAAAATGATATAGAAGTTGTGTATGTTGCAATGAAAGATGATTCTGATGATGATGAGAAAACTGCATTAATCTCTTATATAAGTAAAGGTGATCATTGGATCAATGACAGTGGTTGTTCACATCACATGACTGGTGATAAGGAAAAATTTAAAACCTTAGATCAATGTAAAGGTAGATATGTTAATTTTGGTAATGATACACCTTGTAGAGTTAAAGGGAAAGGATCAATTCAATTGACTAACAAGATTAGATGTGATGATGTGTACTGGGTTGATGATCTTAAGTATAACTTGTTGAGTGTTGCACAACTGAATGCTACTGGTTACAGAGTTGAATTCCATCACAAGAAAGCAAAGATCTATAATTCCAATGGAGAATTAGTTGGAAGTGGTGAGCAGACCAGAGGTAACTTATTTTATCTAGACTTAGCTGAAGAGACATGCTTGTTTGCACAATATAATGATGTTTGGTTATGGCATAAGAGGCTATGTCATGTTAACTTTGATAACTTGGTAAGAATAAGTAAATTGAAAAAGGTTAGAGGGCTGCCTAAGTTAAAGAAACCCGAGAATGCAATGTGTAAGCAATGCCAATTGGGAAAAATGACCAAATTTAGCTTTAAGAGCAAAACTCATACTTCTGAGAATATTTTGGAATTGGTTCATACTGACCTTTGTGGACCTATTGGTGAGAAAAGTTACTGTGGAGACACAATTTTTATTCTATTTGTAGATGACTACTCTAGGATGATGACTGTTATGTTTCTTAAAGAAAATATGATGCATTCCAGTTATTTAAGTGGTACTTGGCAAAAGTTGAAAAAGAAACAGGTAAGAGTCTGAAATGTCTGAGATCTGACAGAGGAGGTGAGTTCATTTCTAATGAGTTTAATAGGTTCTGCAATGACTAAGGGATAAAAGGACAGATGTCCGCACCTAGGACACCACCAGAGAATGGTATAGCTAAAAGAAGAAATCAATCTATCATGGATTGTGCCAGAACATTAATGATGGAGAAAAATGTTGCACATAAATATTGGAGAGAAGCTGTAAGTACAACAATTTATACCCTGAACAAAGTACAAGTCAAGAAAGGTACAAATACTACACCTTATGAGCTATGGTATGGATATGCACCTACTGTAAGTTATTTTAAAGTCTTTGGGAGTAGATGTTTTATACTGAAGGATAACAGAAA
>MU224656.1:1773517-1786024 GCA_018584345.1 Thuja plicata | reverse complement strand
TTCTACCTTTTCCAACAATTTGACAGGGTTCATTATCTCCCAAATAAACTAGCCCAAAATCCCCTTGGACATAGTCAACAAAATAACCTCTATGGGGTGTAGCATGAAATGAAGCCCCTGAATCTAACACCCATGAATCATCAACATTTTCTAAAGACAAGAGCAAAGCATCCTCTTCAAATTTGTTACTTACCACATTTCCCTCCTTGTTTCCATCGTGTTTGTCTCCTTGATCTTTCTTCTGAGACCAACAATCTTCCTTCTTATGTCCTAGTTTTCCACAGTACCAACAGTCGCTAGGTCCTCTTGACTAAGACCTCTTTCCCTTTGACTTCCCTTGTGATTTTCCATGATTTCTAGAGTTGTTTCCTCTGTCTCTTGTTTTGCCTCTACTTTCTGCATTCAATACACTACCCGATGTGGATGCCCCTGAGCTTTTCCTATGAATTTCCTCACTCAATATAACACCAACAACATCATCAAACTTTAGGGTATTAGAACCAGAAATAGGATTACTAACAACCATTCCAAATTTTTGGCAAAGAGCACAAAATCAAGAGAGCCCTAACCTCTTCATCAAAGGTAATTTTAACTAAAGTTAACTGACTCGTAACTGTATTAAACTCATTTAAATGATCAGTGATTGATCCACCTTCTACCATTTTCATGTTAAATAAATGCTTCATGAGAAATACCTTGTTTGAAGCTGAAGGCTTTTCATACAACTTCGCTAGGGTTTCCATCAGATCTTTAGCTATCGTTGCTCCAGTAATATTGAATGCCACCAATTGTGCCAGGCATAAACGAATACTCCCCAGTGCCTTCCTATCCAAAATATCCCAATCTGCCTTATACATTGTTGTCTCTTTCTTGGCTATTCCCTCTAATGGCCGCTATAGATCCTTCTGATAGAGATAGTCCTCCATTTGCATCTTCCATAACTCGAAGTTCTGCCCATTAAACTTATCAACCTTCAGCCTACCCTCGTCTACCATTTCTCCCACTTAACCGAGAGACTCTCCCACTAACTCGTGAGACCTGCTTTAGAGAATAGATGAAAGAACGAATGAAAAAACCTTGCTCTGATACCACTTGTTAGAATAATAAATAGAAAAATGCAAATATTAATGCGGAAGAGAACACAAAGACACAGAGATTTAATGTGGTTCACCCAATCCCTAGGCTACATCCACCAACAGCGAGTCCAATATATTTATTATTATCCAGTGATTACAATCTAAAAAACCCGCAACTCAATACCATCACAGGAAGCTACAAAAATCCCTCATACAATGAAATATCAAAACCCTAAGCCCTTTTCACAAGCATATTTGACCTAACCTAATTAGGGAAAAAATAATCCAACTAATAGAAAATCAATGGTCTGCCCCTTGACCCTGCCTGGGGCACTGCCCCAGGACCCCACAAGGGGTTCTGCCCCTTGACCTTGAGCTTGGGGCCCATATAGAAATGTCTGGGGGGAAACCACACTGAAAGAAACTGAGTCTGATTAGGCTCCACATACATAACACTTCCCAACTGAACATACTTTGGTACCCTCCTAATAATGTCTGTATAAAAAATTCTGCAAGGAATGGGGTTCAGTTTGGTTCAGGTCATCAGGTAGCCCATTCCGTCTTTGTGTAAGATATCCCAACACTGTCCCTCCTGATTTTGCAACCACCTATTCAAATTCCTTAAAGGCTTCTTCTCTCGCAACTAGGATCTGTTGTTTGCATTCAAGTTTGTAGATAACTCTATTCCAAGTATAGAAAATGTTTGTAGGTTCACCTCATTCTTTCCTTAAAGGTAAAGGGGTATCAATCTTCCTGTCTCTATGTGCTATGAATTGCTACCCTCAACTATTTTTATTTTGAATCCAAGACATTAGTGCCCTTAAATGAATATCTCTAATATACATTAATGGATTCCACTCATGATCATTAGGGACAACATAGTTGTGCAAGTATAATTCATAGAGTAATTTTTTAGTTTCTGTTGGGGAAGACTAGTAAGTTTGGAAGAAGTCTTGTGGAGTGTTTATAGAAGGATTTAAACCAGAGACTACTCTTGAAAATTGAAAAGAAATACTAAGCTCCTTGAGATGCAATGCATATATCCTTGGGGGAGTTTTACATTCTAAAATTTGGGGCACTAAGGTCATACATTGTTTACCTTATCTGTTAATGCAAAAGTTATGCATTCTTCCCCTCAATCTCCTTGTCTTTCTTTGTAATCACTACATGCAACCTATTCTTCTCTTTATTCCACTCTTCTTCCTTATCCTTCATAAATTTCCATAAATCTAGGGCTATTGATTCCCATGAGAAAGTAGTAGGTCGGTGAATACCTACTGAGAATTGCCTTTGTTATGGTTCTCCACTTGCCACCTTCTTAGCTGCAACAAAGAGCCTTGCTAATCCTAAATTATCTTATTCTAGGATTCCTTCCATCAATAACCCATGGTCTTATTGGGGAAATTCCCTTTCTTGAGATATATATTTATCCCCCTCCTCAGATTCTTATGTAGGCATCGTTGCCCTATCCTTCTCCTCATATAAGGAGGTAAATTTGGGGATTCCCCTGGCAAGTATGTTATACATTATATTGTCTTCTTCACTAGGAGTGGTATGAACAGAGTCTAAGGATTCAATTTGGATGTTCACCCTAGGTGCAGTAGATTTTTCCTATTTAGTAAGTTTACCCTTGAGCCTATGAATCTTCCTCTGGGGCATTTTCTGCATCGTTTTTGCTATCTTAGACTTTTTAGTACTTCACTATGTTCAATGGTTGCAAGAGGTTCTTCATCCCTAGTTTTCCAATTTCTAGGGATAGGGATTTCCTTTAAAAATTTATACATTTTAGCCTTTCCCTTTTCATCCTTAGTCTTTTTCATTTTTTTTCCTTGCTACTACTTCCCTAGTGTGAACTACTGATTTAGGGAAAACATCCTCATTAGGGTCTAAAAAGGAACTATTTATATCTTTGTGCAAAGGTTTAGGTAAACTCGTTTTAACTTCAGGAGGGTTGGTGCTAGGAACCACCCTATGAGTTGAAGCCATAGGGGTGAATTTTGCAACTGTTTCCTCCCCACTAACCCTACGGGTCAAGGGTTGACCTCTAAGATGCACATTCACCGCTCTAAACCTTTTAATTTTCAAAAAATCATCCCATGACATTCAAGACACATCTTGTAATACCTTTCAATAAGAAACTTAATTAAATAGTGTCGGGAAATAGTTTTTTCCCTTCCTTTTCGCGTCTCAATAGCCATGATTTCCAGTAGGTTATATAGAACATTGGGGATATTCATTCTCCTTCCATGTCACATGTGACTCAAAAGTGTGAAGTGTACAAAGTGTAGAGATGGCTGCCGACCCTCACATGTAATGTATATGATAATATTAACTACATCATGTATCTATTTTTATAGTAAAGAAATCCTCCTTGTTCCTTGTTTATCTACTTCACGTGGAGGATCCCCAAGTCTGCTAAACTCTTGTCTAGTTATTCTGGCATTTTTACTTTGAGGGTAGGGTTCTCTTGCAATACGTAACCCTAAAAATTCAAAAATCCTCTCCTCCATGGAAGTAACCTTTAAACCCTTCACCATTGCCTCACCATTGTTAAATGTCTGAGCGAATTCCATAGAAATTTCATTACTGAACCCATTCAACCTCAAAAAGTAGTCTAACCAACCACAATTCCTGAATTCTGGCTCATAGAGTGTGTCCTACATGATTAGTTGATGAAATTTTGGTTCACTTCTCACCGATGAACCTCCCATGTTTCTAGTTAGACCCTTCGAAACACCTCTGCTCTACAATTCTTTCGTTGCAAACTCACTTAATTACTCTCTCAATGTCGTGCATCCTTCTCGTAGTCCTAATGCCAATGATGCATAACATTTCTATTTACCCCCCTTTTAGTGGCATTTATGACAACTTATTAAACATTAAGAAAGGCATTAAAGAGGGATTTTAGATTTTAATACTTTGACATGTTGGCACATAGAACACATGTATGCATAATGAAATGTATATGAAACATGGGAACACACTCCCCCAACCTATACAAAAGCATGTGTCCACACATCCCTAGCTACTAGGAAACTAGAATGCACCCAGATATGGTGTTATATTTTTTAAGTCTTTTTTATTTACACTATACCGTGGTGCATTCTGGTTGCACCATAGAAGACGCTGTTGCCTAATTAAGTACTTGAGATCAAAAGAGTGAGATCTTTCCTAATCTATTTTATGTAGACTATCTTGTTGTCACAAGTATATGAGATAAATTATGAAAGTCTCATAAGGTCCTAAATACTATTTACAATGAGTTCAAATATTTTTGAAGGCAATTGATACCATTTAACTCATGTAGACCTATAAGGTCTTGATCGGGTCAAACATGGTCAAAAAACTCAAAGTGTGTTCAAAATTAGTGGAAATGATGTAATTGGATGCATATTGTCCATTTTTGCATGTATTAGGGATATGCATCAAGTTTTGAGTTTGTTTGTTAAGTAGGGCAGAAAATTGTAAAAAGTTTCAAAAGTTGCATTGACAACTTTTGTAACTTTCTAGTGCAAAAGTGCAATTTTCAAATCCCAACTTTCTAGTGCAAAATTTGCTGACATATTTTTAATTTGGTGTCCCAAAAGAACATATGGGGTTTTTTGGATATGTCATATAAATCTAAAAAGGGTATTCCAAAGTGTCCTTTGTTTGTGCATAAGGTTAGGGGTTGAAGAATTAAAGCCCAAAAACCAATCATATAGGGCTAGTAGGCCTAGTTGCCATGTATGAAGTGCGAATAAAATTTGTCAGGTGGCCTTGAAAGGTCTTTGATTGGGTTTATGGGGATACAAGGAATCCATGAAGACAATAAAAATATTTTGAGGAGAAAATTTCATGACAAACACAAGATTGACTTTAGGAGCCTTTGTCAGGATGTGTAATGGGGATGGTGACAAAAGCCCATTTGAGGGGTCACCTTTGAGACTTTGTTCAATTTGTTATTGTGTCCTTGTCTTCTAGATAAGTCCTTTGCATCCAAAATAGAAGGGAATAAGAAGGAAATTGAGCACCTGATACATCAAGTGGAGTACTACAAGGCTACACGATATGACATAGGTGATTTCAAGGAATACACATTAGAAATCCATGATGACTTGAAATTGGTGCAAAAGAAGTTCTATAAGGATATGTTATATCAATAGGATGCCTACCAAGATGCATCAAAATATTCTTACATGTTAAAATATGCTACTGAACTGATGAAGATGATGATGAAGACTGAGATCAAAGGTATACATGATTGTAGAAATAATTAGATCAGTTGTTATTTTTTCATTGATGTCAAGCAATTAGTTCATATTGAATTGCCATATCTTTTAGAGTTGATTTAATTGGGAAATAGATAAAGATCAGACAATGATAAGATCATCTTGAGATAATTGGCTTCTACTTTATCAAGTTGGTAAAGCAGATTGAGAAAGTATGTATGAATAAAGAGTTATGATATCGAGCAGAGAGAGTATGTCGATGAAGGGTTATGAAATTCGGTCAGGACATCGAGACATTGAAGCACCAAGTAGTGCATGTTAGTCACCGAACCAAGAGTTATTTACCGAGCAAAAAAGATGTCAGAAACAAGGATAAGAACACATTTAATGCAATGCTACAAGGATATGGAGGATTCCAAGAACAAAAGAAGAAATTGGTTAAAAGATCTACGCATGGGAAAATTCAAGGAAGAAATCTATGGTATAGATTAAGGGGTAAAAGTAAAGGTTTTATTTCCAAGAAAAGTGCAAGTTCTAAGGTGATGCCAAAGAAACTAACCGAGTTTCAAGTTCACTGAATTAGTTCAAAAGGGTTAATCTAATGACTGAGTGTGATTTAAGGAAAACCTAATCAAGAAGATTAAGAGGAAAAAACAGAGTCTATTTAAAGGATTAATTAAAAGAACAAATGGATGGTGAGTTGAAGTGTTGAAGTGATACCGAGTGATACAGTGAAGAGAAAAGAAGTGATAAATCTAAGTCTAAGTGAAGAGATTGTTGAGATGTTGATGCCAGTAGTCAGAGAGAGAATAAAGGGATCTGATCAAGCAAGAGGTAGTTGCATTTTTATTTATCATTTACATACTATTGCTTATTTGCATTTGTAACAACAAAATCTCTTAACCGAGTGGACTTAATAGTATTATTGTAAAATCCTTGAGAAAGATGACATTCTAAAAGAGTGTTCAAAGCCCTCTAACTAGACCAATCCTAACAAGGTGAAGATATTAATGGGTCTTAGGTAAATCCCCTAACAGGATCACATTTAGAAAATGTGTATTGTAATCTTTAACATGATAATATTTTAATGGAGCATACTCCAGAAGAGTATTTTCATTTGTGGGTGACAATTCCCACAGAGGTTTTTCCCAAATTGGGTTTCCTTGTTAAATCTATTGTCAAATGTGTTGAATGGTTAATGTGCATGTTATTTACTGTTTATGCAAGTTACTGTTTAAGTTATTGAAGATATTTGGTGATTCAATTTCTGCTATTTTTTATCCTACCGAGTTGAATCAGAGTTAAGTTTTTAAGTATAAAGTATCATAGTTTTTTGATTCACCCTCCTCTCAGTAATCCAAGAGATAAGTTTAAAATGACTTGAGTTAAATATCCAAATATGTATAAGAGGGAGGCACCTAAGATGAATAAGGATAAATTCTCTACATGGAAAAACTGAATGAGGTTGCACCTATCTGGTATTGGAGATTATGAAGTATATTACGTTGACAATCAGTAAACACCACTGACAATTGGTCCCTTGATAATTGAGCAGATAAGAGAAAAAAAAGACCACACACAAGCAATGATTGAGATATCATCTACTCTCACCAAACTATAGTTCAATGACATTATAGGATGTGATAGAACAAAGCAGATGTGGGATAAGATTGAATTGATACATGGTGGAGATCACCATGTTAAGAAGGCAAAAACTAAAATCTTAAGAGGTAAATTTGATTCTATGAGAATGAAGAAAGGTGAAAATGTTACTCAATACACCACTAGACTAAAGGAAATTGTGAATGTTATTAGAGGTGCCAGAGAACAAATTACTGAAGAAGATGTGACAAGCAAACTATTAAGAACATTGTTACTTATGTATGCCATCCAAGTGTCTTCAATACAAGAACTAAGATCTATTCCTTACATGACTGCTTCACTGGATGCTACTATTGGTAAGTTGATTGCTTTTGAGATTAATACTTTTGATAATAGTTTACTTGGTACTGCTAGGATTGAGTCTACATTTAAATCATCTTTGAAGATTGGAATTTCTAGGGAGCCTAGATCTAGTGATGGTTATGAAAGTGGTGCTAGTGAAAGATTCTATATCTGCAAGAGTGAGTTAGAAGAACTGTATGCTGAAGATGAAGAAAATGAAAGAGAATTTGAAGCTATAATAGCTAGAAGACAACAAAGAGGTAAATGAAAATACCGAGTTAAGACTCCCTTGAAATATTATAAATGTTATAAGATTGGACATATTGCTTCTAGATGCCCTGACAATGACAGTGATGAGAATAAAGACAATCGAGATGAGAATAAAAGAGGAAATAGATTCAAGAAATTCTAAGACTATAAAAATAAAGGTAAGAAGTCATGTCATATTGATAATGAAGGACTAACTGATGATGACATAGATGATGATGTCAAAGAGGAAGTTGTATATGTTTCCATCAAGGACAATTTTGATGAAGAAAAGCAATAAGAGAAAGCCCTAATATCACATGTAAGTAAAAATGATACCTGGATTATTGACAGTGGGTGTTCACACCACACGACTGGTGGTACACTTAAGTTTATTACTATGGAAGAACATAATGGAGGATATGTTAGATTCTGTAATGATGCTCCATATCCAATGAAAGGTAAAGGTTGAATAATTTTGTTAAATAATAAAAGATATGATGATGTATATTGGGTTGAAGGATTAAAGTAAAATTTGTTAAGTGTGGCACAACTAAACAATTCAGGTCATCGACTAGATTTTCAAAATGGGAAGGTAAAAGTATTTGATCAGAAAGGAAGTCTGATTGCCACTAGAGAACAATCTAAATGTAACCTATTTTTCCTTGATACATATATTAAGAGTTGTTTGTATGCTAAAGTTGAAGATGCATGGTTATGGCACAAGAGATTATATCATGTAAATTTTGACAATCTAATTAAAGTGAGAAAAAAGAATAGAGTAAGAGGTCTACTGAGATTAGAGAAACCTGAGAATGTCATGTGCAAGGAATATGAAGTTGGAAAAATGACTAAGTCAAGTTTTACAATTAAGTATTATGTTACACAAGGAATTTTGGACTTAGTTCACAATGACATATGTGGACCGATGAGAAAAAAAAGCTACTATGGTGATATATATTTCATTATTTTTGTTGATGATTATTCTAGAATGATGTCTGTCATGTTTTTGAAAGAGAAATATGAAGCTTTCCATATTTTTAAGTTGTACAAGGAAAGAGTTGAAAAAGAGACTAGAAGAAAATTGAGGTGTCTGATATCAGTTGACAAAGGAGGAGATTTTGATTCATAAAGATGATAGAGATGGTAAGTTTGATTCTAAAGGAGCTGAGGGAATATTCTTAGGATATTCTACAAAGAGAAAATCTTACAAATGTCTGAACAAATCTACTAACAAAATTGTGGGAAATACAAATGTGAGAATTGATGAATTTGTAGAGAGAAATGATGAGGACAGAAACAAGGAACCTGAAGATTATCAACAATTTGTATATGTTCAACCAAATTTTTCTGATACCTTTCCGAATGCACAAAATGAGGAGGAAGCTAAACAAAGAGTACTACCACCAAATTATGGAAATGAAGTTCCACTGACTACCGATCCTGTTCTAGCCAAATATGTAAGGAGACACCACTCACCAAGTAAGATAATTGGAGACAAAGATGCAGGAATTATGAAAAGAAGCAAGGTAAGAGAAAATACATTCTTAAATTCTAAATTAAAACCAAGAAGAGTTAAAGATGCATTGGAAAATGATGACTGAGTTAAAGCAATGGAAGAATATTTAGATCAAATTGTGAAGAATAAAACACGGACTTTAGTACTGAGACCTAAAGATAAAAATGTTATTGGTACTAAGTGGATTTTTAGAAATAAATTGAATGAGCATGGAGATTTAGTGAGAAACAAAGAAAGATTAGTTTTCAAGGGATATGCACAAGAAGAAGGAATTGACTATGGTGAAATTTTTTCACCTGTTGCTGGATTAGGAGTTAGAATTATACTAGCATATGCAACCTACAAAGGATTTAAAGTCTATCAAATGGATGTTAAGTCTAAATTTCTTAATGGTACTCTTGAAGAAGTTTATATAGAACAACCTGAAGTATTTTATGAGAATACTAACAAGGACATGGTATGCAAACTGCACAAGGAACTATATGGTTTGAAACAAGCACACCGAGCTTGGTATGAAAGATTACATGCATATCTAATCAAGATTGGATTTCAAAGAACTAGTGATAATAACAATGTTTATCTAAAATGTGATAGTACTAACAAGATTTGGATTGCTGAGATATTTGTTGATGATATTATTTTTGTAGGGATTGACACATTATGCAGATCTTTTTTTGAAGAAATGAGAAAGGAATTTGAGATGTCCATGATTGGAGAGATTAAATTATTTCTTAGACTACAAATTCAAATAGCTTAGAGGGTGAAAAAGATCAAATAACTTAGAGGGAGTCAAGACAGATAAGAGATGTGAAAAGAAGATGAACAGTGTTGCCATCATCAATTGACAATGATGTCATCAATGCAAGAGAGGGATATTGTTACTCTGATGATGAAGATTGAGATCATAGGTATACATGATTGTAGAAAGAATATATCAGCTGTTATTTTTTCATTAATGTCAAATAATTGATTTCTGGTTCACATTGGATTGCCATATCTTTCAGAGTTGATTTAATTGGGAAATAGATAAAGATTAGACAATGATAAGATCATCTTGAGATAATTGGTTTCTACTTTATCAAGTCGGTAAAGTAGATTGAGCAAGCCGGTATGACTAAAGAGTTATGCTACTGAGTAGAGAGAGTTTGTTGGTAAAGGGTTGTGAAAGTTGGTCAGGACACTTAGACATTGAAACACCGAGCAGTGCATGATAGTCACTGAACCAAGAGTTAGTTAGTGAGAACAATAGATGTCAGAGACAAGGATAAGAACACATTTAATGCAATACTACAATGATCCAAAGGATTCCAAGAATGAAAAATAATTTGGTTACATGATCTACGCATGGGAAAATTCAAGGAAGAAATCTATGGTATAAATTAAGTAGTAAAAGTAAAGGTTTTATTTCCAAGAAAAGTGCAAGCTCTGAGGTGATGCCAAAGTGACTAACTGAGTTTTAAGTTCACTGAATTAGTTCAAAAAGGTTAATCTAACAGATGGGTGTGATTAAAGGGAAACCCAATCAATAATATTAAGAGGCAAAAACAAAGTCTATTTAAAGGATGAATTCAAAGAGCAAATGGCTGGCAAGTTAAAGTGTTGAAGTGCTACCGAGTGATGAAGTGAAGAGCAAAGAAGTGATAAATTTGAGTATAAGTGAAGAGATTGTTGAAGTGTTGATGGAAGTAGTCAGAGAGTATCTGATCAAGCAAGAGGTAGTTTCATTTTTATAGATCATTGACATACTATTTCTTATGTGCATTTGTAACAACAAAATCTCTTAACCGAGTTGACTCAATAGTCTTATTGTAAAATCCTTGAGAAAGGTGACATTCTAAAACAATGTTCAAAGCCCTCTAACCAGGATGCTCCTAATAGGGTGAACATATTAACGAGTCTGAGGTGAATCCCCTAACAGGATCACATTTAGCAAACGTGTATTGTAATCTTTAACAGGATAAGCTTTTAACTGAGAATATTCCAGAAGAGTATTTTTATTTGTGGGTGACAATTCCCACAGAGGTTTTTCCCAAATTGGGTTTACTCATTAAATCTATTGTCAAATGTGTTGAATGGTTAATGTGCATGTTATTTACTATTTATGCAAGTTACTATTTAAGTTATTGAAGATATTTGGTGATTTCGTTGATGCTGTTGTTTATCCTACCGAGTTGAATTATAGTTAAGTTTTTAAGTATAAAGTATCATAGTTTTTTTATTCACCATATTATAATTGGATACATATTATCAATTTTGGCATGTATTAGGGATAGGAATCAAGTTTTGATTTTATTTTTTAAGTAGGTCAGGAAATTGTAAAAAGTTGCAAAAGTTGCATTGACAACTTTTGCAACTTTCTATTGGAAAGTGACAATGCAAGCAATTGTTATTTTGTCATTGATGTCAAACCTTAACCAGTGAGAATATTGTTATCTATTTGAGTACCATATCTACTGATGATGAAGAATATTTAACAAGAAGACCAAGTGAATGGTTGAGTTAAGGCAATTAAAAGGGTACTTGATCAGTTGGCACTCTGTCAAAGCAATTAGTTGTTTATCTTTCAAAGACAATTTTTCTGGCTATTCTGTGCTGAGCAAAGTTGCTTATAATGAGAAAAGTTGCTTATGATGAGCAAAGTTTCTTATGCTGACCAAAGTTGCTTGTGTTGAGCAAAGTTGCTTGTGACAAGCAAAAGTTGTTCAATGTCGAGCACCAGTGAAATTGCCGAGTGGAAACAATGATGTTGGCCGACTTACAGTAATTGGATTAATGATGAGATTTGAGATCTCTGGCCGACTTAGCTAATTTTATTGGGATATGTAATGTTAATTAAATATTGATCCACATCATTTAATGTATGGGTAACTGTAATTAATGCATGGTTTCAAGATTCAATTAGAGACTACTTTGGAGAAGTAAATGTAATGCAAAGATGGAATGATCCGTTGGATTTGACCTAACCTAATATCTACGATCTTGTTTAAGAGGAAAAAGATTTATCTGACCTAGACAAAGAGGTATATGATAATCTCAAGGGATTACTCATTCATGATGCAAGAGGTGTGCTATTGAATGTGAAGTGGATGTGTATGCAAAAGTGTTGCATAGTTGATTTACTATTTAGCATGATCTAGCAAAGAAGGCTGAATACACATGTAGAGAGTTGCATGTGTGATTGCTTGACAAATTTCCAAGCAGATCAGAAGGTTGAAATGACAATGTAGGCTATCCAGTAAGTTAACATTAGAGCTGTAATTGGATCTGAAATTACAAAGTAAGTTGTATGTATCAGATCACAACTGCTGATTACTTTCTAACCATTGTATCAGTTAAATCCTTTAACAAGGTTGACCTAACAGTCATTTGTATAAATCCTCTAATAAGGTGACATTCAAGTGGAATGTTCTAAGTCCTCTAACAAGGCCACTCCTGACAGGGTGATTAAATCTTTTAACCAGGTCACACCTAACAGTGTGTTATTGTAACCTTTAACAGGGTTGGCTCCTCA
>MU224656.1:1739106-1755918 GCA_018584345.1 Thuja plicata | reverse complement strand
GCCCTTACTGCAGCTGTAGAGGAACAACCTGCATCCAATAGGGTTTTTCCAACATATGACCCAAACAGAGACATGATGGAGTTCATGGTTGTTATTCCACCCAAAAAATATGGAAACCCACCAGAGATTCAGATAGATCCATCTGAATTTCAAGTTAGCACTCTCCAAATGGATTTTTCCAAAGTTAAAAATATGGAAAAATTCAATGTGTCAAAGTCTACAAACCAAGTGGTCTATAGTGCACTGCTAAAGCTAGAAAGAGAGAAAAGTAAGCTCGAGAAAAATATAGAAAAGTTACAGGCAAACATTGCCAATGAAAAAGCAAATAGGAAAGCTTTAGAGAACAGTTTGAAAGAATTACAGAAAAAGATTAAAAAATTGACCTCTACATCAGAAAATACAGAGCAGGAACATGCAGAGGCACTAGTGAAGGAACAAGAGTAGGTAGAGATGAAGGCACTGAGGGGGAAATTGGCAGAAATTACTAAAAAACTAGAGGAAGAAAGAGTCACTTCACAAAAGTTATTTAAAACCATGGAGAGTAATGTTGCCTCCAATCAGGAAATGCAAAAGCAATTGGAATCTCAGGCGGATAAAGCCAATCATTGGGAAAACAAAGCAGTGGAAGAGAAAAGTAATTGTGAAAAAATGGCAGAAGAACTAAAGAAGGCCAATAATACAATTCAAACTTTAACAAATACTAGTAATAATATAGTGAAGATTACTAAAGAACACATTTGGGGCCAAATATTGGGGATGTCTGATAGCTTGTTTGAGTGGTTTGAAATGCTTCAAAGTATGAGAGTATGTTATGTGAAGATTCATAAGAACATTGAACATAACATAGATGTTGTCAAGAAAGAAAAGAAAGAAAAATATATTATGCAAAAAATCTACAGTAAGAGTGATAGTTATCTATCAAACAAGGGAATTAGCATCCGCCTTGATGCCTCAGTAAAGGTATCAAGTATAATTTGAAAATGTGAGAAGCTACGGGAAGCACATGAAATTGATGTCAAAGCTAAGAAGAAGATCTTAAAGATGGAACAAAGGAAAGTGAATTTGGAAAGTCTTGGTTTTCCTAAGGGATTTGACGCAAATAATTTCATTGGAAGAGAAATTTACAAAATAAGGTTGCAGGAAAAAATAAATATTGATTTACGCTTTCTTCCTACAGACTTATTTCTTGATACATTCATGGATTTCATCAAACCAGTGAGAAATTTGAATGGAGTTTTAGAAGCAACAGTGCTTTCAAGTCACACTTCCAAATATGAATTGCTAACGAAGTTGCAGTAGTGTGACTATACTATGAACCAAATTGTTCTGCCATCAAAGGATGTTTGGACTGGCCTACAAAGATTGCTCTAAATTTTGAACTGCTACAAATTGTAATGTATTGTAAATGAATACAAAACAATTTGTGCTCTATCTAATTTTCATGGTTTCCAATTTAATGTATGTTGAGTTACTCTATTTTATTCAGTTATTCTTAGTTGATTTACTCTGTAATATGCTTTTGGAAATTTGGAATACAAAATTTCATTCAACAATTTCAAATTCAAATATGAATGATCATTGATGATGCGATACAAACTACAGTAAACTGTAATGATAATCTTTGTGCTCAAATTTTAATGATGAAACATAATACATTCTTTCTTTTCTAAAATGAACATTGAATGAGAGGATATAGTAGTTAATAAGTTCAAAAAATACCTATTGATTTCTACTGCTAATTTAGCAGAAATTTTCTAAATTCGCCAATTCATGTCTGCGTCGTCATCATCATCTAATTCTGGTATTCCAGGTCCTTCATTGTTCTCTTCATTTTCATTTGTGTCTTCTTCACTCTGACCTCCGCTTCTATGAATCCCACTCCCATCACCACCTGTAGTTGTCTCACTCGGAGTCAGAGATTGGTTAATGGTGTTGCCCAACCCTCTTCTTTTGCATATTTTCTTCCAGATTTCCATTGCTTTTTGATAAGGAAAAGTATTGACATCATATCTAGATGTGTAGACCCTCAAGCATGATTCCAAATTCTTATCTAATTTGTTTCTTAGCTTTGATTTTAGGAATCCCAAATAACTGAAAACTCTCTCATCCTCCACCAAACCCAATATCATGGTTTGACATAGATCAACAAGCTTGAAGAACTCTGAAATTTCATCACGCAACATTGTGCTCTTTTTTAGTTTTGTCCAAAGCCTTGTTTCTGAGCCCTCTGCATGTGGGTTATGCATTAATTGATATTGATGCTTCATAGTCCTTGTAAAAGTGTCTGATTGCTTTTTAAGAAGACCTTCATCTAAAATTCCATTGATAGTCACTCCATTGAATTCTAAAGATTTGAAAAATTTCTTTATCAAAGTCAACAACCTATTACGATAATCTTCCTTAGAGTTTAAGTGCCAATATTGAGGAAACACAATTGCCATGGCCTCAAACAGTTGTTCATATGGGAATCAGGATCTTATTTCAGAGGAAACTTTATAGGCTATGTCCCTTGCATTAGCTGCTATAGACTCTATGATCTTGGTAAACTCTTCCCTTGTAACTCTTGTAGCTCGCTTCTTTGGGGCACTGTAGTACATTGGTATCTAAAATCCCCTTACACAAACACATAAATCTCCATTTTCAGTGATCTTTAAATAATTATCAAGATTGTCCAAATCTGTTAGTTTCCTCCAGTGATGAAATTTTTCATCGAATAAATTTGGGTCATTTTGATAAAGATTATCGAGGACTTGGCATGACATTTTACGCAAAGTAGCATATTCTGCAATAGACATGGCTCTTTGTTGGGATTTTTTTATAATGAACGCCATTTCTTCTAGCATGGGAAGAAGATATGCTAAAGTCAAAAGTGTCTCTATATTTCTTAACCTCCGAAGCAGGTCGCCACATCTCTGATTTTCTGCATTGTCACAATTTTCATACATAAGTCCAATCAAAGATTGAATTTCAGAAAAAAATCGATGCACTGGCCCATCCAAAGAGATCCATCTAGTATCAACATCTTTTAGAAGCTTGTTTCCATTGGTAATTCCATCAACAAAGTGCTGAAATTCCCTAAAACATTTGGGACTTCAACAAAAATATGAGTACAAATCTCTTACTAAATCTTCAACCTTGTTTACTAAAGGAAACTTCTTCACAACTCTAAAAGCAAGATTCATCCTGTGGGCCATACAGTGAATGCCAACAACATATGGTGAACAAGAATTCTGCATATTTGTGCAAAGACCATTCCTTTGACCTTGCATTACTGAAGCTCCATTCGCTCCAACATAGATCAACTTCTTCGCTATTGTCAATTCATCCATAGCTTCATATTCAATTAAATGGCTCTTTATTAATTGAAATAAAGTTTTTGATGTCGCATTGTCCCTCAATTTTGCAACAATTAGTAGATGTGGTTGGCAGACATTATTCTATACAGTATAAAAATGCATGTATACCCACAACATATTATCTATTGCCATAACTTCATCTAAGGACAATGCAATAAAGGTTGACTATTTTATTTTTCTCTGTACATCCTCTATTTCAACCTGGGCAATACAACTTGCCCATTCCCATCCACTGTTTATTGACCAATGAGTGATAGGATAGTTAGGAACTTTTAGAAAGTGTAAAAAACCACTCATTTCTGGATAGTCTGTCATTGGACACCCTCTGATCAAAATATGGAAAACATTACTTAATTGAACAAATTTTATGCATTCTTCTACTTCACTTGATTTCGCAAAATAGCATTAATAGAACCTTGGACTTCACCAGGATTCATCTTAAATTTCTGAAACAAATAATATTCCTCAGCATGCCTTTGATGTTGACATTTCTCCTTTGTTTTATATCTTACCACTTTTATTTCCTTTCCATCTACAGTTGAGGTTTTGTAAACCTTACCAACATGTTTCTCTATGGCGTCCAATTTAAGCTGCAACCGCTTTTATTTTTTATACTTCCGACTACAAATGGTACATCTGCATTCTACTAGCGGCTCACCTACAATTGGATTGTCCATGGGTTCAATGAATGGATACTTTGCCACCCAATCAAATTTAAATCTCCTAGACATCTCCCATTGACGATCAGTTTTTTATTTTGATTTTCCTCTCCCTTTAGTGTTACTGTTAATTGAAACAGCATCATCACCGAAGTCGATCAATTCATCCTGGTACTGGTTATTTACTTGAAATTCATCTTCAAGGTCATCTTCATGAGAGATATCAGGTTCCACAACTTCGTCACCAGATTTATTAGGTTCCCTAGTTTGTTGAATAGACTCCTGTGTAAGTTGATAACCTTGAAGTTGTACAGGTTCCTCTGATGACGTACCTTCCTCACTTTGACCAACACCATTGTGTCTGCCCCCGCCAAAGTATGAAGATATTTTTCTACATTTCATTGGCCTCTCTTAGACATCTCTAGATTCTCCACCTTCAATAGACCTCTTCCTATTTAACTTTGACTGTGACATCTCCAACAAATTAAGGCTAAAATAAAGTTTTACTTGAATAATTATAAGATACTAAGGACTCGTAGTCTTTCCGATTCGCTATCGATTGCAATTGTTAGCTTAGAATCAACTAATTTTTTGTACTCCTAAATCTCTTGAAACTATCCTTATATACAAATGCTTATTTCAAATTTTGGCGAAGGGGACGACATTTGCATATGATAAAAACTAATATTTGGCAAACCCCGTGTAATTTCAAGTAATTGACTAGGCAAATAGGGTGGGAATTTGGGACATGGTGAATTACGATGCATGGCAAATTGGGTCCTAGTGCAAATAAAATTTTGACTTGGGATAATGGGCCTTTGGTGAATGGTGATCCTTGATAAATACCCCTTCCTTAATCTGTGGCGAATAATAGTAAACATACAATAGATAAATGGGTGAACAACCCCACTACCGTAGTGAAATTACATGCAAATAGTGGTGAACAACCTGACCAATATACGTGTTTTTTATAAAATCTGGGTGAACCGGTCAAACAGTACACTACGTATTTTTTCGCCAAATTCTATACGCTCGATGGGACATATTTGCCAATTGGCGAAGAATCACCACTAAAAAAATCCCTGATTAACACTTTAATTGATACCTCATTCTCCATCTAGATTATAAAATCGGTCTACTTTATGGTTTGTAACATTTCCTTTTCAAATTGCATTGGACGTCGATCATATTTCTCCTCCTGTCAACACATGGCACATGGGCTAGTTAAACTAATTAATATGCAATCATTAACTTTTTCCTAGGAAATAAAAAATATCATTTAACACATTAAACATACTTACAAATGTATAGATAAAGGCCTGTATACCTTTATAGCCATTGTGATGCATGGCATGAGGTTTAGAAAGCCTAGCCTTGGAGGCATTATCCTGAAACATATACTAATTCAATTTCACTATGAAAAAATAAAATTCAAGAATCGTTTAATAAATTTGGTATAATCTTCAGGCCAAATTAAAATACCTAGGTCCTCTCTCCACCTGACTTCCTCTATGCCTTGGATTTCTCATATGATTTTACAAACTCTTTCCATTATTCCACCCTTACATGAATTGGCCTTTTTTGATCGTTAGCTCGAGAGGGTTTTTTTTAATCTTGTTTCTTTGGTTGCATCGAAATTGGTTACAATTTTGAGACATTCATAGCTTTATCTTCTTTATAGACCAACCTATGCCAAATTTAGTCTCCATGTCACAAATAATTGTTATTTGTAGGTGCCTGGTGTGTGATCAAAATGACACACTTCTATAAACCATTACACTTGAGAGAATCCATGAAGAAGGAAGCTTCAAGAAGTGGCTTATAGCTTCCTATCTATGATGTGCAAGAATCTAAGATAGTGTGAATGGTGGCTCTCAAATGAAACTTAAGAAAAAGACCCTTGCAATGTGCACCATAGAATGGAAGATTCAAATGATGATGTAAATGAGAGATAATATAAGATGAAATGAAAGAACTAAGCTATGATGCAAATGCAAGAACAAGGAAAGAAAAACTAATCTAGCAAGAGTACAATACCTCCTAGTTAAGCTATGTGATTTAAGCTAAATACAATAAGGAAATACTAATCTAGAATTCAAGAGTGCTCAAGAATGATCTAAAAGTGCAAGTAAACAAAGTGATAGCATAACAATAACATGAGTGATTAATCTCTCATCTTTTTTCAAGAGTGAGGAGAGAGCCTCCTTTTAAAGAGCAATGAATGGTAGAGATTAAGAGGCAAAATCCAAGGGTGGAGAAAAATTCTCATTTTGAATTTGACGCACAAGATTCTCAAGAGGAAAAATCAATGGACATGCTTAAGAGGCAAAAATATGTGTGGAAGAGATTAAGAGGCAAAAGGAGATTCCACTCATTTTGGAAAGTGTGCATTTAATGTGTAGACATAAAGTATTTTTCTTTTAAATTAGGAAATTCCTTTTTCACGTGCACACATAGGATAAGGTAGATTTTATTATTTAATTAAAATATTTTTCATTTAATTAAAAGGAAACATGTTCTCTTAATTAAATACAACTTAGAATAAAGTGGTCAAACTTTAGGATATAATCAAATAAATGATTAAGTGGTGATTTGATCAAGAAAATAAGAGATTAAATAAATATGCAATATTGATTAAGCACAAGATGTGGTGTACTATTTAACTTTTAATGTTTAGAAAGGGGCTTGTAGTCTACTAGACCATTTTGGGTGATTAGCTTTTCCCCTCTTTGACTAATGTGTGAGTGATCTGGGAACACATTAGGTCAAAGAAAGATGATGTCAAGGTAACTGATAGAGATCTGAATCCAAACTTGATCAAACAAAACACAGTAAGGTGGCTAATCCCAAACTTGATCGAGTGAGAATTAGAAAAGATAGCAAGATTCCAATGCACAATAAACAAAAATGAACACCGAAATAGAGATTGAAAGACAACAAAATAAGATGCCAAAATCAATTTTCAGCTTTGAAAGATACGTTATTCCTGCCCCTCGAGATCGAAATCAAAATGAGGTAGAGGAGATGCAAAAATTAGATAGATTTGATAAAATCAGGATAAGATAAGGTTCAATATGATTGTTAAGCACGCAGACCAAGTTTGACCACCAAGTGATGAAAATTTGCCCCAGTTTGAATAAGATTGACCAAAAAGGTATAGCATTAGAAATAGGTCAACCAAAGAAGAAAGGTGATGAAATGGCGATGCAAAAGGAGAAATGGTGATTGCCTCAAAAGATTCAAGAGATTAGCCTCAAAGGGGTAGTCAACTGCGCCTAGATGAAAAGAATTTTAAGATGCAATTTTGACAATCAAGATGAAGTCAGATTTCAATTTTGATCTCGATAATGGATCCAGGACGTTAAAATTAAGTAAGGTCCAATTTTGCAAAAATCCAAGACTTTGAAAATTTAGGTCAAAATGCAATGATCGATAGGGAAGGTATGCGATTGAGCACAACTGAATATCCATCTAAAATGATAAAGGAGGCTCTCTCCTAACTTGAATTCAAACTAGAAATGAACCCTAAAATGCAAACTACTATGAAGATGAAAAGTGTGATTTGTAAGGGTAAATTAGATAGGTCCTTGTTTTTATCATCCAGCCTTATTAAGGGACATCATGAGATCATACAACCATCACTAGTGCAAGTGCAACTATGAAGATATGAATATGATCTATATCAAATAGAATGTAGGAAACACATGTAAGCACTGAGGCATAAGGGCCAAGATGACCTGAACATTGTTTCCAAGTTAATGTTGAAAGTAACCATAAGCATCAAGGCATAAGAGTCCAGGATGACCTGAATGGTTTGTGAGTAAGAAAAAACAATGTAATAGTCAAGGATATAGCTCTAGATCCCCCTAGTGTCCAAGGGGTAAAAGAAAGAGACAACCAGGATCACCAAAGTGATACCCACATGCAGAAACCAAAGAAAACATGCCCCATTTCCTTAGTTCTCTAGTCATAACATCATGGCTAGACTAAGGAGGGAATATTCAGTGAAAATAATTAATCAGTCAACACACAAATAAAATAAGTCATAACATGTCTCAGTTGTTTCAATTTAAGCACAGTGTGAAAATGTAAAATAATAAGCACTGACTCACTAGAACTCATGCCTGTAGGTGAGAAATATTGCACAATCTTGGACTGCAGATAAAGCATCGACTCAAAGTAGCATATTTGATAAGTGTTAAGAAATATTCGATGTCAAAGGAAGTGTTGAGAAGCACTTTTGGGGGTGAGACACTAAGAAACATCATCACACACCAGAGGAGAATACAGTTTATGTCCCCTAGTCCTAGACAAAGATCAATCCGAGACCAAAGAGATTGGAGATAGAAGTCGAAAGGAATCAGAGCACAAAGTGATAAGCTGATAGACATAAGCGCATGGGTTTCAAGTGGCGCCTATTTCCAGGTTTTCACCACTTGAATTATTTTCTATTTTTTCTACCAAGGCGCCTGTTTCCATGTTTTCGCCAAGGCACACATTTTTTTCTTTTTCAATTTCTTTTTCTCTTTTTTTGATGTTTTTTTTAAGGATTTGTTCAAGATCATATATCAATTTTTTTAGAATTTTTTTTCACGACATTTTATGATTTTTAGATCTTTCTTCAGGACATTTAAGATTTGTATAAAGCTTTGGAGCATCATGCATAGAACTTCTTCAGATGAAGGATGCTGATATGTTCAGGGAGTTGTTCTCCCTCAGGTGTAGAAAGCTAATATGCACCATATCCAAAAGCATTAGTAACTATGTAGGGACCCAACCAATTTGGTTCAAACTTCCCTTTTTGTGCTTTGTTCTGTTGATTTTGGGACTCTCTCTCAAGAGTAGATCTCCAACCTGAGGTTATCTAGAATGAACCTTTTTGTTATAGCTTTGTGACATCCTTTTCTGATATACCCTCATGTGGTCAAATACAGGTCTTCTACGCTCATCTGGAAGTTCTAGCTCTTGTATACACATAATTCTATAGTCATCATCTATGATGAGACCCTTTAATGAGACTCTTAGGGAATGTATCTCAACCTCAAGGGGTAAGACAACTTCAGATCCATAAACAAGTGCAAAGGGGGTAGCCCCAGTAGGTGTGCGAATGATAGTTCTATAAGCCCATAGTGCAGGATTAATTTGTAAATGCTAGTCTCTTCTTGATTTATTGACTGTTTTGTGCAAAATTTTCAGCAGTATCTTATTAGAAGCTTCAGCCTGGCCATTACCTTGAGGGTAATAAATTGAGGATCAATGTTGTTTAATCTTGAATTTTTTACATAATTGCTTGAGCTCCTTGTTTTTGAATTTTCCTCCATTATCTGTAACTATGGAGGATGGTATGTTGTAGCGACATATGATATGATTGAGGATGAACAAAGACACTTGTTTCCGAGTAGCAACCAAAAGAAGAACAACCTCAACCCACTTTGTAAAATATTCTGTTGCAGTAATAATAAACTTATGTCTAGTAGATGAGATAGGGTGTATTTGACCCACCAAATCAAAATCTCACTGCTAAAAAGGGAAATGTGTAACAGATGGAATAAGTTCCCTGCCTAGAACATGGATCAAATTCCCGTGCATCTGGCACTTCTTACAAGACTTGGTGTAACACACACCATCTGTTTGCATAGTAGGACAATAATAACCAGCCCTAAGTAGCTTTTGAGCTAGCACAATACCATTAGAGTGGGACCCACGTACACCATCATGGACTTCAGCTAACACACGTTCAAACTCATCTTTCTCTAGATACCTAAGAAGTGTTATGTCTAGACCCTTCCTAAAAAAATCACTGGAGATGAGGGTATAGTGAGCATCATTGTGAATAAGTTGTCATTTCTCATTACAGGTTAGATTATCAGGAATGACTTGGTCACATAGGTAAGAGTAAATTTTAGCACATCGAGAGGATTCATGACCAATCAAGGTATAGATAACATGATTGTCAAGGGAATCATAGGCAAGGTAGTGTATTTCTTCAACCAGGAATTTAAATCTGGACTCATGCTCTTCCAATTGTAAGATAGAAGCCAAAGTGGCCATGACATCAACTGCCCTATTTTCGTCTCTAGCGATTTGTTGGAATGTGACGAAAGTGAAGTAGTTCTTGAGATCATCAATCGTCTTCTTGTAAGGAATCAATTTCTCATCTTTGGTTTGAAAGTCACCATTAATTTGATTTATAATGAGCCGAGAGTCTCCAAAAACTTGTAGCTCAGTGATCCTCCATTCAATATCCATTTTAATCCCATTTGTCAAAGCCTCATATTCTTCTTTTTCTTCTTTTCTTTCTTTTTATATTCTTTTTATCCTTTCTTCTTCTTTTTCTCTTTTGTCCTACTTTAGTTTGTTGGGTGCTTTTAACTCTTAGTCTTTGTTTTTGTGTTATTAATATTATTATGGTTTTTTCTCTTTTTTTTCTCTTAGGTTGTCTTTTGTTCTCTTTTTCCCCCTTGGTTTTCGTGCCTTCTTTCTCACCCGAGCCCCTCCTTTATCTTTTAAGTGAGGTTGGTCTGCATCTTATTTTTACACTTCCTTATTGCTCTCTGCTCTTTTATCCTGATGATGGATCACAGAGTGTGATCCGAAACATCGATGCTAAAAAACATACACAATCTAAGCCATGAATTGAGCTGAAAAAACTTATATGACTTTGGGATAGTGTATCCATGAGGTGTGACAAAAAAAAAACCAGCTCTAGCACCATTCTGTGTGTGAGATCCATCAAAGAACATATTCCATGTTCACTCAGTCACATACATAATGGATGAATTAGGAAAATAGGTCTATATAGGGGCATCATCTTATAGAGGGAATTCATCTAGTTGATCAACAATTTCTTGTCTTTTATGGCCTTACGATCAACACACTCAATGTCAAATTCAGAGAGAATCATCATCCATTTAGCGAGTCGACCAGTAAGAGTAGCTTTATTTAGTAAATATTTCAAAGGATCAATTTTTGTGACAAGCTATGTATGTGCCAACATATAATGTCTGAGATTTTGAGACGCAAACACCACTGCAAGGTAATCTTTTTCAATGTTGTTGTAATTGATTTCATAAGCTACTAATGTTTTGCTAATGTAGTATATAGATCTTTCTTTCCCATGTTCATCTTGTTGTGCCAATAATGCCCCCAAGGATGTGGTTGTAGTTGATATGTACAAAATAAGAGGTTTCCCTAGACTAGGAGGCATTAATACTGGAGGTTTGGCCAAATATTCCTTGATCTGATTGAGGCTTTTCTCACATTCCTTATTCCATGTACATGAATCTCCTTTGTGTAGATTCTTATTAAAAGGTTGAGCTCTGTCAACACATTGAGATATGAACCTATTGATGAATTGAAGGCATCCTTGTAGGCTCCTTAATTGAATTATAGTTTTGGGAGGGGACATCTCCATTATAGCTTGGACCTTTTTTGGGGTCAACCTCTATTCCCTTAGTTGAAATGATGTATCCGAGTGATTTTCCTGAAGTGACTCCAAAAGCACATTTCATAGGGTTTAATCTAAATTGGAATTGTTCCATCCTATCTAAGATTAAACTCAAGTCATCAAGATGTGTGTTCTTTTTTTAGATTTTGCCAAGGTATCATCAACATAATCTTCCATATTTCTATGCATCATGTCATGAAATATGGAAGTCATAGCTCTTTGATAGGAAGCCCCAACATTTTTGAGGCCAAATCGAATGGCATTCCAACAAAAGGTTCTCAATGCTATATGTGAAGGAAGTATTTTATTGATCTTTAGTAGCTATTTTAATCTAATTGTACCAGAGAAACCATTCTTGAAAGAGTACATTTCATAACCCGTAGTCATATCCACTATCATGTCTATGTTTGGAAGTGGAAAGTCATCTTTTGGGAAAGCTTTGTTAAGATCTCAGAAATTAGTGCATACACGAATGGATTTATCATGTTTAGATACATGTGCAATGTTTGAGATCCATTCAACGTAAGCTATAGCTCATACAAATCCAACACTCGAGTTTTTCTAATTCAACTTTTACCAGGAGAGCTATGTGTGGATGCATCTTTTGTAATTTCTGTTTGACTAGATGAACACCAAGAGCTATAGATAGATGATGCATAATTAGATTAGTGTCCAGCCCTGACATATCTAGATATGTCCAAGCAAAATTAATTTTCTTTTCCTTGAAGAACTTAGTGAACTGTCATTTTTCATTAGCTGACAGAGACTAAGCCAAATGTACGATATGAGGTGTTTCAGTTGTCCCAAGATTTATAGTCTATGTTGTATCTATCAATATTGAAGATCTATCTTGAAAATAACTTGGTAGAATACCAAGTACCTCATCCGCGGGCACCTAAAAGAGGTTTTCACTCTTAGATACATCTTTTTTTTTTACCTTTTTAGGCTCTAACACCGCCACAAAGTGGTTTTCGCCATCAGAGTGCCTATTCTTTTTTGATTTTATTTTTATTTTATGACTAAGGTACTTGATATCTATCTCATTCATGTTTTTTTATGGTTCATTGGTGGAAGAAACTACATGCTCAATAGCATATAGGTAGCAGGCTACTTCATAGTCATTTTGGAAAGAAGGTAATGTAGGATGTTGGTTCTATTGCGACCATTCAATAAGGTCAGGGTATATGAGTGGAATGGAAGTGGTAGGTTCCAAAGCATTGATATAGGGGAGGTTATCTCTAGTGACAAGATGTTCATAGTCTATAAGGTCTCCATCAAAACTACCTAGATCAATCTGATTCCTAGTGTGGTTAACTTGATCAATGAAAGAAGCATATAAGTCCATCTTGTCAGGTCCTACGGGTGACTCGTCGACCACTTCAGTTTGGTTAGCATAAGTATGCACCACATCTATACCTAGTTCTATTGACTCGATTGAGAGAGAATCCCATTCACACTCCTATGAGTCAATACTATTTTCTCTTTGTAATAACCGTGCCATGTTCTCGCAAATACATTCTCTATTAGGATCTTCAACATATGACTCATCACTTTGGTGAGATGTAGAAGCTTCATCATCGTGTTCTAGTGAAGGTCCTACTTCATTCCTAAGGATGATAGTAGAGGAAAATTATTTCTCCCTATCTTGGCTACAAGTTTGAGTAGGTACAATATCTTCTTCAGATTCACTACCACTAGAATTATTAGGAGACTGGTCAAAAATAGGTTCCACATTAGAGAATCCAAATCCACCCTTATCCTTAGATTTCCTTCCATTTGTGAGACTCAAAGGTTCAACAAGAGCATGTTTAGTATTTCTCAACAGATCATGACTTGGGTAACCTATCCTAGCTAGAAATTCATAGCACTTTCCACATCTTTTGGGAGAGACTGCTGCAGTAAGCACAACTTCCTTAGCTTCCTTTTCTCTATAGATCCATTCTCTAATATCTTTTTCTTCTTTTTAATGTTCTAGGGGTACTGAGGATTGGAAAAAGGTCCCATAAGATGTCATAGAAGTAGATGAAGGATTCTTATCCTCTGAAGGTTTTCCATAAGAATGAGGGGAGACTTGGAGTGTAGCAATGAAATCTAGTCAATATTCCCCCATTCCAATATTTAGAATTTTTAACTTATTCTCACAATCAACAAGAGTTGTCTTAGTTTCATCAGCATCTCTATTGTGTGGTACTAAGGATTCAACAATAAGTGTATTGATAGACATAGAATTATCTCCTAGAGTGGAAATCTCGGTACCATTGAAAGGAAACTTTATATACTGATGGTAGGTAGAGGGAACCGCTTGCATATCATGGATCCATGACCTCCCTAGCAATATGTTTTACGCAAGGGGAATATCAAGAAATTGAAAGACCACATATTTTTGTTAGTAATAACTAAGAGGGGGGGTGAATCAGTGGCCTCAAAATTAAGCCTTAAATCAACCCTTAAACTTATAACCACTAATTATGTCTTAAGTTATCTTCTATCCTACAAGATGTATGCCTTGAAATAATTTAATCAATTTTCTACTTATCGGATTCCTTTGTTAACCTCTCTTCTGTATGATTACTGATAAGCAGTTAACTATTTACCGAAACACAGTAAATATGCAGAGTATACCGATCAATCCAGAAATGCATATTTGAAATGTAAAATAGTAAAGTAATAAACCATAAACACATAGCACAAGGAATTTAACATAGAAACCCTGTTAAAGGAAAAACCACTGGGACCGGTATCCTAAATTTTCACTCTTTTGAAGTGAGCTATGTTAGGAGCCAACCTTGTTATAGGTTACAAACACACTGTTAGGTGTGACCTTGTTATAGGTTACAAACACACTGTTAGGTGTGACCTTGTTATAGGATTTAGAAATAGTTTGTCAACTAGTATCTGGCATCTAATACTACCATACTTCATCAAATTCTCTTGGCCTGTCAATAGGTATCAGGCATATCCAATGCTACTTTTGTGATCAAATTTTTTGATACTCCTTGGGATGTATCTCAATTGTAAAAGAATTTTAAGTCCTACTCGGTTAAGAGGCTTTATGCTTCAATGGTTAAACTGAAACACTAATGATTTGTTCATACATACAACTCAATTGCAAATTTTTAGATCTATTGTAAGTCCATTACCTCTCTGATCAATATAATCACTTATACCTTTGCTCCACACTGTTATGCTCTGTGATGTTAGAGTAGTCGAGTATTGCTAATAATTAAATCAGTTAATTATTAGTTTATCTACTCTTTGCTTAAGTTAGACTTAGGAAGTTTCTATTTCCTAGTAGTTTCCCTTTTAGGGTTTCGGTATCCTTTATAAGGATTGACCGCTTTGTATTTCATAAGGAGATTGTATTATTTTAATCATTGTTAATAGAAGCTTATTTCTGTCACAATGCTTTTTCAGTCTCTGGCCTATCGGCCGCCATAGCTTTCTCTCTTCTGTCTTCATTCTTGTAGCATCTTTGCATGCAGGTGTTCTTGGGAAGATTTGATGGTTATCAAATCCTTACATGGTATCAGAGATGATATGCTATTCGATGTTCCTATTTTATTGAAGCACAGAGGGTTTCAAAATCTTTTTTGGCTTCTTTCAGTGGTTCTGGGGGGTCTCTATTTTTGGAGGCATTTTTGGCCCAAACAGACACTACCATTGCATCCAGAAGGCCCCAAAACCCCAGAATCTATATAAGGCTCGTCCGATTTGGACACCAGAGCCTCTGGGAGAATTTTTTGGCCTCCTAAGGGCCGTACGGCATGAGAAACGAGGCAAAATTGGGAAAAAAATTCAAAAAAATAATTGATTTTTAATGGTTTTTGGGCGCGCCGCCCCGGCGCCGCCTGTGCGCCGCCCGGGGCTACCGCGACACCACCCTGCCCCTCCCGGGCCCCGCCGCCTCCGGCCCCTCCGGCCGCTGCCACCTCTCAGTGGTCCCTGCCTTCCGCCGCCACCACCTCCCAGCGGCCCTCGCCTCCTGCCTCCGCCGCTCTGCGGCCCGGCCCCGCCGCCCAGACTGCGCGCTCCGCCGGTGGTTTTATCAGCGCCACTGCTGCATGCGCTCTCCGCCGGTGGTTTTATCAGCGCCGCCGTTGCATGCGCTGCTCCGCCCGGCCCGCTTCTAGTGGTGCCACTTTGCTGGCCCCCGCGGGCCTATTTTCTCCGCCGGCGGTCATATGCGGCCCAATTTTAGCCCCAGGGGGCTTATTTTTTCCTCTGAGGCCCTTTTTGACCCTACCTGTCTATTTTTGCTCTACAGGGAGCATATGGGGGTCTTTTTCTAACTTCCATATACCGTCGGAAAGCTCTTTCTGAGAACTTTCCGATGGTGGAGATTAGGGTTTTTGGTTCCACTGTTTTGACAGTGTTTTTTCTGTTGAAGTCTGATGTTTTGTTTTGCCTTCCGAGAGTCATATCTGGCTCATCCAGACTCCTTTTTTGGCAAACGATATATCCTCAGAAAGCTGGTTTAGTGTGCTATTCAGTGGCACAGGTTATTTTTCCAGATTCTACTCTAGGTTTTAACTCCTCTGCGTTTGGCAGTTTATGCCCTCTGGTGGTGTGCTTGGTTCTACAGGTTATTTCTGACTTCTGAGCTTGCATGCTCATTCTAATGCATTTTTGTTCTGTAAACGCACTGAGATAAAGTGCCCTCTTCTGCATTTCTGGGATCTTGTTCACCTGGTTCGGTTGATGTATTCGCACTGTGTTATAAAGTGCCATGGGGGGGTATGATGTTTATGCCGCTTTAGGCGCATCCACCTTTGTCAAGTGAGCATACCTTCCATGACATTAGCCCATGTAGTGTGTCTATGACACTGCCCTTTATCCTGTGTGTGTGCTTCTGTTGCACTGTTGGTGTTCCTGGTTCTTCTTCTGCAGATGTTTCTGGCATGGCATTTCAGTGTTCCTGTCACCTCTCCCAGTTCAGCATTATGGGGGGGGGTTCACCTGTTGGTTCTACTGCTTCCTGGTTCGATTGATCAACTCTTTAGACATTTGTCTTCTCTACCTGGTCATGCACTTCAGTGGGGGTTCCAGCAGTATTTTCTGACAGAGTTTTCAGACATGCTTCGGAGATGATTCTTGCTCTTTTCTTGTTCCTTTCTCTGGGACATCTTTTCCCTAGATTGAAGGCTCTATTTCCTTCATCTAGTTTGCTTTCTATTTTGGGTACCTGATCAGGCCTAACTGCCAGGACCCATCTTTCCTGCTTTTTGCAGTAGTTTAGCTTTTTTGCTTCTCCCTAAGTTACACTTAAGGGGGGGTGTTAGAGTAGTCGAGTATTGCTAATAATTAAATCAGTTAATTATTAGTTTATCTACTCTTTGCTTAAGTTAGACTT
>MU224656.1:1698338-1735299 GCA_018584345.1 Thuja plicata | reverse complement strand
TTTTAAGATATAACATTGACTGCCAAATTTTTTGAAATAACTTACATTGGGTGTGTATCCATACCATAGCTCATAAGGTGTCTTTTTGGTGTCTTTCTTCAATTGTACTCTATTCAATGTATAAACAATAGTACTGATAGCTTCCCTCCATAAGATTTGGGTGACCCCTTTCTCTATCATCAGTGTCCTTGCACAATCAACTATGGATTTGTTCCTTCTTTCAACAATTCCATTTTGTTGTGGTGTTCTTGGTGCAGAGACATGTCTTCTGATTCCATTCTCATTACAAAAGTTAGTGAATTCATCTGAAGTAAATTCCCCTCCTCTATCTGACCTTAAGCATTTTAATTCTTTACCACTTTGCTTCTCAACCATTGTCTTATACCATTTAAACATCTTAAATGCTTCTAATTTATCTTTTAGAAACATGACTATCATCATTCTAGATTAATCATCAACAAAGAGAATAAAATATCTATCTCCATAATAACTCTTTGTCCTCATAGGTCCACATAAATTAGTATGGACTAATTCTAGAATGACATCAGATGTATGGGTTTTTCTTTTGAAACTAGACTTCATCATCTTACCTTTTTGACAATTCTTACACATGATGTTGTCGGGCTTGGTCATCGTCGGTAAGCCTCTCACATTTCTCTTTTTTCTAATATTTATCATGTTGTCAAAGTTCACATGACACAATATTTTGTGCCACAACCATATGTCTTTATTTTTTGCAATCAAACAAGTGGTGTCAATATCATTCAGATAGAATAAGTTACCTTTTGTCTGCTCACCAGTACCAATCAGATTTCCTAATTTATTGAAGATCTTTGCATTCTTATTTTCAAATGCTACTCTGTGACCTAAATTATTCAACTAAGAAACACTCAATAGATTATAATTCAATCCATTTACCCAATAAGCATTTTTACATTTTATTTGGTTATTCAACATAATAGTTCCTCTACCTTCAACTGGACAAGGTGTGTCATTACCCATTCTTACCGAACCACCTTTATAATACTCAAAAGTCTCAAAATTTTTCTTATCACCAGTCATATGGTGAGTGCAACCACTATCTATGATCCAAACAACATTTTTACTTACTTTAGATATGAGTGTAGTTTCTACATACCTTTCTTCATCATCATCCGAATCATATTTTACTGCCACAAACACCATCTCGATGTCTTCATCAGATTCAGTGTCAGTATCATCATCTTTGTATTTTTATAGGTAACTGGCCTTCTTTCCTTTGTCCTTGTAGTCTCAGGAATCTCTTCTTTCTGATTGTTGGTAGCTTCTATAATCACCTCTATCAGACTTCTTTTCAAATGACCTGTCATTACTTCTGTCATCTTTTCTTTTGTTAGGACATCTTGCAACAAAGTGTCCAATCTCTTACAATTAAAACAAACAAGTGGTAATTTACCTTTGTATTTACCTTTGCCTCTCTGCATTCTTCTAGCTATAAGTGCTTCAATTTCATCAAGATCTTCTTCTTCACCTTCACTATCACTATCTTTTCTCATAGTGCGTTTATGACCTGATTTACTTATTCTCATAGAAGTTTTGAATGCAGACTCTATGTTTGGTAAGACACTATTATCAAAGTTGTTCATCTCAAATGAAATCAGTCTTCCAATTAAACTGTCTAAGGTAACATTGCTATTTTCTACTGCTCTCATTTCTTGAATGGCAGATACTCTAATAGCATAAGTACGCAGTAAGGTTCTTAGAATTTTACTTACCACTGTATCTTCTTCTAGTACACCTCCAAATCCTCAGATAGCATTGACTACCTCTTTGATTCTTGTGTTGTACTATGTTATGCCTTCACCTTCTTTCATTTTGAGATCATCAAACTTCCCTCTAAGGCTTTCTACCTTGGCTCTCAAAACAATTTTGTCACCACTGTGTACAAGCATCAATTTGTCCCACATCTACTTTGCAGTCTTGCAAGTTTTGACATCTTCAAATTCAACATCAGAGAGTGAGGAAACAATCTCTATCACCATGCAGTTGTGCTCATGCTTCTCTCTCAATTGTTCAACCATTGGTGCTCCTGTGGGCAACGCATATTCAACATCTAAGTATTGAGTAGTATCATTATCAATACCTGATAAGTGGAGTCTTATTCTGCTCTGCCATGAAGCAAAATTATCTTTGTTCAACTTGGGCACATCTCGTATGTTCATCTTGTGATCTTTATCTTAGGTCTTGAAACCTTCCTTCTAAGCACACAAGCTCTGATACCAATTGTTAGTAATATCTGAGGAGGGGGGGGGGTGAATCAGTGACCTCAAAATTAATCCTTAAATCAACCCTTAAAACTTATAACCACTAATTATGTCTCAAGGTATCTTCTGTCCTACAAGATGTATGCCTTGAAATACTTTAATCAATTTTCTACTTGTCGAATTGCTTTGTTAACCTCTCTTCTGTATGATTACCGATAAGCAGTTAACTATTTATCGAAACACAGTAAATATGCAGAGTATACTGATCAATCCAGAAATGCATATGTGAAATGTAAAACAGTAAAGTAATAAACCATAAACACATAACACAAGGATTTTAATGTGGAAACCCTATTAAGGGAAAAACCACTGGGACCGGTACCCTAAATTTTCACTCTTCTGAAATGAGCTCTGTTAGGAGCCAACCATGTTAAAGGTTACAAACACACTGTTAGGTGTGACCTTGTTAGAGGATTTAGAAATAGATTTTCAACTAGTATATGGCATCTAATGCTACCATCCTTGATCAAACTCTCTTGGCTTGTCAATAGGTATCGGGCATATCCAATGCTAGTTTTGTGATCAAACTTTTTGATACTCATTGGGATGTATCTCAATTGTAAAAGACTTTTAAGTCCTACTCGGTTAAGATGCTTTATGCTTCAATGGTTAAAATGAAACACTAATGATCTGTTCATACATACAACTCAATTGCAAATTTTTAGATCTATTGTAAGTCCATTACCTCTCTGATCAATATAATCACTTATAGCTTTGCTCCACACTATTTTGCTCTGTGATGCTTGTCTCACTGTTCGTTGGTGTCTGTAGAATCTATCTCTTTCCTCAGCTTGTTGATCAGGACTGAATGAAGAATTTCTTCTCCTTCAAATTTTCTTTAGCATCTTTCCTCTTCTCTTTTTCTCCTCACCTAATCCCCCATTCGTAATGAATTGAGTTTGTCTCTATATAGACATGATTTCCCCTTTTGTTGGATTTCTTGATTCTTGGCGTGTTCCACAATTCTCACCAATAGATTTAAAGCAAACTCTTGATTTATCTCAAAGAGATCTTCTTGCCAACTGGACAAATCAGCTTTAAATCAATTACTTATCTCCAAATTTACCTGGATGATTAAAACAATGATAAGTATTCGTTAACTCTATCTTTAGCTTCTTGACAGTTAAGAATTTTGTCATTTTTTGAACTCTCTGTTCTTTCGGTCAACACTTCAGCTAGTCATTGGTGATAACTGACTATTTCATCGGTGTGACTTTAGTTGTCATCAGGATCTCCGTCCTTATCTTTTATGTCAGGAAACATTGAAATTCTCTCCGTCGGGTTACTCTGTGCTTTGCTCGTCGGGCAACATTGTAACTCTGCTCAAGACTGTAACTCTGCTCATCGGTAATTCTGTGCATTAGCTCATCGGGTAACACTGTGACTCTGATTTTTTTACTCTGACTGTCAGTGTATGCAGTCACTTAGTGAATACTTGACTTGTATGCATTACTAATAGCATAGTCTTGATTCATCGGTTCTTTGAAGTCTTTGGCAGTATTTAAATGACTATACAAATTATATCAAGTTGACATCAATGAAAATATAATACATTAACTGATTTAATGCCTTGCATGAGCATCAATTTAATATCTTCAAACATTCAATCAGTTACATGTAATCACTTTTTTGCACTGGACCAACTGGAATAGGTAACACAATTAATCCTTTGGAATACCTTTCAACTTCGTCATAGGCTTTAATAGTAATCTTCTTCCTTGGATCAATGGTGAACTCTGACAATCCCAAATTTTTAATCACATTGAAAGAACAAACATTTAACCCAATGCCATTATTATTAGCATGTGTTTGACTTGGGTTTGGTAGATTTTGATTTCAATATGTAAGGCAAGGTTATGGGGATGACTTAAAGACTTGTCATCTTCTTCAGAAAATGAAAGGTAATGTAGAGAAGCAATGTGATTAACCATGGTATGAAATTGATCAGTATCAATGTCTTTTGGGACATTTGATGTTTGCAAAGCTTTATCTAAGATCTCCTTTTTTATAGGTGATAATTCTAGCAACTCAAAAAATTGAAATCTGGGCCAGAGTACACTGAAGTTGATCTACTAGATTGTGGTTTGACTTACTGGAAGTAGAGGCTTTCTTGGAAGAGGATTCCACTTTCTTAGGCTTATTTTTCTTAGAAGAATTAGGACCTCTGAGCATAACCCTGGGTTGACTCCTAGTGACACCATTTATACTTTCCCTATGTGAAGGAGAGTGGACACCTCTAAGCATGATCATATGGTTACACTCATTGTAAGATTGGGATTGTGTGGAAGAACCAATACCTCTCAAGATAACCTTAGGTGCCTCATCAATATCTAAATCATAGTTGGGTCTATTAGGTCTCACCATTTTAATGTTTTCATTCATAGGTTCAAGCATATTGATAACATTGTTATTTTTCGTATAAGTATAGTTGATCTTAGCTCCCTCATATTTTTTTGATGTTTCTCCTTTATCATACTTAGGGAATGGTTCTTTAAAGGCCTTATGATCTGAATTCTCAACAAGACCACCCACTCCAAGTTTCCCATCTTCAATAAGATCTTGAATGACATGTTTCATCTTTATGCAAGTGTTGGTCTTGTGTTCCTTGTTCTTATGATACTCACAATAATGATTGTCATTCCACCACTTAGGTTTCACCTCTGGTTCATACAGTTTAGCATATTCAGGTAGTGTGATAATCTTGTTGGCAAGTAAAGTCTTAAGTATCACATCATATGAATCTCCCAAGGGAGTAAAATCATGTTTAGGCTTAGGTGTCCATGAAGATTTAACCTTATTAAAATCATTGGATATTTTTGCTTCTCATTGTTTGGTTGTTAGGATAGCACTAGCCAAGTTGAAAATGGGCTCTTTAGGCTTAGAATCATCAAAAACACCATCATTGACCACATGCTTGTTCTTATTATAAGGATTATTCTTGTCTTTTTTATATCCATTACCATTTTTGGACTTGTCCTTTCTCAATGTGATCTCACCCTTTTTGACCAAAACATCCTCTATTTGGAAAACACTTTCAATCATATCATTAAAATTGAAAAAGAATTGCTTTCTAAGATCATAATATAACTTGGGTACAAGGTTATTAACAAAGATATCAATCTTTTGATTCTTTGGTAGTTGTCATGGGCACCTTGAGTGTAACTTTCTCCGTCTTTGTAAGAATGTAACAAAAGGTTCACCTTGTTTTTGTTTGATCTTGCATAGGTCAAGCATTGTCATAGGGTGCTGAATATTATAAGAATATTGTTGAATAAATCTTTGCACTAACTCATCAAAAGACTTGAGTGGAGGTGTGCTTTTTTTGAACCACTCCATAGCTTGGCCATTTAGACTCCTAAAAAAGAGTCTCATAAGATAAGTGTCTTTATGCATAAAGTCCATACTCAAAGCATAGAATTGTTGGACATGGTCATGTGGATCCCCATTTCCATCATACTCATCATACCTAGGAATCTCAACATCTCTTGGAAAATAAATCATGTATAGAGTCTTTTCAAAATGTAGACGCATATGGATTCCATAGAAAATGATGACTTAGGCTTCTCCTTTTCCCTTTTTAAGTATGACATTTCATTTTTCAAATTTTGTATTTCCTTGATGACAACTTCCAAAGGTGAGGGTTCTCTTCTTCGAATCAATCCATCAACATCAAAGTCATGAGGGAGTTTCATCCCTTTAGAAGCCAAGTGCATGAAATATTTATCATATTTTTTTCCAATGCTTTTAACATTAGTCTTTGATAACAATCATCTTGTTGAAAGTTTAGGAGCTCTTCTTCAGTAATCTCATGCTCCGCATTGTTTCCATGTTGAGAGTTAGACCTAGAATGTGAAGATCTTGGAGGTGAATCAAATCCACTGTGTTGTGAATTTGGGGGAGATCTTGGAGGTGTATTATTCCCATGATCTCCAAGGAAATTGGTATTAAATTTTTGAGTCAAATGGGTTACTTGTTCCTCCATGTAAGGCTTTCTTTCTATCTCCATTTGCCTTAACCGTTGATTGTGTCCAAAGAGACCATTCAATCACTTATTATTCTCTTCTATAGATGTTGTGAGAGAAAATATTTTCAGATCTTGATGAGGCAAGAGGTGTCTCACAGGTACCATCAAAGGTGCTTCCAAAAGGATCAAACCAAACTTCGGTACTACCGCCCTCTTAGTTAAATGTAACTTGAGGTTCCTTGTCTTGATGATGTTGATGCATAGTAGGGAAAGGTAATTCATTAAAGCTAATTGGAGGTTTCTTTCCTTGATCAATTTGATATCTATTTTTTATGGGCATGAATGAGAATGTAAATAGAAAATTAAGATGACACAAGACAACTTGATATCCACCCTAAAAGAGCAAATTGTTCACTTGTCAAAAAGTAAAAGAGAGTAACATAAGATCAAGATGACTTACCACAAAGTGCCCAAGCTGCGGGTAAGATCCCTTTGTATGACACTTGTGACTCAAGTTAAGAAATAATGTTGAAGCCAAGAAAGAGACAACCAAGAGAGATAGACAAGTGAATAACTTTACTAATCAAGAATGTAACCGAGGTATCTAGGTGATCCTTTTTAGCTAAACACCGTCCCTAACCTGCTAGTCTCAAACCAAGGGATAAAAAATAGTTAAGTATAAACTTCCTAAACCAGCTAAGAGAAAATTGAAGGCTAAACCCAGTTGGATAAAAAATTGTACTATAGACCTCAGTAACCCAGATGACAATCGTGCAATATTTCTCACTACTGCAGGCGAGATGGAGACAACAAACATAAAAGACCAATTTTGTGAATCAAAAATGTTAGTAATAACTGAGAGGGGGGGGGGGGGGGGGTGAATCAGTGGCCTCAAATTTATATCCAATTTAAACTTTAATCCACCAATGAATACTTCTCAAATTATTAAGTCCCAACAAGATGCATGCCTTTGAATTACTTGAAACAAATAACTGTCTGTCGGTTTACCTTGTCTGTCCTTATTCTCCTTGATAATCGATAAGTAGTAAACTGTATTTACCGATACTCAGTAAATATGCAGAGTATACTAGGCAATCCATAAATGCATATGTAAAATGTAAAAAAATAAAGTAATAAACCATACACACATAACACAAGGATTTTAACATGGAAACCCTGTTAAGGGAAAAACCACTGAGACTGGTACCCCAAATTTTCACTCTTCTGAAGTGAGCCCTGTTAGGAGCCAACCCTGTTAAAGGTTACAAATACATGGTTAAGTGCGACCTTGTTAGAGGATTTTTATACATAGGTTGTCACTTAGTATCTGGCATCTACGCTACCATCCTTGAATCAGTCTTATGACTGTCAATAGGCTTTATGCAAATCTTACTACTATCCTTGAATCAGCCTCCTTAGACTGTCAATAGGCTTTAGGTAAGACCGGTGCTACTATCATGAGTCAACCTTCTGGTAATTTGTTAGGATATATCTCAATTACAAAAGACTTTTAAGTCCTGCTCTGTTAAGAGACTTAATGCTTCAATGGTTAAACTAAAACAAAATGACCTGTTTCTAATGCAACTGAATTGCAGATTTTCAGATCTATTTACTTACAATATCTTTTTGATCAATGTATCACTACAATTCCTTTATACTTAACTCTTTCTACTCTGTGATACTGTGCTTTTTTGTTCGTCGGTGTCTGTAGAATTCTTTAGCTCTCCCTCAGCTTGATTGATCAGGACTGCATGAAGTTAATCCTTCATCAGTTTCTCTTCAGCATCTTCTATCAGTTCACTCCCCCGTGTATCTGATTGATTCCTCGCATCATTTTTGAGGTGAATTGTGCTTGTCTCTTATATAGACATGATATTCCTTATTTTTAGGTTCTTGATTCTTGATTCTTGGCATGAAAAACAATCCAGCCAACTTGATTTATGGCTTTAACTCCTGATTTATCTCGTAGTTATCTTCTTTCCAACTATAAAAATCAATTACTTAACCGTGGTCGAATAAAACAAATAAAACAATCAGTTAAGTATATCCTTTAGCTCTGCTAGCTAGATATTATGTCATTTTCTGATCTCTCTGTTCTGTCAGTCAATTCTGTAGTTCGTCGCCGGTGACAACTGCCAGTTTCATCGGTGTAACTTTAGTTAGCTTCGGGATCTCCGTCTGTCAGGAATCATTAGATCTTACTCATTGGGAAACACTATTTTTTTAGCTCGTCGGGCATCCTTTGATTCTGCTTCATCAGGCAATATTGTCTTCTGCTTGTCGGGCATCACTGTGAATTTATCTCTGTCTTTACTGATGGTGTGCACTCTGTCGGTGTAGTCTGTCACTTAGTGAATACTTGACTTTTATGCATTGCTGAAAGCATAACCTTTATTCCATTGATTCTATAAAGTCTTTTGCATTATTTATATGACCATATAGATGATATCAAGTTGACATCAATGACAATACAAACCATTAACTGATTTAATGTCTTGCATCATCTTCAACTTAATATAGTCAACCATTTAATCAGTTACATGTCATCAAAAAACCTTGTTTCGACTGATTAGCAATTTGTGACAGTAAGAAATTTCAATTGTAACATCAAATTTGAAGTTTAGAATCAATTTTTCAAAGCAAATGTGATGCATAGAATAGTCTTGAAACAATCAAGCAAGGGACAAAGAAACCTTGCATGATACAAGCATTTGTGAGGTCTCAACGAAAACAACTATGAGTAGTATCATCACGTGTATGTTCAAATGATTTCCATGGGTCTTAACATGATCGAAGACACATCAAACATAAGCTACCTAAGGAAAATTTGGCTTAGTATCAAAATATTTTCCCACACTTGATATTCCTTCGCCTCACACAAAAGTGATGTTGGATTTTTCCAAGACTATCCACATTGCAGGTTTTGAAAAGAGGATCAATGCTCGAATCACACAGGCTCCCTCATGACATAATCAAGCTTTAGAACGCCCTTGGGAATACATATGGTGAGTGTAAAACCTTTAGGTGATCCGAGTAATCCACTTGGATCAATCCTTGCACAAATATTATGATACTTTCAGAGGTGAGTCGGGTAGCTTCTATCTAAAAGTGTCTAGTAAGGACTTTCGTTCATGACTATCCCTTGTAGTTTCACAAGAAAAAATGAGGCATATAGCCCTAAAAGCACTCAAAATGTAGTCTTGCAAGTAAGATTAAGACCTCTCGACCCTATACAAGTTGAATGTAGTCCCCTTGTAGTCTTATAAACAAGATTGAGACCAAGATGGCCCTACAAGCACCTAGTCCAATGTAGTCTTGATTAGCAAGATTGAGGCAACTAGGCCCTACACATGAAGAGACATTAGGAATAGAAAATATCCAAGTCTTCCCTCTCTTTAGATTGAAGCAAGCTTTTGATTATAGTGGGGCAGATTAGCCGGGTTTGCTTGTTCCCCAATTGGGTTGTTCCCAAAAGATTTATCTCTTCGCAGACCCTCTAAAGGTAAATGCAAGAAAAGTAAATGGATAGCTATTGGAGGTCAAGATTTTTGATTTTCCATAAGGAAAAGAGCATACTCTCCTACTCCATAGTGTCTCCCAAACACATCAAGCACATTTTCATTTACCCAAGATTAATTTCTAAGTGATGAATTAAGTAGGTCTAGATTTCTTATTATCTCTAAAGAGATAAGAGCATACTCTCCTACTACTCAACTAACCAAAAGAAATGAACCTTCCTAATTAAGCTAGGTGCCTAAAAAAATGAATAAAAAAAGACAAAACATTTTTTTATATCTCCAAGGTAACTTGCAAAACAAATGATGTGAGTAGTTTTAGATTTTTCAAGTCTTCAACAACGTCCTGCAAAGCAAATGGATTAGTAGTCTTAATGCTTTTGTCTTAGCCAAACTTTCTGCAAAACCACTGTTAGAAGACAAACAAAAATATCAAAACCTTGCAATAAAACCTAATCAACAACCATAGAATGCAAGATGCAATGAAATGAAAATGGAAATAAAGTGCAAGCTCTTCACAATTTTGTTTTGTTTGCCTTTGACCTAGTCAACAAGATCTGATTTGTTTGCTATAATTTCGGCCCCAAAAATAAAAATACAAAGAAGAGACACCTACTAATAATCTGAGAGCTTTCCAAAAATGTAAAAATTTTAGCAATATTTTTTGATTTGTGCCCTAGGGACCCTATTTATAAAAATAAATCAGTTTTCAAAGGTCAGATTTTAAGCCATTATTTTTCATCAAAACAAAAAACACAAAGAACATATCCCTTGTATAATTTACAAATATTTTCAAACAATGTAAATATTTCTGACAAATATGCTAATTTGCGACCATAAATGAATTTTCATGAAAAATCACAACAAAATTATAACTCACAGAAAAATGATCCAAAAAATCTGATTTTTAGACTGAGACACATTTGAACCATCCTTAACCTGCATTAAATATTTCAGATCCAAACTCCAATGTATTTGTGAGATATGATCAAATATTTCAAAAAATGCTAGGATTTTATCTTCAACTCAAATTGCACAAGGGTTAGCCTTGAAAATTTTCAATAGAACAACGTTGTAAAGATTAGACAATCTGAAAATGTGAATAAAATGAAAGAAAATCAGGGGCATGAGCCCCACGGTGGGCGCAAAAAATGTGTGAACAAAATGACACACTTCTATAAACCATTACACTTGAGAGAATCCATGAAGAAGGAAGTCTCAAGAAGCGGCTTATAATTGTCTATCTATGACATGCAAGAATCTAAGATAATGTGAATGGTAGCTCTCAAATGAACCTTAAGAAAAAGACCCTTGCAAGGTGCACTACATAATAGAAGATTCAAATGATGATGCAAATGAGAGATAATCTAAGATGAAATGCAAGAACTAAGATATGATGCAAATGTAAGAACAAGGAAAACAAAGCTAATCTAGCAAGATTACAATACCTCCTAGTTAAGCTATGTGATTTAAGATAAATAAAATAAGGAAATACTAATATATAATTCAAGAGTGCTCAAGAATGCTCTAAAAATGCAAGTAAACAAAGCGATAGCATAACAATAACATGAGTGAGTAATCTATCATCCTTTTTCAAGAGTGAGGAGAGATCCTCCTTTTAAAGAGCAATGAACGGTAGAGATTAAGAGGTAAAATCCAAGGGTGGAGAAAAATTCTCATTTTGACTTTGGTGCACAAATTCTCAAGAGGTAAAATCAATGGACATGGTTAAGAGACAAAAATATGTGTGAAAGAGATTAAGAGGCAAAAGGAGATTCCAATCATCTTGGAAAGTGTGCATTCAATGTGTACACAAAAGTCTTTTTTCTTTTTCTTTTAAATTAGGAAATTCCCTTTTCATGTGCACACATAGGATAAGGTGGATTTTATTATTTAATTAAAAGATTTTTCATTTAATTAAAAGGAAGCATGTTCTCTTAATTAAATAAAGCTTAGGATAAAGTGGTCCAACTTTAGGATATAATTGAATAAATGATTAAGTGGTGATTTGATCAAGAAAATTAGAGATTAAATAAATATGCAAAATTAATTAAGCACAAGATGTAGTGTAGTATTTAAATTTTAATGTTTAGAAAGGGGCTCATAGTCTACTAGATCATTTTTGGGTGATTACTCCTGGGTATCTTTGAGAATGACAAATGTAGATAATCTTTGAACCATTTAAGGAATTCTTCCTTCAACCTATTCACAAACATTTTTCCACCACCTTTCATTCATAATTCCCCTAAAACCACATTTTATTCTATCTTGGTATTGTAGCTACTAATGGAAGGTTAAATGCATGACGTTCTGGAAGAAGTCTATGTCCCAGTACTGGATGTGAGATTGGAAGTCTTTGTTCCCTATTCTATATTCTTAGAGTTTAATGTTATTGAATTCCTCCTAGATCTTATGCTAGTGATAGGAGTGGATGGGATAATAATTGATTCCCTTTGACACGCTTGATTTGGTTGCAATGTTAAAGGGTCTTTACTAGATCATTTTTCTAAGTATCTGGTAAGCATTGCGAAGTCAACACCATCCAATCTTTTCACTGCCTCTTCCCCCATTATGGTAGCTATTGCCTCTTTTTCTTTGTTAGCCTCATGCCTCTGTATATATAAAAAATAAATAAATTTCTTCTTTTAAATATGGAAATAAAAAACTAAAAACTAAAAATCAAAGAAACAATGGAAACATTTATAAATCTACAAATTGAAAATGTATTACCTCATTCTGGCCAGAGTATGCTCCCTTTTCTCTATTTCTTGACATTTTGAGGGGACCTAGTGGAAGTTCTATCTAAATATATTTGTATGGATTCAAATGGAACCAAAAGGGCAAAACATACCTTGTTTTCATGTTTACAGCGAAATCAGGGGTTTGATTTCTATCCATCTATCATCTCGCAAAAATTTTAAACCGGGCGACGAAACACTGTAAAAAATATCTATCCTATGCTCTTTATTTGGCAACAAAATAAAAGCGGGTGTCCAAAATGAAAACTAAACAATAAAAAGGACCAATAGGCAGACAAGAATTTTAACGGAGGCAGGAATTTTTATTTATTTTCATTCATTAATGGGCGCTACAATGAATGTATCCTGCGAATCAAATGCAATTATTCAGGATTTAAAAAATATGAAATGTTTCCCGTGAATCTATAAATGTTTGCGGTGGTTATGTCGACTTTATCGCCAACTTTAACCCATAAATGTAATCCGTTTGTGATATTGAAGTCAACTTTACTTGTGCCTAATTTTGCACTAGTTTTAAACCTTGAATATAGCCTAATTCATTGCCTAATTTTGATTTGAATCTGTGGTTATCTTGTAATCATAAGATTTGAGCTCTAGTATGTTTTAGCATTATAAATTGATTTTCATTTACTTTTTTTTTTGTTTAAATTTTGTGTAGGGTTGGGGTTCTCTTTATTATAGAGTTCAATTTTGGTTAATATTAAGGACAGGGTTCGATTTGGTTTAATGTTCAATTATCATTAATTACAATTCAATATTTTTTATTGTTACGATTAGCATTCTATTTGGTTTAGTGTGTAATTTGGTTTAAAATCTAGGTTCAATTTGGTTTACTATTAGCTTTGGGATATAATTTGGTTTAGGATTAGGGTTATATTTGGTTTAATTTTCAATTAGGTTTTCAATTATCGTTCTATTTAGTTGAGTTATAGTCAAGGTTCAATTTTGTTTAACATTTGGCTTAATTTAGTTTAGGATTTAATTAGGCTTAGGTTTAGGGTTAAATTTAGTTTGGTGTTAGGTTTTAATTCGCTTTAATGTTTTAAGTTGGTGTACTATTGAATTATCTTTACGAACATGCCTAAAATTTAGGTTGTTGTTCAGAGTTAGGGTTACAATCCAATTAACTTAGGGTTAATGTTTAATTTAGTTTAGTGTTAGGTTTAGGAATATGTATAGAATGAGAGTTAGTGGTAGAATTCAAAGTTGTTTTATGGTTAATTTATGATTAATGTTCAATTTGGTTTGGGTTTATGGTTAATGTTCAATTTGGTTTAGGGAATAACTTCTATTTGTCTTCTCTCTCCTACCCTCCTACCTATATCTCTCCGACTCTTCCTATTATTCTCTGTCCCTCCCTCCACCTCCTCTCTTTTTTCCCCTCTATCTATCTCTCTCCCTCTAACCCCCCACCATCTACTATCCTCTACCCTTTGCCTATTTTCTCTCCCTTTCTCTTCCTCCCTCCCTATCTCCCTTCTCTCTATCTCTCCTTCCCAAACTTACTCCCTATTCCCCTACCCATATCTCTACATTTACCTTATTTTATCATTCTCTTTAAATATATTTCTATTTCTATCTCTTTCTTTCTCTTTGTTTGTTTCACTATCTCTTTATCCCTCTCCCCCTTCATATATGTACCTCCTTATAGTCTTATATATCTATCATTCTATCTCATTATCTACATCTCTCTTTGCTTCTCCCTCTTCTCTTTCCATTATATATCTCTCTCCATGGATATCTCTATATTCATATATTCTCTATCTCTATATTTCTTTCTCTCCTTCATACACATATACACATATCCCTCTATCTCTATCGTCCCATGTCCACTTCTATCTCTCTATTTGATTGGATCAAAAGAACAACACAAATTTGATAATTGCCAGGTTTAGTTTCTTATACTATTTCATTAGGTCTCGAGTTATGGTTCAATTTTGTCTAGCATTCAAATACTCTTATTGTTAGGGTTCAATTTGCTTTATTGTTAAGGTTAGGGTAAACTCTGGTTTAGAGTTAGTGTTTAATTTGGTTTGATGTTCATTTAGTTTTATGATTAGGGTTCAACTTACTTTAGGGTTTTAATTATGATTCAATTTGGTTTAGGTTTAAAATTTATTTTTGTTTATTGTTAGGGAACTAAGTTTCAATTTATTGTGTGTTACGGGTAGGGTTTAATTTAAATTGGGGTTTGGATTCAGCTTTATCTACTATCAGGTTTAAGATTCAATTTGGTCTATTTTTAGTTTTAGGATAACTATTTTTGTTTAAATATTATAATTACCTCAGGTTCAAAGTTAAGGTTGATATTGATTTAAGCTTATGGAGTGAGGTTTGAGTTTAATAATGTTTAAGGTTATGTTTTAAAAGGGTTGAGATTTAATTAAATTCTAAGTCCTTTTGATTTGTTTGGATTAAAATAATGACACATATTTGATAATTGCTAGGTTTAGTTTCTTATGTTGTTTCATTAGGTCTAGGGTTAGGGTTCAATTTTGTCCAGTGTTCAAATACTCTTAGCATTAGGGTTCAATTTGCTTTATTGTTAAGGTTAGGGTAAAATTTGGTTTAGAGTTAGTGTTCAATTTGGTTTTATGTTCATTTAGTTTTATGATTAGGGTTCAACTTGCTTTAGGGGTTTGATTACGATTCAATTTGGTTTATGTTTAAAATTTATTTATTTTTATTATTAGGGAACTAAGTTTCAAGTTATTATGTGTTAGGGGTAGGGTTTCAACTTTGTCTACTATCAGGTTTAAGATTCAATTTGGTCTATATTTAGTTATAGGATAATTATTTTTGTTTCAAGATTATAATTACATCAGGTTCAAAGTTAAGGTCGTTATTTATTTAAGCTTAATATTCTATAAGGTTATTGAACTGCAGATCAGTGGGAGTATATGATATCTCAATCATAGTTTGTGTGTGATCTTGTCTTTCCCTTATCTGTTGAACTGTCAAAGGACTAGATGAAGGTAGTGTATACTCATTGTCAACACAATTTAGTTCATACTCTCCAATCCCAAATAGGTGCAACCTCATTCAGTTTTTCCATGTAGAGAAGTTGTCCTTATTCAACTTAGTTGCCTCCCTCTTGTACATCTTCAGATATTTAACTCAAGTCTTTTAAAATTATCTCTTAGAGTACTCAACTTTGATAGGAATTGTTGGGTTACTGAGAGGGGGGTGAATCGCAAATCTTATGATACTTTAAACTTAAAAACTTAACTCTGATTCAAATCGGTAGGATAAATAACAACAACAACCGAATCACCAAATAACTTCAATAACTCAAACAGTAACTTGCATAAATAGTAAATAACATGCACATGAAACATTCAACATAATTAACACCAGATTTAACGAGGAAACCCAATTTGGGAAAAACCTCTGTGGGAATTGTCACCCAGAAATGAAAAATACTCTTTTGAAGTATGCTCGGTTAAAATCCAATCTTGTTAAAGATTACAATACACATAGTTATATGTGACCTTGTTAGGGGATTTACCTCAGATCCGTTAAGATCTTCACCCTGTTAGGAGTGGTCTGATTAGAGGGCTTTGAACACTCTTTTAGAATGTCACCTCTCTCTCGAGGATTTTACAATAAGACTGTTAAGTCCACTCGTTTAAGAGATTTCTCTGTTACAAATGCAAATAGCAACAATGTATAAAATGATATGTTAAACTGCAACTACCTCTTGCTTGATCAGATCCATTATGTGCTCTTTCTGACTACTGGCATCAATAATTCATCTGTCTCTGATCTTAGACTCATATTATCACTTCTTTTTTCTTCACTACATCAATCGGTAGCACTTCAACACTTCAACTTGCCAGCCCTTTGTTCTTCGAATTCATCCTTTAAATAGACTTGGTTTTTGCCTATTAATCTCCTTGATTAGGTTTTCCTTCAATCATGCTCAGCCGTTAGATTAACTTTCTCAACTGATTCAGTGAACTTGAAACTTGGTTAGTCGCTTCGGCATAACCTCAAAACTTGCACTTTTCTTGGAAATAAAACCTTCACTTTTGCCACTTAATCTATACCATAGATCTCTTCCTTGAATTCTCCCATGCGTAGATCTTGTAACCAACTTATTTTTCTATTCTTGGAATCTTACAAATCATTGTGGATCACTATGTAATGCATTATTACCCTTGTTTCTAACATCTATTGTGCTCAAAAATTAACTCTCAGTTTGGTGACTAACATGCACGACTCGGTGCTTCAATGTCCCGGCGTCTTGACTACCTTACATAACCCTTTACCGACAGATTTTCTCTGCTCGGTAACTTAACTCATTAGTCTTACCAACTTTTCCAATCTTCTTTGCCGACTTGATAAAGTAGAAACCAATTATCTCAAGATGAACTTGTCATTGTTTGATCTTTATCTATTGCTCAATTAAATCAACTCCGAAAGATATAGAAATCCAATATGAACTAGAAATCAATTGCTTGACATCAATGACAAAATAACAATTGATCTGATCCTTTCTACAATCTTGTATACCTCTTATCTTAGTCTTCATCACCATCTCTATTAGTTGAGTAACAACTAATTGTTTAGTCCCCAGTTGGATAAATCCACATGCTTAAACAAAGTGGACAAGTAGAGATACAAGTGTCACTAGTTGCCTTTACATGGCACAAGAATCTCTTGATCTCTTACCCCAAAGGTCTGAAGACCTTACGAATAGAGGAATTTACATCTCAAAAATGAATAGTACGTGTGGAGTGGCTTCAAAGGTTTGACCTCCTACACCATCAAGCACAAGGGTTTTGGGAAACTAAAAACAATGGTTCATAGTGGGGGTACGTTTGGGGTTCTACATGCCACCTAGCAACTCAAACCTAGTCCTTTCTCGGTAAAGGAAGGGATTTTAATATACTCACATGAATATGGATACTAGGGAAACTTAGGGGTGTACCAAAATCCTAGCATAGATATATAAAGAATTTTTAAGGAGTACTACTTGAACTATTATTTGGGGCGAGTACCTCTTTTCCCACCAAATAATGATTCACTCTAAGTAATGAAAAATTGGGCGTCGCTATCACTTTTCTCTTACACCCAAGATATCAAAGGCAAGGGGAGAGAGAATACATCATGTAGCAGTATGTTCATCGTAGAATGTGCCAACACACCAAATAATTCAGACAAAGTTCATTAATATTTAGAAATGAAGTGTTCTCTAAGCTAATAAAAATAAACACATAATCTTTGAGAGCACAATTTCTTTGTCAAGTGTCCTACAAGAAACTCATCAGTAGTCTCAACGAAAGGTCTTCATCCCATAATTTCCAAGGTGATGAACAAATCATTAGTAACACATAAATCCTCTATTCTACTAGAGATCAACAAGCTTGAAAAACTAAAATGACGCTTTTAAACAAAACCATGTTTTTACTAGCCAAGTGCGCAGGAGATTAGTCAAGCACACAATAACTCACCCAATTGCACATAATAACTGTTGGCATTTGATGAAGGTGATCTGACTTTTGATTATGTGACTGTATTGTGGTGTTGTCATTGCTGGCAACATGATCTATTGGAGGTATGAAATCATTTTGACCGATGGTGTTGAAGGATCTAATTGGATAAATTACTAAGTGTTTAGTCAACCGAGAAGAAGACAGTATGCGAGATTCAAACGACCAAATTTGGAGTTAGATATTGAGTTAAGGTGTGCGTTCATGCATTTAACATCTACAAAGGCATATCTAGCTATATCTGTGACCACATCAGTTAGATTGAATAATTGAGAAAGTTATTGAAGATTGAAGTTACACTGGTAGGAAGAACATGAGTAAGGTAGAGTGAGTTTGATTAGATAAGCTAACCGGTCAATTTAATATTTGTAAATGATTTTTTATGACTTCGATAATGTTGTGTTGACTTTATTGAGCTGACCAATGCATTTTGGCACGATCAGATTTGATTTTTATGACGGTGGGTAAAACATTTTAGGGAAAAGGGCTGATTTGGTCAAGTTGTTATAAAATAAGGATGAAATCAAGTTTTAAGGTTGTTGGAGAGTTGAGGTGTTGCGATAGGTGATTATGACTGTGTGAAGTTGTTGGATGCTTAAGGCAGAGTTGTGATCATAATTGAAGTGGATCTGTCAGACATGAAGTGTCATAATCAGGTCATTTACTCTTGGGTCTATCTCAAGGCAAGCCCTAACAGGTTTGCAGGTGAAATCCTTTAACAAGGTTAGTCCTAATAGGGTGAGAAGGATCTTTAACAGGATCTGAAGTATAAATCCTCTAACTAGGTAACTCTTAGAAGGAGTTTGTAATCCCTTAACATGACTTGTAGTAGCTTCTAACCGAGCTAAATATAGTCTTTACCGGGTATACCCTTAGCAGGGTGTTTGTAATTGCTCCTAACAGGAAAATTTCTTTGGTGCACTAGTAAAATTTGTGGATATCATCTCACACGTGGTTTTCTCTCTCTAAAAAGGGTTTCCGTGGGAAAAATCTTGTGTCTTGTGATTACTTTGTGTGAATGGTTTATTTGCTTAACTTCTATGTAATATTCTCTTTTGCATGTTGGTTGTTGTGGAAGCTATATAAGAAGTGTTTCAAATTTGTGGGTGCACTAATTCACTCCCCCCCCTCTTAGTGCCTTTAAAGACTAACAAATGCCAAGTGCACAAAGTTATACCCAAGTGCATAGAATTACACATATTGAAATAAAGGGGAATGGTTGATGTTGTAGGAGTTAGTTTTTTTTCTAGGAAATAATGTAAATTATGCAACCAGAGAATAATGAAGAGATTACTTAGTTTTTTTTGGAGTACAGTTTTATGTTTTCTTTGATTTCCTTTATCTGTTATTTTTCTAGTTTATCTACAGTTCAAGAATGCAATGAAAATTTGCAAGTATGAGGTTTACCTACATCAACACATAATTACACCCTAGTACGTAGAATCTTAAGTGCACAAAATTACATCCAAGTGCACAAAATTACACCCAAGTGTGCAATAATAGAGACAAAAAGCATAATTGCTACTCTAATTACCAGTTTTGATTTGAGACTTAGAAATTTGCATGCAATTTGATTTGTTAAGCCTCCTATTGAGATCTATTTGAGAATTTGTTGTTCATTCCATCCTCCCAGTTAAACTATCTGAAAGATTGTTGTCCATTGATGCCTCCTAGTTAAACTAGGTGAAATATTGTCATTAATTCACGCTTCTATTTAAGCTAGATGAGAGTTGTTCATTTTAACACCTAATTAGATTAAATGCAGTTCATTTTAAGCCTTAATTTATTGAGTTCAACAACATTAACCACAATTAAGGCTAAAACAACCTTGCATGGAATTAAATATTAGGATGAAGATCAAGTGTATAGAAATGGGGTCCAGTGCACATATATATAAGATCAAGTGCGTGGATATAGAGTGCAAGTATGCAGATCTAAATCCCAACTGCACTATTTTAGAGACCAAGTGTGCAAAAGTCAAATCCACACCAAGAATCATAAAAAAACCTCCAAAATTCATTGGTTTTTTAGCATGTTCACGCCAGGTTCACTAGAATGTCGACTAGAAAAATCGAGAGTTAGAAACATACTTAATAAAACCCAACCACATAAGCTATAAAATCATGCAAACTATTCTAATCACACCAATAAGACCATCAAAACAAAATGCATGAAATATAAACTAAATTAAAGCAAACCAAACATTTCTTTGATGAAGCCTTATTGTTGTTTCTTTCTCCTCTAATATGATATGTTGCTCTCAAGTGGAAAAGTGATCTAATAAGATGAAAACAAGTATGGACAAACTGATAGAATAAGGGTGAGGATACTTGAAAATTGTGGTTCTAAGGATAAGGCCAAATATACCAATTTATAGACTTTTGAATTTCAAATTGACGGTCAAGATTGAGGACAAATTAATGGTCATGATCGAGTATGAGAACTCATTTTAGACAAATGAAAAATTGATTGGTGCATTTGGTAAATGACAATTTATGACATTATGACAAATTGGTTAGTGACTTGGGAAGGAGAAATTAGTGGCCATGAGAAATGAGAGAAATTAGGGGGGGGGGGGGGGAATTGNGGGGGGGGGGGGGAATTAGTGGGTATGACACATGAGAAATTAGGGGAAAGTATCGTATGAGGGGCTATGACATGAGTTAGAAAAGAGAGGGAAATTAATAATATAAAATTATTAGTTCCTTCACAATTTGGGAAAGTAAACAATTAATTAATTGTGGGAAAATGAGAAAGAGGGTAAATAAATAATATTTCTATCTACCAAAGGGATGACATGAGACTTTAGGACAAAAATGACAAATTAATGGTTATTTAGCACTAAAGGATTAATTCATTGACATGATCATTTAATCAGACGGGTGGCCAAAGATAAATTGATAGGATATGATGCAATTACATGATGAAAAATGATAATTAATTAAATAGATTTCATTATTTAATTAATAGAAGAATGACATGATATCGACAAATGATAAAGATCAAACACGCAATATTGAGGACATGTAAAAAAGGGGAGCCCTAGGCATTGACAATTTGTTAGTGTCTACAAAAAGCTCAAACAATCAAGTGATCACCACTAGCATCTTTCAACCAAATAGAAACATCATTGCAATAGGAAAGAACACAACCAAAAGTGGTCCAATGAAGCAACAACAACATCAAAAAGGGAGGCCCTCATAATCCAACGACCGAGTCCATGACGTATCTCTCACCATCAAAACCACTTCCGTATGAAGGTGTTTGGAGGTGTTAACATCAACCAAAATGACCGCAAAAGTAGAATACCCATTTAGGAAATTGAATCACCAACCTTTAGGAAATTACTACTAGAGTTGCCAATAGCCTTGTAATAACAAACGTCCCAAAAAATGGAGGGGAAGGTTAGGGAGATATCCATACCAAACATGCATTGAGTGGTTTAATGAGGGGATCAAACGATGTTGTCCATGGTTTGATTGAGAGGGATTGAACACCCTAGACCCACAATTTATTTACAACTAGACCTTTATCCTCAAAAGAAACAAAAGAGGCACCTTTAGCACAAGGGAAGAGCTCGATCTTACCCAACACTAAAGACAACCAAGATTCCAAGAACTAGCCATGAAGATCTAGAAGGGAAGGCCCCAGACTTGAGAATTCACAGATCAAAAATCGCTATGATAGTAGAAAGCCTCATTTTCCAACACATTTTGGTGACACACCACCATCAAGGAGGTTTTAATACAAGGAAGTGGGCAAACATTCCGGTGGGGATGGAGAACAACTACACTAGCCACATGAGGAAAACTTCCTAGCATGAATGACAAACCCCTTGGGGGTAGCACCAACCTACATTGGACCAGAGATAACACACTATACATAGGTGCTAGAACATACATACCCATGACAAAGGGGTTGTTAGTACCCAAAATTTAAAGTATCAGATTGGGGTATAGAGACACAAGCCCAAAGGACTTGAAACCAAAAGCCAATGGAGAAACATATGGAGGGGTGCTTAGAAGGGCAACAACACTTGGGGTAGAAACCAAATAACACCCCCCGAACTAGATAAAGGTTGTAAAGGCTCCATCAGAGGCCTTGAAGATGTTGCGGGGCCCCAAAATGTTGTGCTAGCCACTAATAAGCCCAATGACATTCACAAGGTTCTAGTTCTCAACATGTGGGAGCTTCATCGCTTCAATTTTTTTTTGTTGATTCATTAATGGTCCCCAAGATAATTGTCATTCATTCATAAATATTTTCTATTTATAATTATCAAATTAAAAATACAAATTTGTTAGCTTAAACACACCCATATCAAGCTAGTGTCCCTCATATTCAAGTCTCAACACCTACTTTTTCTCAATACCTTTACACTAACCCATGCCTAACAAACAATTTGCCCCCAACCATGTTTATTTAAAGGAAATAAAACAAATAAAGCACTAGCACTTAATTCCATATAATACCCTTGTTTCAATCATATAGCGCATCCACTATTTACTCCGCACACTAACTTCTGTTGTTATAACCTTAGATATTGACATAATAAGGCTATACACTTCAAAAAACTTCCACATTCTTTTGGTGAAAAGTGCTTTAAGAGCTTCAAGCAAGCCCATAATTCTATCATAGGCAACAAATTTTCTTCTATGGGTTTATGTGGATATGTACAATGGTTACAATTGTATGGTATATATCATCAAATGTGTCAATTCATTGCCAACACTTCATATGGATCACTAACATACCAATTCATCACACACAACATACCAATTACTATCATAACATAAGTACACCTACATGCACAATTTTGTTCCTAGTGGGTTTTTTATTAAAATATTTCCACCAAATTATAAAAGCCAATCCCCATCTAATATTGATATTTTGTCCTTCTTCCAAGGACCTTCAAGATGAATTAAAACTCCATGATCTCCATGTATCACTCCTCTTTTCTTAGCGCTACTTTAAAAAACAAATGATGAAATGATGAAGTGCTATTTATTTTGCATGAACATCATGCTCCACTAACACCATGGAAGTTCATGGGATACATCACTAAAATTATTAGACTCTAACAAAACCCTACAAATAAGTCTTTTGTTTAGCCCTTGTTTATTCTTCTCAATTTTGTTGGCAATGTCCTATAAACAAATCATCCGTTTAGCCCTTCTTTGTTATCAAACTTATCCTCAACTTTGAACAACCAAAAAGCATGTGCAAAAGAAAGTGTCAATGAAAGCATGTGGATAAGAAAACTTTAAAGAAAGAAAAAAACTATAACAAACATTGTACTAACTCATTACCATGTAGAAAACAATTATATATAATTAGAAGTAAAATAAAAAAAGAAATTGTGAAATAACTCAACTAAGAACTCATTGTACTAACTTATGACCATACACAAAACAATTATATATGAGTAGAAATAAAATAGAAAGAGAAATTGTAAAATAACTTAACTAAGGACTAAGTTGCAGCAAATTAGTTGTCATAACAAAAAGACAAAGACGAGTGAATAGATAATCTATGCCTTGAAGCTAATGGAGACAGAATAACAGTACATCATGAAGTGTCCAACTTATATGGATATTTGAACCAATTAGATAAAATTTAATTTTGGATATTTGAACCAATTAGATAAAATTTTGAATGCTAGCTATTTGAAGAAGAGAAAACAAAATAACAAAAATTGCAGGCAAAATTCCAAAAGAACAGGGGGGATCAAGTAGACACTACGTGGACAGGCTGCCATTTTGGACTTTTTGGACTTTGTACTTCGCAGTGTAGTTAGTTCTCTAGTGACCCCGTAAGCTGTTTGGCCTTATAGATGTTACTAAAAACCTTCCTTTTTTATTGATCAATTTTCACGTTTCATTTTTATAAGAAAATTAATATTATTTTTTTTCCCAGAAGAAGGTCCACTTTAGAGCAGTGGGACTCGCAAGTATTGGAGACAATCCCTCACTTTCTCGTTGATTTGGCTTTTCTCTCGACAGACCCTAATGATTATGACTTGTCAAATCTTAGCAACTCTCTCAGAAATTTATAGCTAACAAAACAAATTCACTCAGAAAAGCGTGGTTGCAACGTGTAATGTACTGAATTGCCAGATTAATCCTCCCGGATTTCATCAATATTAAGAAAAAAAAGTGTGCGCTAGTCTGCAAAACATAATGTCCTTTCCAAATCTCAAGCCTCCAATATTAATGTTGCTGGCAGTTCATAAATTGGCTCAAATTATTGGCACTGGCTATGGGGGGCCAAAATGCACCTGTTCCATCCATTATTTACAGAGCAGATGTTGCGGGGTGTTAAAAAACACATAACATTATTTACTAAGATGTTGCGGCACTGTGTGTTTAGTAAATAATGTTGTGTTTATGACATCCCGCAGCACTGTGTTTTCTAATAATGTTAGTCAGCTCACTATGTTCAACACGTGCATTTTGGCCCCCATAGCCAGTGCCCAAATAAACAGTGCATCTGCATAAGATTCTTTCCCAACTGCTTTGAATGAATCAACCCATCCGCCATTTGTATACAAGTTATTTAAGCCATTCTACTGTTGGCCAAGATAAACAAAAGACAAGTCAAAGAAAAATGAAGTCCTCAAAATTGGCACAAATCACTGTTGTAAAAAAAGGTGAAGTTTTCATTACATACAATTAACCCATCTGCCATTTGTATACAAGTTATTTAAGCCATTCTACTGTTGGCCAAGATAAACAAAAGACAGGTCAAAGAAAAATGGAAGTCCTCAAAATTGGCACAAATCACTGTTGTAAAAAATGAAGTTTTCATTACATACCATCCATCCATCAGCACAAGTTAATTTAGTCCACTTGAGCGTTGGTCAAAAAAACAAGACACAAGAAGCCGCCTGGAAGGCAATTAAAAGCTGACCAACTAAATGATAGGAGGGTTAAGGGATCGAAACAGTTCCCATATACTTGGTATTTAAGCCTATTAAGTTAAGGCTATCTTAATAGCAGAAACCATAAATCCAACAATTAGGGATGTTTAAAATTTTCACAGGGAGAAAATGGTGTGGCCTCCAACCCTCGAATCAAGTAACACAGACTACCAATTTCCATGGCAGAACTACACAATACAAGTTACAACCACTTAAAAGATAAGCTAGATATCCCCACACAAAAGTTGAGCAATATTATCTACATGTAGATAGAGAATCCTCTAAAATCCAGTCTGCTAGACACGAAATACATAATGACGGCAAGTTGCTATACAGCTCAATGCTCTGTCGCATGGCCAATAGCCATAACCGTGAATTGTCATTGCATCGGAAATTAAACCAAACCATAAACACAAAGTGACAAATGCTTCACATATAATATAAAATAGTTGATAAAATGCAAGCAGAAAGAAACCATATTAACGTTCACAGATGACATACAAATGATTCATATTTATCATAGTCACAAGGACACATGGGGTTCTTAGACATGCCAGAGACTGGTACTGGTACCTGGATAACTAAAAAAAATAGAAGACAGGAATACTTCTAGATGCCATTAAAAAAATTTATAATTTTCAAAAAATATCAATAACATGCAACTTTGAAAACAAGAAAAATAAGTCAATTATACAAGAACAGTAAATAGTAATATTTCCTCTTTAAACCTTTAAAGTGACAGGAAATCATGCATACAGCTATTGCTCCCTCTCAAAAAAAAGAAAATGTATACTGTCTGTAGATCCAATCACTATAAAACTATAAATACGTATAGATTTTTGTATCCTCCAAGATATCACCTAAATTTCCTACATACAACTATTGCTCCTTCTCAAAAAAGAAAATGTATACTGTCTGTAGATCCAATCGCTATAAGATTATAAATATGTATAGATTTTTGTATCATCCAAAATATCAGCTAAAAGAACCTTGTGCATCCGGGAGTTTCCAGAGATGCCTCTGATTCTGGAGACGCATCTGTTTTAGGGGGTGGGAGACAGGTCTCTGGGTAACCATGATATTTATCAAAAGATGGTTTATTAGTATTACATTAAAATGGGGAAGGGGGGACCATATTAATGTGTTCATTGACAACCAACAAACGCTCCTATTGTATCAAGAGATGAGAGAAAGAAAAAGAAAGTATCATGAGATAATATTGCAGATAGAAACAAAGAAATAATAATGTCCAAAATGACCAGCATATGCTACAAATGATTGCAGAGATGACCAAAAGGAGATGAATCAGATTCCAGAAATGCTATCAAATTACTAGAGCAACTCGGACTCTTATCAACGTCACAACTACCACCACCATGGATGTTTCTATCAGCCATTTTTTGTTCTTACAAAAGTTTCACTAGTACTATATCTGTCAGGGTTTATTTCCCCGGGAGTAGGACTAAATAATCCCAGGAAGATTTGCTTTAAATCGTTTAATCGTGTACCAAATTTCGCTTTAAATTGCTTATTAGTTTAAGTGCAACTTCAAGCCTCAAAACAAAAAACACAACATATGACGTTATTTTAAAAATGCAATGCCAAATGCAGATGACGACCAGAACAATGTTAAAAATCTAATTTGAGTAAATCACTTTAAGTTTTAAAACCATGAAAGGAGAGATCGGTTGATAAGCTTCAAAGAACATTTAGAAAAGGGAATATTTTCATTTGCACACAATAAAAATATTTAAAAATCTACCTACCAGGGTCTACACCTTGACATTTAAATTTTTTGAAGTTGAGCTGCGGAGGCACAGGGCTTGATGGCTATAGTTAAACACTAATTTAAATGAATTTGGAAGTTCCAGATACTGTACATAGTTTGGTTCTTGTGCTTAGAGCAATTACAAGTACAAGCACTGCATTTGACTAAATTATGCTAGAACAAAGTATGATCATACTTCAACAAAGTACAGAAGGCTTCTTGTTTACAAAATTTAGGAAGGAATTATTACAGCATTAATCATTTCTAACAATTAAAATGACTGCAATATCTACACCATATTCATAGAAGACCAAATCAAAATGTTAAGTTCAAAACTTCATAAAATTATATAAATATCAAAGCTACTAACTTCCTATATGAAATTTACATGTATAGACCAGCACGCCATGCTTAATAAAGATTCTATCTGCAGAATCTTGACCTTGCGTACTACCTACTTGCGAAGACTAGCTTTATCCACCATCAAATAACTCATTTTACAAGACAAACATTCCCCACTCAGGTTATTCACCCCCCAACAATTCTCTTAATACCAGCTTTCTGCTCAGAAGTTAATCTTGATGGAAATTTGATATCAAACTTAATCCGCAGGTTTCCTTTCTTTCCATGATCCTTTGTTATAGGCATTCCCTCTCTTGGAACAATTTTTTCATATCCTGGACTTATGACATCTGTAATGGTAATGCTCAGATTCCTACCGTCGAGTGTAACCAAATTAACAGTGTATCCAGCAAGAGCTTCAGCTAGAGTTATTTTTTGGGTCACTATTAGATCATTTCCATCTCTCTTGTAGACATCATGTGGCTTCTCATCAATAACAAAGACTAGGTCTGCTGGAAGGACATTGGGTTGCTCATTTCCTTTCTCTGGAAACGTTATTTTGGTCCCTTTTTTCCAACCAGGCTTAACCTCAATGGTCAGAATTTCCTCAACGGGCAGAGTTTTACTGAAACAAAAGATATAAGAACAGTGTCAGTAATCTTACAGAGCCCAATACATTTTTTAAGATTAAGAAAGCATTCAATGTCAATCAACAAATGGAAAAATTACACCACGGGCTTTCTAGCATCTAACATTCAAAACCATGGATACCAAGCTCCAATAGAATGCAAACCAAAACAGAAACAAAAAACTAACATCCAGAATACAAGAAACACAAGTCTGATTTGCAAACTACAGACAGATGCATTCATACGCCACACTTGCCCTTGGCACCATGTAGACATACAGCGCACAGAGACATGCCCAGAGCACTGTTTGTGCACACGCATATGCACGCACACACGTGCCAACAGCATTGATTGTGAACACAAACGCATAAGACGGACACACATATAAATAGATAGCATTAACATATATTGACTCCTTGGCAGTGCAGAGAAAGGATTTGTGCAGAAACATATTGATTAAACTTTCAGGAAAGGATTGAACTTTAATAGCATTAAAATATTATTTCCCGCGATGAGCAGAGCAAGTTTGATGAATCATTTGATAACTAACATTAAATTACTAAAATTTAAGAAAATTCTTCTGATACTTCTGCGCAACTTACCTATGTCAAACTTTCTGTCAATCTATGTAACTGCAGGGAAAGATAGAGCCGATTTAAAAGTATATCTCGAGTCATTTTTAATTTTAAAATTAATATGGATCTACATAAAACCTATTATTTCTCAATTGAGTGATTTAGTTAAAGAGCTTCTAGACAATATTTATGTCCAAAAGCTCCACAAAATTCAATGAGTCTTTCACACAAGCTGCACAACTGAACCTCAAGGACAGAAAATTTCATGTTTATTAATTAAGCAATATGTTGACTGTAATTTGATTCAGTGGTTAGAGCTTATCTCCCGAGTCATTTTCCATTTCAAAATTAAAACGGATCTACATAAAACCTATTATTACTATTAGTCAATTGAGTGATTTAGTTACAGAGCTTCTAGACAATACCTATTTCCAAAAGCTCCACAAAATTCAATCAGTCTTTCCTAGAGCTCCACAACTGAACCTCATGGATTGAAAATTTCATGTTTATCAATTAAGTAAGTTGACTGTAATTTGGTGAAGTGGTTGGAGCTTCCAAGGTGAATCTTAATAAGTAATCATTACTTTTGCCGGATTTTCATTTGTGCATTAAGTGTACTGACCATCACTCGGATAAGGATTCCAAAAGCTTGCATCAAGTGTCCTCACTAATACTCGGTTGAAAATAGCCCCCTTCGATTTTTTTATTACCCAAATATGTGATTTAAGTTAACTAGCCTGATTGAGATCATCATGTAGGGCTAGACTAGGAAACATTTTAGGATTAGTAAATCTGATCCTGAGTAGGAAAGGACAGAACTCTATGATTCTGTCAAAAGGCAAAAATCATTTTTGGTTGGAAAAGAAAATTAAGCAAAAGCCTCTAATTAAGACAAGTCATGGAGCGGAACCACTGAAATCAGCTATCTATCATTCATTTAAAATAAAACCTGGAAATAGAAGTTTTGACATACCCACTAGCATCGGCAATATTCCTGGAGATCTTCATCTTCCTAGTAGAACCATTATAAAGCTCCTCGAGAGTGCACGGCAGCTTGTTCTCAACAGGAGCAGCCTTTCGAGGAGGACCCTGGGCGCCGTCACTAAATGAAGTCCCAAAAACGCTTTCACCAGGCGTAAATCCTCCAAATATGCTATCAGGAAAGCGTGAACCTCTGGACCCTCCAAAACCCCCGCCCGACATGCCAAAAGGACTTCCACCAAAAAACTCTGCAAATATGTCATCCGCACTTCTGGGATTGAACCTAAAAACATTCGGCCCTCCTCCTCCGTTGGAAAATCCCGTGGTAGGAGGCGGCACCTGCCCCTTCAATCCCTCTTCTCCGTACTGATCATAGATCGCTCTCTTCTGCGGATCACTCAGCACCTGAAACAAACAATATTCCTCCCCATTAATCAGAATCGAAAATTACGACCACCCAAAACCCAAAACAAAAAGTTTAAAGTTCGGATTTCCTTACATCATAAGCTTCTGATATTTGTTTGAATTTCGCTTCGGCTTCCTTCTTATTATTGGGGTTCTTATCAGGGTGCCATTTCATGGCCAATTTTCTGTACGCCTTTTTCAAATCTTCATCTGTGGCATTCTTGGAAACACTGAGAATATTGTAATAATCAACTCCCATCCTGCCAATCCAACTCAAAACCCTGTTCTTCTCTGAGATTCAAATCCTGAAGGATTAAGATAATCAAGCTTGTTCTAAGGCCAAATTTTGAGATACCAAATTTTCACTCTGCTCCGGTGGTGCTGAGGAGCAAGAGAAGTAGGATGTAGAGAAGCTTCTAGACTTATCTGGATTTCCCGTTAGTTAACGCTTAATTGTGTTATTTAAGTTTTCGGTGATTTAGTGCAGGAGAAAACGTGCTGCTTCAACTGCCAGTTGCACCACAAACATTACGCCTCCTTCGAACACGTGTCGTGCTGACGTGACATCATGACAGGTCATCGCCATTAATATGTTACGGCAAGAGCATTGCCATGTCACCCTCCCAACTATTATACATTCAGGCAGATTAATATGGACCATATTTATATGCATGCATTGATGACATGGCATTTGCTATCAATCACACGTGTTCATTTGCACTTCAAATTTTCTATGAATTATAAGGGTGGGTTTATTGGTATTCGCTAAATAGCCAACTAAAATGTCAAATATATATAAATATATATAAAGGCAATTGGATAAAAAATCCAAGTGTTCCTTTGGTAAGATACGTGTTTTAGTTTGTTGTTTAGAGGTTGGAGTTTTATTTACCATTGTCTATGGAACACCTTACTTGTAATTAAAAAATTAATATTTCGAAAAAAGGGGTCTTATAAGACAAAGAAAAAAATAGTGACTTAATGATTGGTTGATTAGTGCAAAACTAATTCACTAATTGTTACAAGTGAATAGTATATTGCCTACCACAAGTACAATAATACAATTTGAGTGTGAGAGTGGAACTTGACAATATGCACCAATTATTTGAGGTAGAAAATATAGAGCATGAATATAAGTAAGAATGTTTTTCTTAGTCTCATAAATTATTTAAAAAAAAAACATGTTTATATATAAAAGAATTACTAGAAAAAAATATTTTTATAGTTCAATTTTTAATCATATAAAAAATGATATGAAATGCATGAAGATTATTAAATATATTGATTATTATATAGAAATTAATGAAAACATTTGAGTGTAAAATAATAGAATATTGAATTTAAAAGTATTTTTTATAATTAAAATTTGTCTTGCTTTAAAATTTATTAGAATTATATTATTGTATCTTAAATTTTAATTTTGGTGTCATAATTAGACGTGAATGCTTTTCGTGTGTAGAGGAAGAATAGATTTTGTCGCTCTCAATCACTATGATTTCCAAGATAAAAAGCAAAATTATCAAATAAAAGTTGAAAAATTAATTTTGAAATTTGTAAAGTTAGTTAATGAATGAGTACAATAGACCAAGAATACCCTCCACGCTAAAAGAAAGATGACATAATATTTAAAGTGTTATGAGAAGATATGATTCAACATAGCATAATTGTTTTCTTCCATTTTAGTTGAATTTTAGATCGTTGGTTGGTTTCTTCGAATAGTGTAGTTTCTTTTATACGAGGAGAGGATCCTAATCTATTAAATTATCAATTTAAAAAGAGAAAAGTGAAGGATTTTCAATGTTACTTTTTTTTGGTGAATAGAGTCATATCCATTAAAAATAAATAGTACACTATTCACAAAATAAAAGAAAGGGGATGCGAGATCACCCCTCAAAAGTCAATTGGACAGTGCTCGAAGAAACAAACAACAAATGGGAAACATCTGGAAATAGAAACACGTGCTAAACCTGAAGAGCAATCAACACATAAAAAGTCACTAAGTGACTAAAACAATGGTTGTGGGTGGCGGAGGACGATCCCAATCATTTTTGGGGCCCCATACATCAGTGGGCTCGGTTTATCATCTGGAAGGGACCACCCTTCTTCAATTGCAACCTCCTATTACCTTTTTCTTGATTCTTCTGGAAGGAGAGGTTGCCAGAGCTAAACGTTGGGTAATTTTATTTATAAAAGTGTTCCTTCAACTACTAATTCCTCTTTTTCTTTTAGTACTACCTCATACACATGTCTCATGACATGGGGATTCAAACTTGTTTATAATGTTGTGTTACTTTACTATAACTTCAAACATGTGTCATTTTTTATGGTAGTGAAATCTTGTTAAATGTGATGTCACATTGGATAGCAACAAATCATTCTCATTAAAATGCACTTGTCACCCTTGTAACCATTAGAGAAATTAATATGAACATTTATTTCCATACACAAATGATACTTTTTCATTGGTAGTTACTTTAATATTTTTAAATCCTAGAATTCATAGAAAAATATCTAGGTACCTCAAATTGACCCTTCAATTCTCAAAATTAGGTAGGGACACTCCTATAAATACTAAAGAATTTAAGATTGTTGAAGTTTAAAATTATAAAAATTATGTCATTGATTTCATAACAAATTAGTAATAGTAAAAGGAGTATTGGATCTTTCCATAAGACTATAACATATTTACTAAAATGAAGACTTTACAAGCGATTTAAGTTGACTTTTAACAATGAGTTTAATTATGTATATACAAATGTTTCACTTGTTACATGTATGGTTGCATTATTACTACATCGAATGTGTATTTGTTAATGCATCTCTAAATGTAAGTTTGTGATGTCAAGTTGGCTCACGAAGAATCATTCTCATGATACATACACAAGACACTATAGTGAATGTCACTCTACTATTAATTATAGAGATAGATGAATATAGATCTTATTTATTTAAGTACGCGAATAACTCATAATATAAATTAAACACAAACAAAATTTGTTAAAAACTAAACTTAAACTATTTGTATATTTTTCTCCTCCTAATATAATTATTTTTAAATTTAAGATTGTTGACTATATTAATTCTTTCTATATGGTGCCAACATATAAGTTTAATGCTTCACCAAAATGAGAGATGACGTTAGCAAATTACTCTTCATCGTAATCTATATAAAACAAAAGTTTCAAGGCTAGCAACTATGATATATTTAGAGAACAACTTAGTCGGTAACTTTGAGATTTTCCATTCACCTTTGTGTTGTAGCCAGCATCATTGATTTATTTACAATTTGTCATTGAAAATTTTCCACCTAAATGCTTTATGATTTGCTCCCAAGGATTCCACAGATCTTCTATGGTTTTTAAATGCTTTAATTACCATGGATTGAAATTAACAATTGATAATATTTTGCCATTTGCGAGGATGATGTCATATAAAGATATAAGGAAATTATAGTAAAAATCCATGAAAACATGTTGAGTTATGTCGATTTGTGTTTTTAGAGTCGTGTCGTTTTGTGTGAAGAATAGCTAGAGCTAAGATCAACTAATGAACAACTTCCTTGTCAAGATTAATATCAGGAGAGCATGAAGATAAGTAAAGGATGTTTTTCTCCGTCCCGTAAGTTGTGGATGTCATTAAAATCATCCATTCGTGTTTAGTCTCACGAACATCATTAAAATCATTCATTCATTTCCACCATTTAATAATTGCATGGTATTGAAAACAATCTAGCACCTCACATGATTTTTAGATCTCATAATCATAGCCAAAAAAGAAACATGTTTATACAAAAATAATTGTTAGGAAAATCTTTTTTATAGTTAACTTTTTAATCATATGGAGAACAATATAAAATATATGAAGATTATTAAATGTATTGATTATTAGATTAAAAAAAATGTAAAATAATAGAATATTGAATTTAAAAGTATTTTTTATAACTAAAATTTTGTGTACTTTAACATTTATTAGAATTAGATTATTGTATCTAGAATTTTAATTTTGTTGTCATAATTAGATGCGAGTGTTTTTCTTGTGTAAAGGAGGAATATATATTTTGTCTCACTTAATCACTATTATTTCCAAGATAAATAGTAAAATTATCAAATTAAAAAGCACATGCTTTAGAAAAGTCTAGAGGAAAGAAAATTAAAGTTGAAAACTTAGTTTTAAAATTTGTAAAGTTTAGTTAATGAATGAGTACAATAGACCATAGATGCCCTCCTCACTAAAAGAAAGATGACCTAATCTTTAAAATGTTATGAGAAGATGTATTTCAGCATGCGCATAATTATTTTCTTCAATTTTGGTTGGATTTTAGATCTTTGGCTAGTTTTTTTTCAATAGTGTAATTTTTTTTATCAATAACAAATTAATTCACAACTTCAACTCAATAAAGAGTCTTTGTTCCATCAAAGAAATTCTTATTATTTTTTATTCTTTTATAATACAAATATGGGATCCTAATCCATTTATCAATTTAAAAATGAAAAAGTGAAGGATTTTCAATGTGATTAGAGCTTGATTCAAACTTGTTTACCAATGTGTGCTGCTTTACTATGACTTCAAACATGTGTCTTTTATTGTGGTGGTGAAATCTTCTTAAATGTGATGTCACATTGGATAACGACAAATCATTCTCATTAAAATGTACTTGCCACCCTCTAAACCATTAGATAAATTAATATGAACATTTATTTGCATACATGAATAACAGTTTTTTGTTGGTAGTTACTTCATTGCTTTTCATCCCTAGAATTCATAGAAAAATATCTAGGTACCTCAAATTGCCCCTTCAATTTTCAAAATTAGGTGTGTGAAAGGGACACACCTCTAAATAATAAGATTGTTGAAGTTTAAATTTTTAAAAATTACATCATTGATTTCTTAACAAAATTAGTAATAATAAAAAGATTACAAGGTCTTTGTGAAAGACTATGACATATTTACTAAAAGGAAGACTTTTAAAGCAATTTAAGTTGGATTTTAACAATGAATAATTGTGTTTGTAAAGATGTTTCACCTTCCACATGCATCGTTGCATTATTACTACTTCAAAAATGTATTTGTTATTGCATCTCTAAAAGTAAGTCTGTGATGTTAAGTTGGCCCTTGACAAATCATCCTCATAGTACATACACAAGACACTATCAAAGATGTCACTCTTTGAACTATTAATTATAAAGATAGATAGATATGGATCATATTCAGTTACATACAAGAATAACTCATAATTTGTATTAAACACAAACAAAACTTGTTAAAATTGAACTTAAACAATTTCTATATTTTTCTAATCTTAATATAATTTTTGAAAAAGTCAAATAATTTTTCTATAAGATAAAACTTTAATGCTTCACAAAATTAACATATGACATTAGCCAGTTTCTCATCATTTTGATCTCTACAAAACTAAAGTTACATAGTTAGCTAGCTGTGATATATTTAGAGACCAAGTTGTTTAACTTGAAGATTTTTCATGCACCTTTGAGATGTCACACACATCATTGGTTTATTTACAATTCTTCATTGAATTTTTTCCACCTAGATGCTTATGATTGGCTTCTAAGGACTCTAGAGATCCACTATGGTTTTTTAATGCTTCAATCACCATCGATTGAAATTAATAATTGACAATATTTTTCCATATTACGAGGATCGTGTCATGTAAAGATATCAAGGAAATTAGAGAAGTACACATCTTTGGTTTCTTTTTTCTTTTTATTTTAAAGAGCATACAAATTTATTGAATTAGAAAGAGAATAACCAATACAAAGGGAAACCAACCCACCAAAAGGAGAATATCAAGAGTTACCAACCAAAGATGACCCAAAAGCCCCCAAATCAACCATATCATCCATGAGGTATTATCAAGAAATTGAGCATACTATGAGGGAAACTAACATCAACCTCTAGTATTCCAAACATCAAGGTGCCCAAAGGCCCATTTAGCCAAATAATCAGTTGCCTTATTCCACTCTCGTAGAACGTAGTATAAGGGAGTAGACTCTAAAGAGTCTCTCAACCAAAGGATTCATCCAACAATCACTACCATATGCCAATCAACATCCTCAAGCTTCTTCTTATTCAACATATCCTTAACCACTTGAGAATCCAATTCATAAACACCCTTACGTCAACCAAGGGAACACACTTTTTCTAGTGCAAAGAGGATATCATGAGCTTCCATATAGTTATTAGTACATTGCCTCTTATAAGCAAAAGATAGAAAATAACATGACCTAAACAATCCCTGCTAATGCCTCTAATTCTGACATGTCCATGATTTCCCTTGGAAGAACCATGAATATTAATCTTTAGGACTCCTTGGGGTGGAGGAGACCACTTACCATCCCGTTGGACCTTCTTCTTTGTATGTCAACATTTAGCGTGTTGATGAATCCTAAAAAATATATCTCTAATGTATCCACCAAAGATGTGCAAGGTTTGAATAACATCCATGTTGCTAGGATCCACATCCACAAAAAGATCACATTTTATCACCAAAGTTTCTTAGAGAATGTTAATTATTTTCTGCCAAACTTGGCACCAACATATTCTTAACCTAAAAAATATTGCAATTTCTTTCCAACCAAAATTTAAAAAGAATAAAAGAAGGGCCAACCTCCCAAGACATGTGTAGAAGAGAAGTCTTAGCTAGAGGCCTACTAAGCCTATTCCATAATTCATTCAGATAATTAGCATGAACACAAGCATGCTTTCAAGCTCCCCACCAATAATGTGAATTTTCATGGTGAAAGCACATTGAAAAAAAGACGTGGAGTATTGTACTCGTTATTATTACTCATAACACAAATATAAGGTCCTTGAAAACCTCTCTTTTTGTCCAGATTCTCCCAAGTAAGACATCTATTATGCACAACAAGCCACAAGAAAAAATACACTTGGGCCAAGCAAACCTATTTGTTAGAAATGAAAAGAAATATGTAAAAAATAAACAATACCAGGAAAGAATCTAAGCGAGTGAATGCATGAAAAAATATTACCATAAACAAGGAGAGAGAAAGCTCCAATATCCAACACAAGAAGACAAGATATTTGAAAGGGGAAAGCAAAGAAAACCTCTTGTGACATTATGAATGAGGCATGAAAAGCCTAAGAAGAGGAGAGAGAGAGAGAGAGAGCGAATTGCTCATACAATAATTGAGAAGAGGAAGAAAACCTCATTAGTCTAAGGAGAGAAGAAGAGACATCTCTTTAATAGAGATGTGAGAAAGGAGTTGCATTGTAACTCCCATATCTATGTATGCCACATTTCATAAAGTGTGTGCCACTTGTGTTATTT
>MU224656.1:1676902-1690380 GCA_018584345.1 Thuja plicata | reverse complement strand
AAACACACTATGAGAAAAGATAGTGATAGTGAAAGTGAAGAAGAACATCTTGATGAAATTGAAGCACTTATGGCTAGAAGAATGCAGAGAGGAAAAGGTAAATACAAAGGTAAATTACCACTTGTTTATTTTAATTGTAAAGAGATTGGACACTTTGCTGCAAGATGTCCTAACAGAAGAAAAGATGACAGAAGTAATGACAGGTCATTTGAAAAGAAGTATGACAGAGGTGATTACAGAAGCAACCAAAAATTAGAAAGAAGAGATACCCAAGACTACAAGGACAAAGGAAAGAAGGCCAGTTACCTAGAAAAATGTAAAGATGATGATACTGACACCGAATCTGATGAAGACATCGAGATGGTGTTTGTGGCAGTAAAAGATGATTCAGATGATGATGAAGAAAGGTATGTAGAAACTGCACTCATATCTAAAGTTAGTAAAAATGATGTCTGGATCATAGATAGTGGCTGCACTCACCACATGGTCGGTGACAAGCAAAATTTTGAGAATTTTGAATACTATAATGGTGGTTCAGTAAGAATGGGTAGTGACATACCTTGTCCAGTTAAAGGTAGAGGAACTATAATGTTGAATAACCTGATAAAATGTGAAAATGATTATTGGGTGAAAGGATTGAATTATAATATATTGAGTGTTTCTTTGTTGAATAATTCAGGTCATAGAGTAGCATTTGAAAATAAAAAGGCAAAGATCTTCAATGAATCAGGAAATCTGATTGGCACTAGTGAGCAAACAAAAGGTAACTTATTCTATTTGAATGATATTGACACCACTTGCTTAATGGCTCGAAACGAAGACATATGGTTGTGGCACAAAAGATTGTGTCATGTGAACTTTGACAACATGATAAAGATAAGCAAAAAGAGAAATGTAAGAGGTTTACCGACGATGACTAAACTCGACAATATCATGTGCAAAAATTGTCAAAAAGGTAAGATGACTAAGTCTAGTTTCAAAAGAAAAACCCATGCATCTAATGTCATTCTAGAATTAGTCCATACTGATCTATGTGGACCCATGAGGACAAAAATTTATTATGGAGATAGATATTTTATTCTCTTTGTTGATGATTACTCTAAAATGATGACAGTAATGTTTCTAAAAGATAAATCAGAAGCATTTAAGAGGTTTAAATGGTACAAAGCAATGGTTTAAAAACAAAGCAGTAAAGAATTGAAATACTTAAGGTCAGATAGAGGAGGGGAATTTATTTAATATGAATTCACTAACTTTTGTAATGAGCATGGAATCAAAAGACAAGTCTCTGCACCGAGAACACCACAGCAAAATGGAATTGCTGAAAGAAGGAACAAATCCATTGTTGATTGTGCAAGGACACTGATGATAGAGAAAGGAATCACCTAAATATTCTGGAGGGAAGCTGTCAGTACTGCTGTTTACACATTAAACAAAGTACAATTGAAGAAAGACACCAAGAAGATACCTTATGAGATATGGTATGGATACACACCCAATGTAAGTTACTTCAAAAATTTTGGTAGTCATTTATATCTTAAAAGATGATAGAAATGGAAAACTTGACTCCAAGAGTGATGAAGGAATCTTTCTAGGGTATTCCACGAAGAGCAAGGCTTATAAATGTCTCAATAAAGCCTCTAACAAAATTGTTGAAAGTGCAAATGTAAAGATAGATGAATTTGCATAGAAGAATGAAAAGGAAAGCACAAAAGAACCAGAGGACTACAATGGTTTTGTTTACAATGAAGAAATTGACACTCTACCCGACCAACAATGTAGAGATCTTGAGCAACATATCATTGCACCCGGGCATTAGGCTACAAATACCGACAATCAAGATATTGCTCAAGATGATGTACCAAGTGATGGAGAATAGAATGAAGGACAAAATGTTGATCAAGATGATAGACAAAGATCTAAACCTATACTTACCAGATATGTCAAAAGGAACCATCCACAGAACTAGATCATTGGAGATAAGAAAGCTGGTATGAGAACTAGAAGTAAGTCTCTAAATATAGGATGTCTTATTTGTGATTATGAGCCAAAATCTGTCAATGTTGCACTAGATAATAATGAATGGATTAGTGATATGAATGAGGAGATTGAGTAGATTGAGAAAAACAAGACATGGACACTTGTACCGAGACCAGATGGCAAGAATGTCATCGGTACAAAATGGATATTTAAGAATAAATTGAATGAGAATGGAGAAGTCACCATAAACAAAGCAAGACTAGTATGCAAGGGGTATGCATAAGAAGAAGGGATTGACTATGGAGAGACCTTTGCACCCGTTGCTAGGCTAGAAGGAGTGAGAATATTACTTGCTTATGCTGCATGTAAAGGATTCAAGGTATATCAAATAGATGTCAAGTCTGCATTCCTAAATGGAATACTTGAGGAAGAGGTATACATTGAACAACTAGAAGGGTTTATTGATCTAGACAAGAGGGACATGGTATGTAGACTGTACAAAGCTTTGTATGGATTAAAACAAGCACCCTGAGCCTGGTATGAAAGACTTCATTCCTATCTTATAAGTATTGGATTTGTAAGGACTAGTGAAAACAGTAATCTTTATTTGAAGGAAGATAATGATGCTAACATTTTGATTGCTGATATATTTGTTGATGACATCATATTTGGAGGCAATGATATGCTATGCAAATTATTTGCAAGTGAAATGAGCAAAGAGTTTGAGATGTCTATGTTTGGAGAGATCAAATTCTTTCTTGGTCTACAGATCATGCAACAAGATGAAGGCATTTTCATTACACAATCCAAATACATCAAGGAAGTGCTAAAATATTCAAGATGGAAGATTACAAACTAGTTGGAACACCGATGGCAACTGTATGTAAGCTGACAAAGGAGGACAAGTCATAAGAGGTAAATCAGACTTTGTACAGATCAATGATTGGAAAAATCATGTATGTTGTACATACTAGACCAAATATAGCACATGCAGTAGGAATAGTTGCTAAATTTTCTGCTAATCCCAGGGAATCACATATGACTATTGTGAAAAGAATCCTAATCTATCTAAAGAATACCGAGGAATATGGCTTATGGTATAGAAGAGAAGGAAAATTTTAACTTAAGGTCTTTACCGATGGTGATTGGGCTGGAAATATTGATGATCAAAAGAGCACAACTGGATGAGCATTCTTTATGGGTAACAAACTTGTCACATGGATCAGCAAGAAGCAAGGATGCATCTCTCAGTCTACTGCAGAAGCAGAGTATGTTGTTGCTGCTGCAAACTGCTCAAATATCGCATGGATCAAACAATTACTGGAAGGTATGCATATGAAAATTCTTGAACCAGTAATTATCTATTGTGATAATACAAGTGCAATAAACATTTCCAAGAATCCTGTCATGCATGCTAAAACAAAGCATATTGCCATCAAGTATCATTATTTAAGAGAACAAGTTCAATCAAAGTTGGTGATACTTGAGTATGTGCAATCTAAGGAACAATTAGCCAATATCTTCACTAAGCCACTGCCCAAGGATGCATTTGAGTACTTGAGAAAGAAACTAGGGGTCAGACCCTTGTCTACTAGTCAGTAAAATGACTAGAAGGTTGCATCAGCCTATATCATTCATGTTGATGCAAGTAGAGAGATGGCTTCAAAGATAAATCTATACACAACAAGGTATTTATCTACTCTGAGCACTAGAGTTATTGTATTACTGATGGATTGAGAAATTCAAGGAGTATATTATGGATAGAAGGGATTTTTTTGGCATTATCGTCAAAAATATTTGTTTGGAATTGCTGTCAAAGGGGGAGATTATATCCATTATCATCTCAAAGAGAGATATTATCACTTCAAGGAGAGATTATATCCATCACATTTATGCAAAGGGAGAGATGTAACAAGAAAGGGAGAGTACATACAAAGGAGAGAATTGTTGACAGTGACATCAAAAGAAAAGAGAACAGTCAAAGGGAGAGAGTTTGAAATAGGAGAAGAACACAACACATCAAAGAAAGAAAGATTCTACATCTATCCATTAAAGGGATTGAAGACAGAGAGAAAGCTGCAAGAATCAAATCTAAGCTTATTTGAGCTTACCGAGGACCAGATATTTGTATCAGTTATAGTACATAAGATTGGTAGTTTGATGAACTTCAAACTGTTATATTTCATATTGTATTAGTAATAATATAGTGTGATAATGTAGCGTGTTGCCATCAATGCCAAAGGGAGAGATTGATGAACTATAACTGATTGAATGTTTGAAGATGTTAAGTTGATGATCATGCAAGGCATTAAATTAGTTAATGTATTGTATTTTCATTGATGTCAACTTGATATAATCTATATGGTCATGGACATACCACCAAAGACTTCAAAGAACCGATGAATCAAAGGCTATGCTATCAATAATGCATATAAGTCAAGTATTCACAAAGTGAGTGTATACACTGACATAGTGCACACCGACGGAAAGATTGAAAGAGAAAATTCACAGTATTACCCGATGAGCAAAGTCACAACATTACCAACCAGCAAAGTCATAATATTTCCCGATGAGAAAAGCAAAGAGTAACCTGACGGACAGAATCAAAGTGTTTCTCGATAGACTGAGATCTTGAAGACAACTGAAGTCACACTGACGGAATAGTCAGTTATCACCGATGACTAACTGAAGTGTTGACCGATAGAATAGAGAGTTCAGAAATGACAAAATGCTTAGCTGTCAAGAGCTAAAAATAGACTTAACTGATACTTATCATTTTTTTAGTCGAAAAGATAAATCCAGAGATAAGTAATGGATTTAAAGCTGCTTTGTCCAGTTGGCAAGAAGAGCTCTATGAGATAAAATTGGAATTTTTCTTTAAATCTAATTGGCGAGAATTGTGGATCACGCCAAGATCAAGAAAGCCAAGAAACGGTGAAATCATGTCTATAAAGAGACAACCCAATTCATTAAGAATTATGGGGTGAAGAGAAGAGAAGATAAAATAGATGCTAAAGACATTCTGAAGGAGAAGAAAGTCTTCATTCAGACCCGATCAACAAGCTAAGGAAAGAGCTAGATTCTGTAGACACCGACGAATAGTGAGACAACATCACAGAGCAGAATAGTGTGGAGAAAAGGTATTGCATTTATTATATTGATTAGAGAGCTAATGCACTTACACTAGATCTAAAAATCTACAATTCAAGTTGTATGTGTGAACATATCACTTTAGTGTTTCAGTTTAACCATTGAAGCATCAAGTCTCTTAATCGAGCACGACTTAAAAGTCTTTTGTAATTGAGATACATCCCAAGGAGTATCAAAAAGTTTGATCATAGAAAGTAGCATTGGATATGCCTAATACCTATTGACAGGCCAGGTGAGTGTTTGATCAAGGATGGTAGCATTAGATGCCAGATACTAGGTGACAAACTATCTTTTAAATCCTCTAACAAGGTCACACCTAACAGTGTGTTTGTAACCTTTAACAGGGTTGGCTCTTAACCGAGCTCACTTTATAAGAGTGAAAATTTGGGGTACCGATCCCAGTGGTTTTTCCCTTAGCATGGTTTCCACATTAAAAATCCATGTGTTATGTGTTTATGTTTCATTACTTTACTGTTTTGCATTTCACATAAAGCTATTCTGGATTGATCGGTATACTCTAGTTATTTACTATGTTTCAGTAAATAGAAAGACAACTTATCAGTAAACATACAGAAGAGAGATTTGCAAAGCATTCTGACAAGTATTAAATTGTTATAAGTATTTCAAGGCATTCATCTTGTAGGAATGAGTATAAGTAAAGGCTCAAAAGTGGTAATAAGTTTTAAAGGGTTGATTTAAGGATGAATTTTTGAGGCCACTGATTCACCCCCCCTCTCAGTTATTACTAACATCAAGGAATTACACATTCTTCCTACTAAAATCCAATAAATTTCCTATCTAGCATCCACTGATCCTTTAGGAGGTCACTCATGTTGATCCTTCCATTTAGCCACTTTGACATGCCCCAAATTTAATAAAGTTTTGAAATTTTCAGCTCTTCTTTAACTTGCATCAAGGGAGCTCTCACACAAAGAATACATTTGTGGAAATTAATTGATAATGGGTGGGTAGAAATACCAAAACAAATCTTTAAATTTTTTATTGTATATCTAGAAAAGCTCTTTCTTAATTAAATGTTTTCCCTTCCTCAATGTGTTCTAGATTGTAGAGCCTTTTCCTGTCATAGCAAACCGGGGAACATTCTTGATATCTACATCCCCTAAATACTTGAAATTAATGATTTTGGACCAATATTTATCTTGATGGATGTACCATATCCAAAAAATAAATTAGCACCCAAAACATGACCATTAATTCTAGCAAGTCGTAAACTAAGACCTCCAACTTGTACTGGCCTACATACAACATCATACTTAACCAAACTCCAATTTGAATAAACTAGACTATCCATCCATAAGAATTTTCAGGAGATGGCATCAAATTTATTAATAAAGATTACTGTAACAATCAACACAAAGCATCTATGAATAAGGAAAACCTAAATCATAGACTTCAAGAGAGTCACTCTCCCAATAGTTGAAAGCCACATGTTAGTCCAATGATATACCTTCTTGTGAATCTTATCTAAATTGTCTTGCCAATGCTCATTGGGAAGGGATCCAACTGAAAGAGGAACTTCAAGGTAAACAAATGGAAGGCCACGAATTTGCAATCTCAAAATAAGAGTAATCTTGGCTTGGATGGCAGTTTCCTTAAATTAGTGGCCTCAATAACTTTGGCCACACCCATCAAAGCCATATCATCCAAAAATTAGAAATAAGAATAAGGAGGAAGTCCATTACCCTTATTCCATCCTAGAATCAATCCTTTCCTAACATATGACTTAATAAATCTTCACAGTCCTTCACCATTGAAATAAATAGGTAAGGGGAAAGGGAATCTCCTTGTGCCAAGCCTCTAGAAGATTTCAAAAGCTATGTAGGCTCATTGTTGATGAAAATGATAAAAGAGGAAGAAGTAATATAGTTCATTATCACACTAATCCATTCATTTTTATAACCAAAATCTCCAAGCACTTTTTTCAAAAAATCCCATTTGACTCCATGATAAGCTTTGGCCATATCTAATTTTATAAACATAGAATTCTCCTTATAAGTCTCCATAGAATGAATGGATTTAGGTGTTATGATAATCCCATCAAGAATTTTTCTTCCAACCAAAAAAACCCCTTTCTCTTCATAGATTAAATTACTTACCGATGGCTTGAAGCTTTCAACAGTCAATTTCGTAATAACTTTATAGATCACATTACAAAGATATAGGCTAGAAGGATTCCAAAGAGTTAGCTCCGTCCTTTTTTGGGATAAGGGATAGATATGGAGAATTCATGGCCCTTAACATCTTCTTGTTCCTGTGATACCCATACACCACCTCCAATAGGTCAAACTTAATAATATCCTAAAATTATTGATAGAATTTTATGAGAAAGTCATTTGACCAAAATATTTACCCTTCTTCATTCCAAACACAACTTCTTTAACTTCAGATAATGATATGCATCTTAGAAGGTCCTTATTCATCTCATTGGACACAAGATACATAAAAAAATAAAGCACAAAACCTTCTTCCATGCTAATAAGGATATAATCATCAACAAACAAGGCCTCGAAGAACTTGTTAGCCTCCTAAGAAAACTCTCTTAAAGAAGAAATGTTAACTCTCTCTAAGGATATGAGAGAAGTAATAAAGTTTTCGTATCTCCTATCCTTCACTAAGTTGTAGAAAAACTTGATGTTCCTATCACCCTCTTGGATCCAATCAACTCATGAATTCTACTTCTAATAGATATCCTCTCAAAGATCTTATTTCTCTAACACATTTGCCGCACTAGAATCCTGTTTATATAAATCTTCTAATAATCCTTGATCTTTGATGTGGCGAGTAATAACATTCACTCAAGATTGAGAACTTACCTTCTCAGAGAAGATGTTACAAAAGTATAGTCTATTCCAACTTTTAATCTCATACTTAATAAATTGGACTTGCTTGATGAAAGAGTGCATATTCGTTCCATAAGAAGGCTTCCCATCATGCCACCGATTTAGTATTGGGTTGTGAAGGGAAGGGTCCCAAATCCTCATAAGTTGAAACTTAAAGGAGGGATTGTTTGAAGTTGTGAATTGAACAATACTCAACTTGATTGACCATTGGTCAGAACATTTCTAATCCAAAATCTCAGATCTAGTTACCTAATTACCACCCATCCAGTAATAAGAAGTCATAAATTTGTATAATCTCTTAGCTATAACTGCTTCCCCACATCTTCTATTATTCCAGATAAACAAACCATTAGTAGGATTCACATATTAAACCTTCATAAATTCAATATTGTCCCTCAAAATAAAAATATAAGTATCAAGCCTTATATTTCCTCCCCATTTCTCTTCCAAACTAGTCATCGCATCAAAATCCCTTGCTAGGATTCAATGGAGTAAAGGAGAAAGAGAATAAAAATATATGATATGGGTCCAAAGGAGTAATTTATTATAGACTTGGTTGGAGCATAAATATTAGTAAATAGGAGGTTCTCACTAGACTCATGACTTACATCGAACATAGAGATAATTGATCTACTAGATACCACCAAAGTGGGAAAAGCTTGCATGGGTCCCAAAGGCAAGCAATTCCCCTAGAATTTTCTTGGGCCCCAATGTACCAATGATGACCTTGAGCATAAATGTCAGAGTCCCTACTCATAACACCATCCACTGATAACTTAGTTTCTTGACTAAAGACCACATTAGGAGAATGAGATCCAACCAAATCTCAAATAGCCTTTTGTCTTGGGATGCATTTCAACCCCCTTGTATTCCATGGTAGAGCAATCATTTTTTAGATGAAGATATATGAGATTCAATGGTATTTATAGATCCTGACATAACTAATTCCTCACTGAGTAATTTCACCTTTTCTAGATCCTTCTTCCTACCCCATTCATGGGCCTCTTGGGAGCACTCTTTTTTTAAAAAAAATTGGTGTAAACCCAAAACTAGAGAGGTTCCCTTACGTTTACTACCATCTTAAGACTCTTTAAAATTAATTGCTAGAATTATGAAACTTGGACCATCCATCACTTCTTTGCCTCCACAAGGTTCCAACTCACTAGAAGGAAAGAAGGGGATATCCATGTCCATTTGAACATATTTTCTTCCTTCTTTTAGATCAACAAGGATATTATTATCCTTTTAAACCTTTATTTGTCTTACCTCCATAAGAATATGTTCTATATGCAACCCTGCAAGAACCTCATCAAACTAATATTGGTCATATAGAGAAACAAACCTGTTAAATACCTCATATGATTGCCTATCCTTTAGAGTTCTCTTCTATCATCTTCTCGTATTATGGGTTTTAACTAGAATTAAACCATCTTTATCCTTCATCATAGGAGCCTTCCATTTGTCTTGTTTGGGTGGAGAACATGATGGACCTTGAATTGACAACCCTAAAACATTATATTTGGTATATATTCTCTACAAGTGACCATATTCGTGACAAATTGTACATCTAAAATGGAGATTCTCATAATCTATTTGTTGAATCCAAGAAGTGGGTCCTAGATGAATTTCCATTGAATTTGCAAATGACTTAATTTATTTTTAATGTACACATAGACATATATAATACCTTTTTGTCCAAGGTTAGTTGAGATGGACCGATGCATTAAAAAATAGAAAGGCAATTGAATTAAAAATGTCGTGTCTCTAGAATTAAGTGGAAACCACAAGAGAGGAACCCAAACTAGAACTCTTGATGGTAACTCCTATTTTGGGTTGAACCCACCATACCATGGCTTAGTAAAAATCCTAAATTGATTATAAAAATAATGCCCTCCTTCAAAATCCTTATTTCTATTTGACATATTTGAGAATACTACCAAAAAGTAATTATTTTCTACTAGCATTACCTCCATTTCACCTTCAAGGTTCCATGTATGGTGAGCCTTGGACTCTAAAAAAGGTAAGCAAACCTAAATACCCATAAATTTTTAGATCAATGTATGATCAATCAAATAATTAACTTCCTCCTCTATATAAGTAGGTTCAATCAAAATAAAAGGTAGGCTCAATCACAAGCACAAGCCCTTGTTCACTTTTTGCAGGACACCCATTCACTTTCACAGGCCAAAACACCCCTTGGTGAGAAGCACTTATCCGATAATCAAAATTATTCAACCACATTTTAGAGTTTTATTGCACAATAGGAGAATAAACTCCTCTAATTAAAGTAGCCTTGAAAGTAAGGTTCTATGATAGATAAGAAGCTCCAAGTTGAGCCATGCAAAGTCCTTGAAGTCATGAACCAAAATCCCACTACCTTGGTGCAAAAACCCCTAGGCAAAGTCAAAACTGCACCAAAATTTGAACCACACCAATATTACTTTGAGAAATTGGACACCAAAGGTCTCACCTACAAAAAACCTTACAATACAATAACCTCATATAAAACATACACCAAACTGCAACATAAAATCATTGCTATTTGTATATTAGAAAGTGGTGAGAAATGTTAAGATGTAGATTACTCACCAAGTCCCACATACATTGGAATACAAACCCTCACAAAGTGAATCTGATTAGCACACCCAAAAGGAGGATGAGTGCTAATGCAAAGTCTATTCTCAATGAGGGTTTGATTCCTTAAGAGACTAGATCTGATAAAGTAAGTGCAAAGGAAAATAAGGAAAAATAAGTGCACCTGGAAACAAGAAGGAGAAGGTAGGACATTAAATCTAAATTTGATTGTCGCTAGAATCTTGGATTCTACTGTAACTTCAGATCTGTAAGGAAAGGACCTGAATCTTTCTATCCTAAAACTTTCACTGAAAAATGGTAGGAATAAGTTGATTTTTTGGGAACAAATCGACTAGTCAACTTGTTCCTGGCAAAAGATGATAAAACTTTCAAGGGGTCTGCAAATGCACATGTATTGCCTAGATCTAGAATCTCAGCTATGTAACCTATTCTTGCACATAGAAAAATAGGGAAGAAGGTTGTGGAAGGGTGTTTTCCTTGGTCAAACAACCGTTTAGGAATCAACCTTAAAATTTGAATTGAAATTGCATAAGGGGGGGGGGGTGAAATAGAAGCTGGATTTGAGACATAAACCACTTTATACCTTAATGGTGCAATGCTTCTTTGGATGTGATCACAAGTGTTGATGCAATAGCTTGAACTCCACAAACACCTAATAGGAAATCATGAAACCAAATCCTTGAATGATGAATGTTTGATGCAGGAGCATCTTGGGTCGTTGGCAATCCCGCTCAACCAAAAAAAGATGTTTGTTTTGTTCTTTAATTTAATTTTGAGGCTTCTCAGGAAGTACTCTGTTATTCGGGCTCTGTTGCTCGATAATGGTTGTTTTGGGTTGGTCTTTGTTGCTCAGGTCTATTGCTCAGGCATGCTTGTCTCTATCACTCGGGTTCTATTGCTCGGGTCTGTCGCTCGGGCATGATTGTTATTTTCCTTTTGCTCGGGTTTCTCTTCTAACACTCAGATTCTATTTCCTATTGCTCGGGGTGTTCTTTGCCTGAGTCACTCTGTTTCTTGGTCAACCTTTGCCCGAGATGTTTATTTTGGAGTTAGATCTGGTGGTTGAATTCTTCAGTTAATTTTGATGGCTTAGTTGATTTGGGGTCTCTCATTGGGAGCTGTGGGGACCTAAATCTGAGTCTCACTTATGAATTTTAGCACCGACCTCACTTGTTGGACTCTTGTATATATTTATTTCTATGTTCTTAGTTTTGGTAGTACTTAGAGATCTCTAGAGCATGATAGATTGGATTGAAATTTGAATTATCTGTAAGTAGGTCTATGACCTCACATGTATGAAGACTTTTTTGTAATTCACTGAATGTATATGGCCAAAACTGGGAAGGCCTTACAGCCCGACATGTAATGATTTTGTTCAATTAATGATAAAGGATCTCTGTTCTTTCTCTCTCATTATGTTTTTTGGCTTCCACATTGGTTCTGCAAGGTGGTTTGGTACTTGGGAGAGCCTTGGGCCCCATCTCCTTACCCCTCCTTGCGTCAGGTGGTATCAAAGCATTGGTGAGATCTAGTTCCTTCTTGTAAGCCCTAATCCTAGTTGGTATTATTGTGGGGTAGCAGATTGCAATCTGACCTACAATTGCAGAGGGATTCAAGATGGTTCATGGGAGAGGAAATGCAGATCCAGGTCTAGCTTATATGCTTAGACAGAAGGCTGCTAGATTGGAAGCTAGTGAGACAACCCAATGCAGAGGAAGACATCTTGAAGATGTTAGTGACGATGAAATTGAAGAGGTTCAAGGTGAAGTTGCACCTACACCTATGATGAATCAGGAAGAAGAGTGATTCCTGGGAGCTTTGACAAGTTTGAAATCCACACCTCAGTTCAATCCTCTCGAGTATAGTGGAAAATTGGATTATGATGAGTTGATTGTCTGGAAAACTGAGATGGAAAAGTATTTTGAATATGAAAATGTAGCAGAGGATAAAAAGGTGAAGATTGCAAGCACAAAGTTGAAAAGGACATGCATCCTTATGGTGGAAACATCTGCAATTGGATCAGAAGAAGAAAGGTAAAGACAAAATCAAGGTATGGGATAAGATGGTAAACAAATTGAAAGGCAAGTTTCTACCTTGTGATTATCATATTAACCTAATTAGGCGAATGCAAAGTCTGAAGCAGAAAGACAAATCAGTAAAAGACTACACCGAGGAATTCTACAGATTGGACATCAGATCTGGACATGTTGAAGATTAGGTGGAAAGAGTAGAAAGATACCTAAATGGATTAAGGATCTCCATACAAGATGAGATCAGTTTGGTCAAGATGGACAACATTGAGGAGGCATATCAATTTGCCCTAAAAGATGAGGAAAAGTTGAACAGGAGATATGAACAAAGACAAAGAGGTAGAGGTGGTAGATTCCCTAGAGGAAGAGGTAGATATCATGGTGAAAAAAATAGACCTGAACAAGATAAGTCAATCAAAGAGAAGAGATTTCCACAATCCATGAAAATAACTATTAAGAGTTTCTGGATTTGATTGTGTTGTAAATTTTTTGCATCGACGTTTCGAATCACACTCCTTGATCCATTATCAGGATGAACAATAAGAGAGCACAAGGAAAAATGAATAAAGTTGCAGACCTAAGCAAGTTAAAAGAGAGGAAGAGGTGGAAAGATAGAGGCTTAAAAGCACAAGTGACCAATTGATGTGAAGGAAAATAATAAACAAAGAGGGGAAAAAAATTAAAAAGGAGAAACTAAGAGAAACCAAAAGAAAAGAGGCCCAAAGACTAAAAATATAGAAAAATAAAGAACAGAAAGTGAAAGTAAATGCATACAAAAATATAAAAGCAAATGTGTACATATACACCTAAATAAAAATAAAATAAATTGAATAACATAACATAATATATATATATATATATA
>MU224656.1:1648493-1675442 GCA_018584345.1 Thuja plicata | reverse complement strand
AGGAAAGGATGAGGGGAGAGGGAGAGAGGGGCGAGGTGGAGGGGGGCAGACAAGAAAAGAAGGAAGAGAAGCAAAGACCGAGTCCTAGAAAAATAGAAAACAACCCAAAATTAAAGAGATAGTAAAGGACGAAGCCTGCCAAGGAACCGAGGGTGAGGAAGAAAGGAAAGGACGAGGGGAGAGGGAGAAATGACAACACAAAGAAAAGGAGGGGGGAGAGTGAAGCACAAGCTTGGGGAGAGGAAAAGTGAGGAGAGAGGGAGAGATGAAGAAGATTAGTGAATATTGGATAAAAGTGGACGCTATGAAACACTAACGTTCCAACCATCACCACGATTAAGGTTGGTCGAGTGATTCAAGATTTTGATGGCTTCCAGTAGTTTTATTTTGAAGAATGTGTCTTCTTTGCATAAGACACAAGTGTTCTCAAGGCAAATATGGTGTTTGGTGGAAGAAGAATGGTCAAATAGAGATGATTTGAGAGTCTACTCATGTTTAATATATGCACCATGCTCTTTAATTCTAGTGCAAATTGAATGCCCTATTTCACCTATATAGGGAGTTCCACAAGAGAAAACAATCTTGTAAACTCCAGCATCTAGCAGGATGTCCCTTTGGTCTTTCACAGGTGGGATGTGATTCTTCACCAAAGAGAAAGGCTTGAAAGCACACCGAAGACCTTTCTTAAGAAGAATCTTGGAAATTTTATGGGAAATGACTTCCATGAAGGGGATGGAGGCACAAGGGAGGGTATGAGGTTGGGATGGATTAGCACCAAAGAGAAACCAAGACTTGGCTTGGTTGAAAGCTCGAGAAATCTGTTTGTTGGTGTACCCATTAAGATTGAAGACATGACGAAGATGGACCATCTCTTGGCCAATATTATCCTTATCACAAATGCGATAGGACCTCATGGCCAAGGTCACTTATGATTTTGAGCCTCTATCCTTCCACCTCTTCCTCTCTTTTAACTTTCTTAGGTCTGCAACTTTATTTATTTTTCCTTGTGCTCTCTTATTGCTCATCCTGATGATGGATCACAAAGTGAGATTCGAAACATCGATGCAAAACATTTACAACATAATCAAATCTAGAAACTCTTAATAGTTAAGAAACACCAAATTCAGACACATCTCAAGACAAAGGAAAGACTAGATGGAAAGGTGGAAATTCATACTGAGGAAGAGGTAATTACTCCAGAGGTGGTTATGCAAGAAAAGGATTCCAAGTTACTTGTTACAATTGTGGTGAAGAAGGACATAAATCCTTTGAGTGTACACATGCAAGAAAGAAAGGCAGTAGTAGCAGAAATGCATTGGTGCAAGAGGAGTCACCAAATGAAGCTGAGAAGGAAGGAAATTTCATGATCCAAAGGATACTATGGAGTGAGAAGGATAAGTAAGAACCTGTCAGGAAAAGTTTGTTCAAGACCACATGTAGAGTTGCAGACAAAGTTTGGAAAGTGATTGTTGATAGTGGAAGCTTGGAGAATCTGGCATCTGAAGAAATGGTTGCAAAGTTGTAGTTGGAAAGGATGAAACATCTGAAACCCTATCAGATCTCATGGATCAGGGATGATCATACATTAACGGTGAGTGAACAATGTTTTTTGAATTTGAAAATTGGAAAATATTATGAAAAGGTGTTGTGTGATATTTTGCCTATGGATTGTTGTTATATTTTGTTGGGTAGACCTTGGCAATATGACAGACATGCTATATATGATGGAAGATTAAATATAAATTCTATTTGGGTTGTGTTGATGGGACTTTGTGACCGGTCCACCAACAGATGCAAGTTGTCACCGGGTATTGGGGTACTAGCCAACTTTGCTTGTAAAGGTTGTCCAGGGAATAAATTCTCTAGGCCTTCAAGCACGTGGGAGACGGGTCTCGATAGTGCAGGAGCTAAGTTGGGAGTGTGATTGTTTTGTTTAGGGGGATAGCTAGTTTTCTTGGCTCATCTTCTCCGAGTATTTTGGTAAGTCAGGTTTCCTGAAAGCATTTGGACTATCAAAGAAACTTCAAAAGATACGCCAGGGTTAGAGAACATTCATTCTACCTATAGTTATGCAAATACATTTAAAACATTAACCATGCTCTAACATACTATACTAAATACTGAATGCATACAGAACCATTAGTTCATACATATTTAATAGCGAGGGGAAAAGAAGGTCGTTAATCTACTTAAAATATTAGAGCAAGGGACATCAGAAAAATATAGCACGAAAGAGTATTAACTCAAAAATCAAAACACTGACAACATCATTGCGAGAATCCTTCCTTCTTCATTAATGGTTTTCTAGCATCACCGGTGAGTACATCAACAACTCCAAAGGAGCACCTATCTACTAAGAGCTTCTAAGATCTAAGGAGCATTGAGCTCTGCAACTATAAGAAATGAACTACTGAAGTGCTATAGCTATGGACTGCAAAATCATTAATTTCACCGACCCTTGGAATGAGGTCAGACTTATTATTTATACACATCTTTTCCCTAAAGTTAACCTAATTTAACTTTACACTCAACCACAAAATATGATTTCCGGTGGCCGGTACTACTTGCACCACATTACAACAACCTCGAGAAGAACAGAGGTCTGACATGTCAGAAGAATAAGACAAGCAAAGAGGTATGGAGGAATTGGCCTCAAGAAGAGAGCCAGAGGAAGAATAGAAGAAATCCGATCCCTTGGGGATTGAGGCTACATGCTTCATCAATGAGAAAGTGGCTCACTGTCTCTGATGCACTAGGTGTTTAATGTTGGGGCGACTCCTTGGGAAGACCATCTGTCAGAATCATCTCTATGCCTTATCAGAATCAACCACCTTCTGACCTTCTTATTAACTGCCTGATAATGACCAGTTAGCTCTAGGGAACCTGGACGCGGGTCATCAAATGAATACAAAATTGTTGGATCCAGGACTTTAGGATCCGGGAGCTTGTGCTTAAAGAATAAAGAATGTTCACAATAATATACCCTGTTGGTGAAAATCTTTGGAATCCAGAGAACCTTATTATTCCTTACTATTTTTGAATGTTTCTAGGAGTTGGGCGATTCCATCCTCATCAATATCCTTGAGGCCAACTCGATGATATTTGGTCACCTCCACCTATTCACCCAGATTCGGAGTACTTTCCTTGAATTCTGTGGCCAACTTTGCTGCGTCATGACCCTGGAGCACCATTTGTGATATACGTGACATTTTTGCTTTGTTTATTCCCTCCAGGGATTGGTATCGAGACTCTATTAGCTCATCAATCTTCCCCATGATGTATTCCTATGGAGTACATATTTCTGTACTAAAGGGATCAAATCCTGAAACCCTTGCAATAAATGCCTTGTATAAATTTAAAGAATAATCTATCTCAAGAATCTTGTCCCACAGGGTCCCTACCAGTTGCTTGATTACTTCCAATGTGATATCAAGTCTGGAGTGCTAGATCTGGACGAAGTCGAAAGACTCTTCTCCAAACAATTCAGCCTCAGAAACAATTTCCTCTTTGAGGCTCATGAGTTCTCCTAACTCACTTATCCATGCCTTGTATTTTTTGATCTCCCCCTCCCAGATGGAAATGGTGGTCTTTGCCTGATGCAGGATGCTCTTGGCTGCGTACAGGTCAGGGAGTGTGGTCACCAGGAAACACCGGAGGTTCCCTACTTGTTCAGCTACCCAATAATCGATTGCTTATGCTTTCCTCTTCATTCCTCTAAGCACATCTATATCACCCTGTGGGAGCGGTGCTCTGGTCATGGAAGCTTCCAGAGGAATGACAGTGATGGGCTAAGCAAGCTCTATCAACAGCCCAACAAGGTTCACATTCTTTTCCTTCTCTTCTTTGAATTTCTGGGCTTCCTTCTCATAGTGGGCTTCTACTGCCTTGGCCACTTCTTTTAGCAGGTCCAATTCACCTTGCTTTCCTCTCTTCCCTAGAGATATCTCTGTGATTGCATAATATTCGGCCTTTGTTGTCGCCGCGTCTGCCTCTGGGCAAGGTGTTGCGACTATCGCAACCGTGTCTCTGCTCGGTCCAGTCCAGAGGGTATGGACTGTCTGGGCCTTCTTTGCCTTAGGGGGATTCTGCATCTGCACCATCATTTTTGCCAAAGAGAGATGGGCCTTGGCCGATGCTGGGGCCTTCCTTTTTCTTGAATCCACCAACCATTGTGGTGGGGGTAGGGGTGGCCTTGCTGGTAGAGTCTGATCCTATAAATCCCCTTCGGGGTTCCGTTGCACATCCCCGATATTCTGAGTCTCTTCAAAATCTTTTTTTGTATCATCGAGTCCACTGGCATTATCCACCTTAGTGGCATTAGTATCCTCTGCCCTGGTGTCCACATCTTTAGCAACGTCAGATTCTATATCTATATTCTTGGGGTTCTGCCCTTCACCTTGTTGTTGTTGCTATCCTTCGTTGACTTCTTCTGCCAGAATGTTCTCCTCCATTGGTGTATTTTCTAGAGGTGGCAGAGGTATAGGGCTAAGATCAAGCATTTGGGCCACTGTGATCACTTTACCAAATGTTACCCTCTTTGGGGTAGGAGGCCGTGTCTAAAGCATGGCAGCTGAGATTACGGTTACTACCGTAGGTCTGTTCTCTTAGCAGTTGTCAATTGCTCATTCTACACTTGCCTTTCCTCTATGGTGTTGGTCTCTAGGACCTATATCTCCAAAACATCAGAGACATCTACTTGTTATGGCTCTTTTTATTTCTCAACCGGGGCTTCCTTCTCTATGGAGGCTTCTTTCTCCAGGGTCTCCCCTTCCGTGGGGATTACTACTTTATCTTGGGCAACTATTTCTTCTACTGCCTTCCCAATATTCCCCCTGTAGGTTAACGAGTTCATCTATCCTGAATATGTCAATGAAATCATCGTGTGGAGGGGAGGTCTACGGGGGATCTTTGGGTTGATTGTCCGGCTCTAGGGAGTCTGAGGAGACAATCTATATTTTAGGGATGCTAGGCATCCCAAGCTCTGGCTCCACCTTTGGCTGAGGATCAACTGTTATTTTATTTTTCCTCCTTGTTACTAATGGGGGCCCTACATCCCACATGGTTTCCCGTTCTTCCTCCCCTCTGGTCCCCGTTGCTTGGACCATTAATGCTGCAAGTGAAGGAGAAGTGGGAGGGAGGACAGGTCCAGCCATAATGGTCGGGGTTGCCAACTGGGTGATTAATTTGTCTTTCATTTGTTGCGATGCCGCCAGAGTTTTTTTCATTTGTTCCACTATGAGAATCACAGAAGGGACTTGGCACGGGGTCCCCACTTTCCTTTTTCCTCTATCCTCACCCTACAAGGAGGTTCCGGCCCCGACAGTTGAACCCCGCACAAATGGGCCAACCTTGCGTGTACTTTTTGGACACACCTTTTGAAAATATGCATGACTACATTCAATTATGTTGTGGGTTAGGTCCTCTATTGTCGGGCCCTCCTGCACATCCCAATCTATCAGAGGAAGTGCCATCTTGTCTACCCCATTTACTTTACATTACAGGTCTTTAGGAGACCCGGTATCTGGAAAGTCCTTTGGGAACTTTTGAAGCTCCAGCCACTTCATCATCCCCTATGTCATCTAGACAAAGTGCCTACTTTGGAATTCAAAGTCATCTTGACAATCTTCCCAAAAATCCTCCAAGTGAAACTCGTGTGGGGGAGCCGCTCGGGGAAGTGTTGTTGCTACTTTGCCTAGTGGATCAAAATTATTCTGCTCTAGATAAAACTCTGCCAGCCCAAGACTCTTAAGTTCTCTATCGGCCTCTTTGGCCACTGCAAGGCTACAGGTGAAATTCCCAAAAGTGATTGGGAATGGGACATTGGTCACCTTCTTCACCGTGAAGAGGGCATGCAGCTCCAAAATTTATCAGCAATATTCCAAAACAATTATCTTATCCCCTCAGTGTTTGGGCAATAAGTAAGGTTTCCTAGAGAAGCTGGTCACCCAAATGTATGTATGTTGTTGGTATTGAATGTAATAGTAGCCATAAGTGCTGACCAAATCCATTGCTTCCTTAGAGAGCTAGTATCTGGCATCCCGAGCAGGTGTGAGGAGGTTGTAGTAAATGAAGGCATCATTGACTCAACAAAAGCTGAGGAAACTAGCCCCCCATTGGATTTGTGGGAAATAATCCCATGGAGCATTTTGGCCCATGCCAGTTCTGAGTACACCTGCTGTAAGTAATCCCCGAGTCACGGGGCATTTTTGTGCTAGTGCCCATAAAACATAGGATGTCATGTAGAATTTGGGGGTCCAGAGGACCTTCTGGAGCTGGGAGTCCACGTGGTTCGCAATGATGGTGTCTCAATCAAAATTATGCTCATCAGAGGTGATGCCGAGCAAGAAATAGTACATCCATGCCAAGAATTCCTGGGCATGGGGCTCTCCAAAGATTTTGCATAGTGCGATGATCCCCATCTGTATGCTTTCTTTGAATTCAGTCCTGGGGATCTCTTATTTGATCTTTTTAAAATATTTCTTTGGCACTTTGAGCTAGTTGTTGTTGAGGTACTACCGGGCCATGAGGTCTAACTTTTGGAATTCTTCCAAGGCCAGAGCCTAGGTGAGAACAGTCACATCATTAAACTGGGGGATCCCAAGTCCCGTAGTAAATGTTGTGGCATCCAGAGACACCATAGGGGTTGGGTATTTGGTGGGAACTGGGGAAGCCAACATGACTGCGTAGATGATGACAGTATTGTAGTGTTCTGCTAGAGTGAGGATGAGCTCCGGGGCTTGCACGAGGCATGGGAAACAAGAGGCCTTGAGAATCCTGGAGGTTGTGACATTGAGGGCCAATTGATCCCTTGAAAATTGCTAAATGAACATCATTTTTACTAGGGCCTACATTTCAGCCCATGCACCGACACTTGTGTCAGTGATCAGCTTAATTTTGGAATCAACCTTCGATCCCAAAGTTTTTGCTCGCTTCAGATTTTTCATTGAAAGTGGGAGTTTTTCTAAGGCCTTCTCAACCTTTGTCCTGATAGCTGCCCGGGTGGCAGCAGTAGTAGGGAGTTCTGGACTCCTGGGTGGGGATGATACATATGCCTCTAACATGATTGGTGAGTTTAATGCTGGTAGCCTGCAAAGACATTTGATTGTCAGTATTTATATAAAACAAAACATTATTCTAGATGCCAGGGACATTCACCATCGTATCACATATGTTCCTGAAAGAATTGTAAGCTCATGTTAAACCCCGAAAAAGATATACATATAATAAGAATGACTTAGGGATTTGACCTCTACACAGGCCTCTGTGGATTCTAGCACATGCGATGAAAATGAAATAAGGAACAAATTAAGACCTGGGACCCGGAGTCCAGAAAATGAACCGTTGCTGACATGACCAAAAATGACCCGTATTAGGCTAACGTGGGGAGCGTCACTTGGCCATGCAGTAATGGGAGTAATGGAATTTACACTGACAACTATTTGAACATGCATGGAAATGAATGCCACTTGGGCCAGACTTGAACGGTCAGATGGGAAACCTAACCTGTCATTAAGAGTGACTTGATGGAGGAGAGACAAAAATGCCATGGCCCAAACCAGCAAGGTGCCAAGTTCGAACCAAGCGGACATCCCTCTCAGATGAGCTCCACATTTGAGGCTTTTGTTGCATGGAGCACAACAAGCTTATCACCAGATAGAGTGTAGGATATACAAAGAATATACAGACAGAGCCGAAGCACATGCGAGGGCCGAGGCACGATTTGCAGGCTGGCCAAAAACAAACATATATACAAACATAAATAGAAATTTACATAATGTACAAAATATACACAATATACAGAGGTTACAAAATATACAGAGATATTTACACAGAAAATTACTAATTTTACAGTCGCGCAGAGGACTAACATCCCTCTGGCAGAGCCAACCCACCAACGGGAGGCAAAGACAAGATGAAAATCAGAAAGAAAAAGATGAAACAAAACAAAGAAAACAAGCAAAACAAGCGAGAAAACCATAAGACACAAAATAGAAAGGAAAAGAAACTAGAAAGGAGAGTCGAAGGCCTACCTAAAGATATGGGAAATATGAGAAAGACAAGCACGGGAGGTGCTTTGTAACAAGTTAACCTTCGCGTAACCATGAACAAGCACTACAAATCATGGTTGATCAATCACTAAACATAGGTAGAAAAATGTTGTTTAAATCACCTTAGTCGCCTTTGAATTTCTCTAATTGCTTTGAGTGTTTGATCGCAGTAAATGTGAAAATGACAGGTAACTTCTATTTACACATTTAGGGTAAAAATGTGTTGCTTTCTTTTCGCAAACTCTGGGACAAGCAAACCTCCAGACTCCAGGCCCAGAGATTCCATGCAGCCACACCCTCTAAAAAAAGAAGACATGATGGCACATAATCCTAGAGTCTGGTATTCGTCTGACTCAAAAGAACAAACAAACTCTGGGACCAGGTCCAGGAGACAAAAGAAGACAAGAGACGAAAGAAAACAACCCTCACAGAAGCAAATCTCGGAGGGAGACAAAGAAAACAAAAAGAAACCAAAGGAAAAGCAAAAGCGAAAAGGGGGACCCAACATTTTGCCTACAAAATGTAGGGACGAGTATGCAGGGCATAACAAATGGTGACTATCTGGGATGAATACCTTATCACATTTGAGGACTTCAGAATCTTTGGTTAGCAAAACTGGAATTAATCTTTACTTGGAGCATTCTGCTTGCAAAGTGTGAGGTGCTTGAGAAAATCAGACTCATCACTGATTCAATTTTTTAGTCTTTTGTCAGTTGTGAAGTGTGTGCTTTGGAAGAAAACCAAGCCGATGACCTCCAGGAGAAGCAGAGAGGAGGCACTAAGAAAATCAAACCAAAGTCATCATATCTTGCATGTTTCCCCCGAATGCCAAAGTTCTCTATTCTTTAATTCTTTTCTTTTTCCATTTCTTTTCTGGATAGATAGGCGGTACTTCTTTCACCGTGAACCTTAAGCTTAGATAATTTTAATGGCAGTACTTCTTTCACCTCACAATCCACTTTAAATTATCAAATAGGAGAGAATGTTCCAGACCTGGGATATTTAATGATTTTCAGACTTGGTCAACAACCAGTGCAACTGATCTGCCCTCGAGGTGTCTGATTACTTGCCTCTTAGATTTTCTATTAACTGATGTCTAGACTATCAAGATGTGAATCTGATGAAGATCACCCATAACCTTTTACCACACTTACAAAATAACTCTGAAGCATGGAAAAATTCCACCATGCTAACAATAGATTCCAAATTCCCCAAAATGCATGAGGTATCATTCCAAAGATTAGATGTTATGTGAAGCATACCTGTCTACAAAGAGAGGGAAACATGCTGGGAACCAGGAAAACAAAAGAAAACAAAAGAAAGCCAAAAACAAAGGGAAACACGAAAAGAAAAGGCAGTCCTAGAAGATGGCTGAGAAAACTATTTACAAAGAAAAGGCACTCCAAATAGAGCACTAAGAAAATATTTACAAGGAGGAACTTTTACATATGGTACAATTCCGGACAAACTTACCCCGCACCTAATTCAAAGTAGTTCTTGAGAAACTGCCCATTGATAGGAAATGGGATAGCTTCTCTGGTCATAGTGTTGAGGCGATAAGTATTTGCCCCATAGATCTTAGATATCAGATATGGTCTGAGCCAGAGTTGCTTAAACTTAGTGTGTTTCCCTTTCTTTTACCAAGCCTTGTCCCACAACAGGACCAGGTCCGAAATCTGAAAGGCCTTATACTGGGCTCTTTGGTCAAACCATCATTTTACTACTACTTGGTGACACACAAAATATTCAAGGGCTGCATCTCTTTGTTCCTCCATTCGTACCAAATTCAGAAGCCGAACCTCCACAATGTTATCTCGGTTGCTGAATTTCTACTTGAACTGTAAGACCAAGATTTGTAAGTTGATGGGGAATACTAGATTCTGGCCATAAACCAGATGAAATGGGGAAGTCCCCAGGGCTGCCTTGATTTTGATGCCATCTGCCCAGAGGACGAACCTAAGCTTTTGATGCCAATCTTGGGGGTTTTGTTCTAATAGGTGTTTGATCACTTCTAACAGATTTTTGTTGGTTGATTCGACAACGCCATTTCCTTTGGGGTAATAGTTGATGGATAACTTCAAAGTGATCTTTCTGTCATAGGTCCATTTGAGTAATTGTGTGAAATAAAACACTAGACCATTGTCACACACTATGGCAAATGGCATTCTGAAATGGGTGACAATGTTTTCTTCCAAGAATTTAATAACTACGTTTGCCATGTTATTTTTGCAAGGAATTGCTTCAGACCACCAGCTGCAATAATCAGAAGCAGTCAAGATATACCAGTGGTTGGAAAATGAGTTGGAGTTGATTTCCCTGATAAAATCAAACACCCATTGGGTGAAGGGTCTAGCTTCGAAGATTGGCTGCAAAGGCATGGCTGGGTTTCGCTCATGATATGCTGTCGTTTGGCAATTGTGGCATCTCCTAACATGAGTATAGAAATCTTTAAAGATACAGGGCCAATAGTATTTGGCCCAAAGGATATGTTGAGCGGTGGCATCAGCTAAGCCATGCTCTGTTCCAAATTACCCATGGAATTTTTCAATCATCTTCGTAGCTTGGTCCCTATCGATGCACCGGAGGTATACCCCTTTATAATTCTGGCGAAAAAGAGTTCTATTTTTTATCATGAATTGTGCACTTTTTAGCCATAGGGCACGACGTTTGTTTGGGGGTAGCCCCTCTGGGCATCCATTATTCAACAACAAGTATACCAGGTTGGTATACCACAGATCTTGAGTGATGGACTCCACTGTGTAAGTCTGGCATTCAATGTTGGGAGTTCTTTCTGCCATCGCTCTACATAGTCCCTGGCCTCAGACTATCTTCATGGGTTGCATTTCCAAATCATACTCTTGGAGGATGGTCATCCATTTCCCCCATCATTCACCCAATTTACTCTGCAGGAGCAGAGACTTAACAGCCTAGTCCGGGATGATAGTGTGCACCTTACTCTGGAGAATGTAATGCCAGAATTTCTTCATGGCGTGGACAAGAGCAAAGGCATACTTTTCCAAAGGTGAATACCAGACTTCAACGTTCTTAAAGGGGGAGCTCATGAAAGTGATTGGTGATTCTTCCCCTTCGACCTTATGGGTCAAAATTGTCATGGAATATTACAGCAAAATAAAGGAGTATATGTGGAAAGGGGGAGAATAGTCTAGACTAGCCAAGACTGGTGCCTCCACACTTGTTTGATTAATTTGGGTGAATGCCTGCTTTGCTTCAGGACTCCACTAAATCTTTGTATCTTTCTTCATCATGTCATTGAGTGGTTTGAATATCTTGGTGAATCCTGTAATGAACCGCCAGATAAAGGTTATCTTTCTGAAGAAAGATCTCATTTCTTTCTTACTGTCGGGCATTTGTAGATTTAGCAGTGCTTCAACTCTCTCAAGGTCAATGGATATACCCTTCTTGGAGACAATATTCCCAAATAGCTTCCCTTCAGTGACCCTGAATATGCATTTCTTAGGGTTGAGGGATATTCCATACCAGTGACATCTCTCACAAATCTGGGTGAGGTGGGCGGAATGATCATGCCTATCCTGGGAAAAGACGATCAAATCATCCATGTAGATGATTATGCACCAGTTTACTAGGTGTTCATACACAATGTCCATAGCCTTTTAAAATGTGTCCCCTACATTGATCAAGCCAAAGGGCATCCTCCAGTATGCGAATGTTTCCCACTTGGTGGTGAACGCTATTTTGTCTCTATCTTTGTACTTAACCATGACCTAGTTATACCTGGAGTATCCATCCAGGAAGGACATCTTTTGTGACCCATTCATGGTTTGCAACACCTCATCCAACGAGGGGAGAGGGTGATTATACTTCTTAGATTCCTTGTTCAAATTGCAAAAATCCACACAAAGGCGGATCTCACTGCTTTTCTTCCTCACAAGGACAAGATTGGAAACCCAAGTTGTGTTTCAGATAGGAAAGATGATTCAGGCTAACAACAATTTATGAACCTCCTGATGAATTAGAGGCTCGATCAGTGGGTTTACTGGTCTTTTCTTTTGAAAAAAGGGCTTAGCATCTAGTTTTAGTGGGATGGTATGGGTCATGATGGATGTGTCATAAGTTTTCAGATCCTCACACCCCCACACAATTACATCAATATATTCTTAGAGAACCATGAGAATCTTCTCCTTCTCCTCTGGGGAGCAGGAGGTGCCAATGTGTACAAATTTTTCTTCACCCGCCTGGTTGATGTTAACTTTCTCAAATCTTCCTCCTCCAGACGAGGATGATATCTTTTCCTAGCCCTGAGGGTCTGATTCAAAGATATGTTCTAGCGCTACCATCCCTTTAGGGATGGTGTTGGTTGGCAAGTCTATGATCTTGTCATCTTCTTCACCCTGCCCAGTATCTTTGTGATCTCTTTCTTCCACTATCTGGTCTTCAAAAACACCAACATTGGCCATGAAGGCCAGGATATGTTGATCATCCTCAAAGACCTGAAAGTGGGTGACATTGTCTGGAATGGACAAGGTGGGGACCATCTCAACAGAGAACTTCTGGAGCTAGGAGCCAGCCATTGGCTCAAGAGTGCTGGCAGATACAGTGAGGGCATCTGGAACGTAGTTGCATTTCTAGGGAATGAGTTCAATGGCAAAGGCATTAAAATCTTTGATGAGGGTCCATACCTGGTTGCGGTATGCGGCCAAACTTTTATCATGACAGGTGTATTGGCTTTGGACCTGCTTAACTAACAACTCTGAATCACCCAGCGCCCAGAGGCGGGTGATTCCTTTCCTTAGTGCGAATAGGAGTTTGAGGACCAAGGCCTCATACTTCATGAAATTTTTCATGCAGTTGAACTGTAGCCTATAAGATGCGAGGAAGGATTTCCCTCATGGGTTGATCAATTCCACTCTGGCCCCGTAGCCTTGTTTAGACTGGGACCCATCAAACTTCAAGGTCCACAAGTCATTGTTCATTGTTTGGGGCTGGGAGGGCAAAGTGGCATTTGGATTGTTTTTGGGAAGGTTGGGAGGAGTTTCCTTTGGCTCTGATAGCATGTGGGTGAGGTTTTCCTCCAGAGAAGTCTATAGTTGGGATGCCTGGACAAGCAACACCACGAGGGTGCTACTAGATGGATCACTGGGTCCAGGCATGTTTTCTGTGTATTCTTTCTTTTGAAGGGCATTGATATGGCAGGTACCAGCAATGATGCAAGGTTCACACTCTAGCTTGGAATATTTTTGATAATGCACCTGACACCAAGTGCCGGACAAGAGTGTAGCAGGGGTCGCTGTGATACCTTGTGAGTTAACCTCACCCCTTAGTTTTTCATCTAGGTCCTGCATTATCTGAGAAACTATGGGATCCTCCCCAGGGGTGATATCAAATGTGAGGATCTCAAGGGGTCGGTACACCCTGGGGGAAGTCTTAGAGAAAAGGACTTCATTTACCCTCCTGACTTTGGTGAGGGCCTGCTTCATCCTGGGCTCACTTTCTACCCTGATCTGGTTAGATTCTCCCTCCTAGGGGAGCCACAAGTGGGAGAATTCAGTGGAGAAATACCCATTAAAGGATTTGGACCAATTCTGACTTAGTAACATCCCATAGGTCTCTGGGATGTCCACCAATTGGATGTCAATTATGCTTTCTATCCTGGGGTCTTGGATGAGCTGAATTTAGATGTTCTTCAGCTCACCTACCATATTTACAATAGTTTTGTCCAGCTGGACTACTGCGCCCTTGGAAGGAGTGGGATGGATTCTGAGCTTCTGGCATATAGATAAAGGTATGACGTTTCCTAAAGAAACAAAATCCACCAAGCAATTGTGTAGGTTCTTCCCTTGTATGTTGAGACCTAGTAAGAAGGGAGGATCCTCAGTGTTTCCCCGGAAGATAGCCATGTTGGCATCATCAAAAGTGACAATCTTTGGTGGGCGAATGACAACTTTCAGGTTTCCCAAGCACTTTAGAAGAGACTTCCTCTGCTCAGGATAGTTCAGCAAAACCTCCATCAAGGTCATGGAGGTGGTGGTTCATTCTAACATGTTTGTGATGTCAAAACTTCCCCCCATGAAATGTTGGCTTCCTTCGGCCAATTCCTTAGCTTTATTAGAGCCAGGGCCTTTCGGAGGGAAGGGGTGATCAGTCATGTTATCCTGAGGAGGGGTATCTTTAGGAGGTGTTGGCGTGTAAATTGGTCCTTTACCAGTCTGACTCTGAGTGTTGTAGGGAGTCCGTGGGTTGGTGAAGGCATTGGCCTCAAAGGTCAGAATAGATTCATCAAAGAACCCTTGTAGTTCAGGTTCTTCATTGTCTTCCTCATCTGGCTTGAAGAAGACAGTCTCACAGGTGAAGGAATTATGAGTAGGCCCTTGCACATATGATTTTGAGGGTGTAGGACTGATAGGTTGTTGCCTATCCGACTGGGAGATCATGATGAACTTCTTCAGTGTGGCATAGTTCACCTCAGAATGAGAGTCAATGTCATGCAATCTACACCAGTTAGTCTGGGGGTAGAATTCTGTAAGCCGTGTAGAATGGCTGGGTCCAGCACTGCCCTGAGTGGTGTTTTGGTTTGGAGGAGGTGCTCTGGTGTTTGCATTGTTATTCCATTGTTGTTGGTTGGGCTGGGGCCCGTTATTGTAATTCCTTCCTCCGACATTGGTATTTCATTGGCCAAATAAGATATTCCCTCTCTGGGAATTAGAGTTGTGGGGCACAAAAGACCCCGCCTTTAGCTGTCCCATGTCCACTGTTAGTGAGGATAATAATCGTCGGAGGGATTCAACTACAGTGGAAAACTGGGTGTTTGTGTCACAATATGATGGTTGTTGTGGTTGGTTCCTGGGGAAAGTGACAACAACTACCAGAGTCGAGGGTGGCAGTCCTCCAGCCACAAGCGACTCGAAGAAAGGTACTATGAATGGTTGGGTCGATGGTTGTTGCATCTTCTGTGGATGGTTCCAGGGAATAAATTCTAGACCCAGTGTTGTCTGGACTTGTGATGGGTATACATATTGGGCCTGTTGGTCTATCGACGGTGGTGGTGGATTCCTTGCCATCACAGGGGCACCCATTGCCTGATTGGGATTATATCCCCCAGCATAAGAAGTTTTGCCGGGTATCATGTTGAAAGGCATGATCTTCCCAACCCCACCAGGAGACTTGTTCAAATTGCGGGACAACTCCAAGGCTAGGTTGTAAACCTTCGCCAGAGTATCTCGGTCAGTGGGGGTGGTAGTTCTCCATAGGAGAGTGGCAATGAAAGGGTCCATCATGTTAAGGTATGTCTGGATGGTTACATTCGTAGATGGGATGAAGGGACCCGTGCACTGCTTCAAGGCGCATTGGAACCAATGGTTGAATGTTGCAAGGGGTTCATTCGGTTCCTTCCTAATGGAGATAAACTAGCTATGGGACCATGCTGGGTCTACATGTATGCAAAAGGCAGTCAAGAAAGTGTCCTCCATAGCTTGCCAACTGTTGATGGACTTGGCTGACAAATTAAGGTACTAGTTCAGCTCATTCTGTCGCAAGGACAGAGGGAACATCCGAGTCACAATGTCATGATGTTGGTTCTGGTCTCGGTTCATGGCATCTTTGTATGCCTGTAGATGCTCTTCTATGGTTTGTGAGCCTAAGTGTTCATATCAGGGACAGATCTTCTCCGAGTGCAAAGGAAGATTGTTGGTGGCACTCGAAAATTGTCCCATAGGGGACCTGGTGTTTCAAAAGTTCACAACCATTAGGGGTGTGGGATTCTGGATAGACTGAGTGTTGATCCCCAAGATTGTTTGGGAGACTTGGGTATTCTAAGATGTAGTAGATCCCCAAACAAGGCTAGCTGGCTGTTTGGCTTTTGGGGTCTGTTTCTTTCGAGTAGGAGGCCCAAGTTCAACAAACCTTCTGGGATTGGGGGTTTTTCTAAGGACTCTTTTGAATCACAAGGGTGAAAAAGATCCAATCCCACTAAAGGTATGATTTCTAAAACTATGTCTTGGGGAACCCTCAGGTGGTGTAAAGTTGAAATCCTCAGAAGGGAACGAGCTCATGCCCTACTTCTAGCACCAATTTCTGTTGATGGGACTTTGTGATCAGTCCACCAATAGATATAAGTTGTCACTGGGTATCGGGGTACTGTCCAACTTCACCTGTAAAGGTTGTCCAGGGAATAAATTTTCTAGGCCTTCAAGCACATGGGAGTCGGGTCTCGATAGTGTGGGAGCTAAGTTGGGAGTGTGACTATTTTGTTCAAGGGGATAGTTGGTTTTCTTGGCTCATCTTCTCTGCGGATTTTGGTAAGTCAAGGTTTCCTGCAAGCATTTGGACTATCAAAGAAACTTCAAAAGATACGCTAGGGTTAGAGAACATTAATTCTACCTATAGTTATGCAAATAAATGTAAAACATCAACCTTGCTCTAACATACTACACTAAATATTGAATGCATATAGGACCATCAGTTCATACATATTCAATAGCGAAGGGAAAAGAAGGTCGTTAATCTACTTAAAATATTAGAGCAAGGGACATCAGAAACATACAGAACGAAAGAGTATTAACTCAAAAATTAGAACATTGACAATAGCATTGCGAGAATCCTTCCTTCTTCATTAATGGTTTTCTAGCATCATTGGTGAGTACATCAAAAACTCCAAAGGAACACCTATCTACCAAGAGCTTCTAAGATCTAAGGAGCATTGAGCTCTGCAACTATAAGAAACAAACTACTGAAGTGCTATAGCTATCAACTGCAAAATCATCAATTTTGCTGAACCTTGGAATGAGGTCAGACTTATTATTTATACACATCTTTCCCCTAAAGCTAACCTAATATAACTTTACACTCAACCACAAAATATGATTTCCAGTGGCTGGTACTACTTGCACCATTTTACAACAACCTCAAGAATAATAGACGTTTGACATGTCAGAAGAATAAGACGAGCAAAGAGGTATGGAGGAATCAGCCTTGAGAAGAGAGCCAAAGGAAGAATAGAAGAAATCTGATCCCCTGGGGATCGAGGCTACATGCCTCATCAATGCAAAAGTGGTTCACTATCTCTGATGTGCTAGGTGTTTAATGCTGGGGCGATGCCTTGGGAAGACCATCAGTTAGAATCATCTCTATGCCTTATCGAAATCAACCACCTTCTTTCCTTCTTATTAGCTGCCTGATAATGACCGGTCGGCTTCGGGGAACCTGGACGTAGGTCATCAAAAGAATACAAAAATTATTGGATATGGGACTCCGAGATCTGGGAGCTTGCGCTTAAAGAATAAAGACTGTTCACAATAATATACCCTGTTGCTAAAAATCTTCAGAATCCAGAGAACCTTATTGTTCCTTACTATTTTTGAATGTTTCTAGGAGCTGGGTGATTCCATCCTCATCAATATCCTTGAGGCCAGCCCGATGGTATTTGGCCGCCTCCACCTGTTCACCTAGATCTAGAGTACTTGCCTTGAATTTTGTGGCCATATTTGCCGCGTCGTGACCTCAGAGCACCATTTGTGATATACGTGACATTTTTTCTCCGTCTATTCCCTTCGATGATTAGTATCGGGACTCCATTAGCTCGTCAAACTTCCCCATGATGTATTCCTCTAGAGTACATATTTTTGTACTAAAGGGATCAACTCCTGAAACCCTTGCAATAAATGCCTTGTATAAATTTAAAGAATAATCTATCTCAAGAATCTAGTCCTGTAGGGTCCCTACTAGTTGCTTGATTATCTCCAATGTGAGATCAAGTCTAGAGTGCTGGGTCTAGATGAAGTTGAAAGACTCTTCTCCCAAGATTCTGGTCTCAAAAATAATTTCCTCTCCGAGGCTCATGAGTTCTCCTAACTCACTTATCCATGCCTCGTATTTCTTGATCTCCCATTCCTAGATGGAAATGGTGGTCTTCGCCTGATGCAAGATGCTCTTGGCTATGTATAGGTTGGGGAGTGTGGTCACCAAGAAATGCCAAACATTCCCTACCTGTTCAACTATCCAATCATTAATTGCCTGTGCTTTCCTCTTCATTCCTCTAGGCGCATCTATATCACCCTATGGGAGCGGCGCTCCGGTCGTGGAAGCTTCCGGAGGAATGGGAGTGATGGGCTGCGCAAGCTCTGTCAATAGCCCAAGAAGGTTCGCATTCTTTTCCTTCTCTTCTTTGAATTTATGGGCTTCCTTCTCATAGCGGGCTTCTACCACCTTGGCTGCTTTTTTTAGCAGGTCCAATTCACCCTACTTTCCCCTCTTCCCCAAAGATATCTCCGTGATTGCATAATCTTTGGCCTTTGTTTTCGTCACATTTGTCTCTCAGGGAGGTGTTGTGACTACAACCGTGTCTCCACCTAGTCTATTCCAGAGGGTATGGACTATCCGGGCCTTCTTTGCCTTAGGGGGACTCTGCATCTACACCATCATTTCTTCCAAAGAGAGATGGGCCTTGGTCGGTGCTCCAGCCTTCCTTTTTCTTGAGTCCAGCAACCATTGTGGTGGGGGTAGGGGTGGCCTTCCTGGTAGAGTTTGATCCTATAAATCCCCTCTGGGGTTTAGTTGTGCATCCCTGGTATTCTGAGTCTCTTCAGACTCTTTTTTTGTATCCTTGGGTCCACTGGAATTATCCACCTTAGTGGCATTAGTATCATCTACCCTGATGTCTACGTCTTTAGCAATGTCTTATTCTATATCTGTATTCCTAGGGTTTTTCCCTTCACCTTGCTGCTATTGTTGTTTTTCTATCCTTTGTCAGCTTCTTCTACTGGAATCTTCTCCTTCATTGGTGCATTTTCTGGAGGTGGTGGAGGTATAGGGCTAAGATCAAGTATTTGGGCCACTATGATCACTTCACCAAATGTTACCCTCTTTGGGGTAGGAGGCGACATCTAAAGCATGGTGGCTGAGATTATAGTTACTCCCATGGGTCCATTTCTCTCAGCAGTTGTCGATTGCTCATTCTTCACTTGCCTTTCCTCTACGGTGTTGGTCTCTAGGACTTGTATCTCTAGAACATTAGAGACATCTACCTGTTCTAGCTCTTTTTCTTTCTCAACTGGGGCTTCTTGGTCTGTGGCAGCTGAACCACCTCACAATAGGTGCTTAGTAATCATGCCCAAATCCTCTCTTAGGAATAGCTCATTCAATCTAAGGATCACTTCTCCCACCATGAGGTGCATTTCATTTTTCAACCCAATGACGTATACGTAAAATGGTATGACACGGTATGTGCACTAAGTTCCTTAAGGAGCCATTCTACCTATGATGTAGGAAAGTAAAATACATGAAAGGAATATATACTAGGGCTACAAGAAAGGAAGCACACTTAGCCCATACTAAAATGAATGCTACAACTTGCAAAATCTACTTAAATCTATTCTTTCAACCTAGAGCATTCACTATAGCTATCCTTGCAGGTGTTGCAGGAACATTCATGAAGTACAATGCCGCAGGAAGAAACTATAATCTTATATCTAGAATGCTAGAAATGCAGAAAATAAATCTATTTTACTTCTACTCTAATCCACCTACCAAGTGGGCCCCCTTGGTCAGCTTCTGCTAATCTATGAACATAGGATATGAACCAAAAGTTACTTCATTATCTTTCAAAACTGATTACATGAGAATAAGACATGAAGTTGAAAATGAACTTGCTGAGCAAGATACGATCAAAACATTGTTTTTCTTCCAAAAATCTGAACTTACAAACAAATATTCTCCTCCCTATAAATAGAGGATTGAATTCTTTATTCCAAAACATAAAAGAAACTAACTAACTAAAACTACGCCAAAGAGAGAAAACATGAAGTGCAATGGCCCACGACATGCACAATGAAGTCTGGGCGATCAAGTCAACATGCTGGTAATATGGAGGGAATATAGCAGAGCTACATTTATGCATCTTTGAAATAGTTGTTCCTGATTTGCGGCAACCGTGTCTTCTAATGCCATGATGGCTTATCTACTCAAAGCTGGTCTTTACGTCCTCCTTCAATGCTGTCGACCACTCCCAACAACTCCTACTTCCTAGCAAGATTAGTTAATATGCAAAAGATATTCATGCAAGTAGCTTATGAAATTAATCCAGATGTTGGAACACACATTCTGATTATTATATGAAATACTGCAACATATATATAATATTGGCATAATATGACATATCTATTCCACCCATAGTTTAATGGTTCTTTCTATACTTAACAAAATTTCAACTGACTAAAAGTTCACAATTGTTCTGATAATACTTGAAAATAGAGTGTAAGGATTAATATAATAGAGATAGTAAAATAGGCTCATCATTTGCCCCTTGGCAAGCTGAATGCTTGTCCTCAAGCATAACATCTTCTGGTAATTGCTCTGAAGTCTCCAACCTCTATTCTTCCTCTCCTTTGGATTTTAAAGGTGTAATAGAATCCTCTTGTTTTCTCCCAGACATCCACTCTGTGATCTTCCTAAAGTCGCTCAAGTCTATCAGTGTTGATGTCATACAGGGGCTAGAGGAGCATCGGTGGCTACATGGTGAGTGTACACCAGAGTTCTTGTCCAGTTTGCCTTCCCAGTTGTATGCATTTTGGCACTCTTTGAATAGTTGCTTGGAGGTTGATAGGATTGTGGGGTTTTGATCTCTTCAATGCCTCAGATAACCTACCCCATCTGCTTCTAGCTCCAGCCAGGGCTCTCTGAAAGAAAAAGTAAGATAAAATGTCATGCTCTGCATAAACCTCTATTCAAATCCCAAAAAAATTGTCCCTTGTTTCTTCCTTGATTTTTCCATAAATCAAATTGAGCCAATCTCTGAGGAGTATAGTTGGCTTGCTGCTCTTTGCTCTTAATGGTAATGACTCTGTTTTCTTTTGTTCCCTATAATTTTACAACTGTCTATCATAGTTGGCTTCATTGTGCATCTAGGACATCAATTCCCTTAGGTGTATATCCCCTATTTAGAGCAGAGGATTCCACTCAGTCTCAGTTGGGATAATGAAGTTATGCATTTATAGTTCACAAAGTAGATTTTTCTGCCATGAGGGAAGAGTCTGATAAAGGCCATAAAATTCCTAGGCTGACTTGAACTCGGAATCAATATATTTGATGGTCATAATTAGCTAGAACAAAAGAAACTATTATTTCAAATAGATGGTATAAACCCTAGGAGGTGACCTACACGCAATTATCTGATCAACCAATTTGAGGGCATGATCCATCTTTTTTTTTTGTTTTTCCAGTTGTTCTTTCAATTTCGCAATTTCTTCCCCTTGCTTTGTTATGACCTTCTTTAGTTTCTTCTTTTCTTCTCCCCATAAAGTTGTTGTTAAAACATACTTATTATGCAATCTAAAGAGAAGTATTTGCAATGTGATTGGGCCACAATATTCTGCCTGATTTCTTTGCCTCCTTTGTTCCTTCCAAGATTGCTCTAAGAAACTTATCAACCAAGTTCTGTTGTAGGGCACTAAGGCAGTTTCTGCATAGGCTGACTGATGGATTACTGAGACATTCTCCTGGTTAATTACTAGAATATCTTGATGGATTTCTTGGGAACTATTTTGAACAACACCAGGTTCAGCTTCATAAGTTTCTATAGAGTGCAGAGGAAAGTTTGGGACGACAAACTGATTTGGGGAATCTTCTGGAATTATTTGCACATTGGGATGTTCATCAAATTGCAAAGGAGAAGTAGGTTGGCTTATGGAGGATGCCCTAGGGAGTTTTCCTCTCATTCTAGGACTCCTTCGCATAGGGGTCTCCATAATTTCTATAGCCTTTTCTTTAGTAGCCTTCTTTGGCTTCTCTGCTGCAGGAGTAGCTGCTGCAGTAACTGACTTCCTTTTCTTCCCCTTCGAAGAAGTAGGGATTTGTGGTTTGGCTACAGGAACTGAAGGTTCTTCCTCTAATTTTCATTTTCCTTTGGTTCAGGAAGAAGTAGGTACATTTCTCTCATGAGCAGGTAAGGGCACATTTTCTTGAAGATTTATGGTTTCTTCCCCTTGGGTATCTTTTTCAACGACTGGGTCAGTTGGTATTACATTATCATGACCAATTTGTTCATTAAGGTTAACCTGTGGTTGTAGGGTTTTGCGCTAGACAAACTCTTACCATGCCATGGGAGAGGCATCCCTATTAGATCTTTCTATTAACAGTTTAATTAGGGCATGGTGGGTAACATAGTTTGCATTCCCTTTTTGGGTCTCTTCAGCACTAATGCATAGCATATTATACAAAAAATTTGGAACATTTACTGCTAGATTATGCCTCACATAACTCAATAATTTGAAATGATGTGTGTGAAAATTGGAAAATCTCCTTTCACATGTAAAATACCTGATAATGTGCATAGCCAACTCATTATACGACAGAGGGATAGACATTCTCTTGCAACCCTGTTTGGTAATCTCCAAAGGAGGATCACCTGGTAGGGTGAACTGAAGCCTTGCTAATCTAGCATCATGAACATTAGGGTAATGCTCTCCAACTATTGGTAATCTAGTAACTTCTACAATCCACTCCTCTGTCATGACCACTATCGATCCCCACATAGTTGCCTGACCTTCTTTAAATGTACTCACAAATTCTGCTACCGAGTCCTCATCAAATTTTGTTAACCTTAGGAAATACCCTAACCAGCCGCATGCATTGAATCTTCTGACCACTTCAACATCTAAGAGTAACACACCATGCATGACCGAATCGTGTCTCTACAACTAGCCTCCCATCTATTCTTGCTAATTTCAATTTTTCTTCTGAGCAGTAGGTAGATGCCTTATTCCTTATTTGAATTTCAGACTACCCATTTTTAAAAAGGACTATGAGCTTTCTCCTGAATTTCTCTATTTTACTTGGCATGGACAATGGTGATGAATTAAAATAGGAGAAATTATAATCTTTACTGTGGGTTGTCACATAACTTAATTATAAGTCACATCAAGTTTGACAATCATGGAGGATTCGGGAATAAAGGTATGATAGTTGTGCGATATAGCACTAGAACTTTTAATGAGACATTGCTAAGTATAGATTTGAGGCGACATAAAATATTTCAGGCATAAATAGAAATGATAGTTTGGAATTAATAAAATTCCCTCCCCCTATGTAACATTGACAAGTGTCCACACTTGGTAGACGTGGGACGAGGGATGGAACTGGCATAATTCTGTAATGATATATTTATTACAGTACTAGATACAATCATCGAAATCTATGCGCTAAAAATGGAATAAATTTGAAAAGCGCGTACCTGTCATTTGATCTTTGCACATGCTAGATTAGGTGCCGAGAGTGGAACAAAAGTGGTGGTGGCTTATGTCAGCATACCTGGCTTCTTATTGAAAGCATTTAAAGGAAAAATGATGATGACGTGGAAGGTGGGTGGGCGGCAGATTATAGAAATGAGATGAGTTGGAAAGAAGAAATAGAAAGTGAATGGAGGAATGTACTTCATGTAAACATGAAGTGTTTATTATGGACATGCTCAATGGATTTTTACTGAAGAGTTGTAGGAAGAAGGTTTGCACTCTTTGCTACGGGAAGTATTACCTGTTGCTCGTTTGATATTTGTTGTTGGAATTGCTGCAGGAAGTCTTCTTTTGTTTGAGGTTGGTGATACAACTTTAGCCGATGTCCATTGACTAGTAGCTTGATGTGTACCAGATCAATTATTGTCAACTAGATGACTCTTTGGTGAAAACATGGCTTATTTCATATGGCCCCAGCCATCTTGTCTACAACTTGCCTGATATTTCCTTGAATCTTGAATCATATAGCAATGCCCAATCTCCAACTTGAAATTGTTTTCTCTTGATATGTGAGTCATGCCATTTTTTCCTTTGTTTCTAGACTATTTCAGTTTTATCTAGTGCAGATTTGTGCATTTCATCCAAGGAATTGAGATGCAGTAATTGCTCCTTCTGTGCTATAGGAAGATCAATATTTAACTCCAGTGATGTACGCAGTGTTTTGTGTTCAAATTCAACTGGTAGCATAGCTATTTTTCCATACAATAGTTCAAATGGAGTGAATCCTATAGTTGTCTTCCAAGTTGTTCTATATGCCCAGATGACTTTTGATAGCCTGTTACTCTAGTCCTGGCAATGCAAATGAACTGTCTTTGTTAAGATTGCTTCTATTTCCCAATTTGTAACTTCAGCCTATCCAATGGCCTGAGGGTGATAAGGGCTTGACTTCCGATGTTTGATGTTATATTCTTTCATGAGCTTTGTTATTAGATTGGAAGTGAATTGGGTGCCTTGGTTAGTGACAAGTTCTCTCGGTACTACATATCTGGTGAAAATCTCATCATACAAAAATTCTGCAACCTTATGGTCCCAGGCATGTTTCATAGCTTTTACCTCGACCCATTTTGTCAGATAATCAGTGCACACCAGGATGTAAGACTTCCCATTGGATGGAGGGTCTATTGGACCAATGAAGTCCATACCACATTTGTCAGACTGAGTGACCACCACTTTTGGATTTAATGAAATTTCATCAGATTTAGTCAGTCGGCCCATTCTTTGACATTTGTCACATTTTCTTGTGTAACTGGCTGCATCTTTGTGAAGTGTAGGCCAATAATATTTGGTTGTTAGAATCTTTTGGGCTATTCTTTTTGTTGCAAAGTGTCCCTCACATGGTTCATTATGATAGTCATGGAGAATTTCATATGTCTCATCTTCTCTCACACATCTATGCATTACTTGATCAGGTCCAGTGTAAAACAACATGTTATCAATCCAAGAGAAATTAAATTTTTTTTCAACCAGTAGTCTTCTTTCTTTGTAAGAAAAATGTGTTGGAATTTTGTTAGCTGCAAGGTAATTAGCTATGTTAGCATACCATGGAATTTGGACATCAATATAAAACAAATACTCATTTAGACATGCATCATCTATCAGAGTAGTATCTTCTTCAGAATGGTGGATTCTTGACAGATAATCAGCTACTACATTTGCCTTGCCAGGCTTGTCAACTATAGTAATGTCAAATTACTGCAAAAGAAGAAGCCATCTTGCTAACTTGCCTGTGATAGCAGGTTTGTTCATGAGATATTTTATTACTACATGGTTAGTATGAACAAAAATAGGATAGCCAGTTATGTAATGATGGAATTTATTCAGAGAATATACTACTGCTAGTAATTCTTTCTCGGTCACTGTGTAGTTTAACTCTGGTCCATAGAGGCTTTTGCTAATGTAGTAAATTGCATTTTCCAGGTTACTAGACTTTTGTCCTAGGACATCACCTACTATGTAGTCTGAAGCATCTGTATGAATGTGAAATGACAAAGTCCAATCAGGACCCCTAAGTATTGGTGCAGTGGTTAACTGTTTCTTAAGCTGCAGGAAGGATTCATCACATTCTTTTGTCCAGTTGAATTTGACTTCTTTTGTAAGCAAAGTATACAAAGGACTAGCTATTTGACTAAAATTTTGGATAAACCTTCTATAGTAGCCAACATGTCCTAGGAAAGACCTAACATCTTTCTACTTTGTAGGAATAGGCAATGTTAGAATTACCTCTATTTTTGCAAGATCTACCTGGATTCCACCTTCAGATATAAAATGTCCCAGCACTGTGCCTTCTTGCATCATCATGAAACATTTGTCACTATTGAGAGACAAATTGTGTTCCTGACATATGATTAGCACTCTTTCCAAATTCTTCAGGGCTTCCTCAAAGGTAACTCCAAATGTAGTAAAGTCGTCCATATATATTTCCATACAATCATGTGATATATCAGCAAAAATGCTGATTACAGCTCTCTGTAAAGTAGCTAGTGCATTGCATAAGCGAAATGGTAATAAAAATAGGAATATGTACCCTAGGGGCATGTGAATGTAGTCTTCTCCTGATCTTCTGGAGCAATGCTAATTTCATTGTAACCATTGTATCCATCTAGAAAGGAGAAATGTTTCTTACCAGCCAGAGTGTCCAGGACTTGATCAATAAAGGGTAAAGGAAAATGATCCTTCTTTGTGGCATTATTCAACTCTCTGTAATCTACACATATTCACCATTTCCCCCCCTTTTTAGGTACAATGACCAAAGGTGATACCCACTTGCTATCAGAGATTGGATAGATGAAACCAACATCTAGTATTTTTTGTAATTCACTTTTGACTATTTCTCTCAATGCTGGATTTATCCTTCTTTGAGGCTGGCGTAGTGGTAAGCTGCCATCATTAATATAGATCCTATGGGTATAGATCTTTGGTTTTAGACCTAGCATGTCTCCATAATTCCAAGCAAAGGATTTCTCATGCTTACACAAGAGTTTAGTTAACAATGCCATTTGTTGAGGTGGTAACTTGTTGTTTACATGGAGATTATGACCAGGAGAAATTTCCACAGTAGTTGTTTTCTCCACCATTGACATCTCAGGTACTGGGTTTGTAGCTACTTCACATGGTAATAATTGGCTAATTATCTTAGGGCTTGCTGGAAGGACACAGTCTTCATAGGTACATAACTACAGAATAGCACTTTCAGAAACATCTTTTGCTACTATACACTCATTGGTAAGAATACTCTATATTACATCATCTTCCTCTTGCATTTTTAGAAAAGACTGTCTATGCATCATCATAAGCTGAGCAACAAAGTTGACCTCTTCTTCCTCATGATCTCCTAGTTCTGGCCAAATGGGATCCTTCAAATCTGGCTGAGGCTAGGCAAGAGGATAGAGTGCTATTTTCTTTATTGCCAGGACATTTGAAATTGTCATACTTCCTGATCTGCAACTAATTTTTGCATCAGTGGTGGCTAACCAAGGTCTCCCTAGGATGACTGGATAGCCATCAAAGTTTAATTTTGGTGATAAGATGAGAAAATCAGCAGGGTATTCCCATGAGTCTAGGGTAACTACCACATCTTCTACAAGACCATCTGGAGTGATTGTTGAACTATCAGCAAGTTGTAATACTGTTGGTGTTGTTCTTAA
>MU224656.1:1624098-1648443 GCA_018584345.1 Thuja plicata | reverse complement strand
TGGTGTTGTTCTTAAGCCTTCTATACTTAGTCTGTGCATTGTATCTTTTGTCATCACATTAATGGCTGCCCCCAAATCAACTAAAGCATTTTTAACAGATTGTCCATTAATTACCAAGTCAACTACTGGACTTCCAGGGTCTGAATACTTGGGTATAACTACCTTTCCCAAAATGATATCCGCAAGTTTCCCTATGACATGAACTCTTTGACGGTCCTTTTTCTTCTTCCCAGGATTTTTAAGGCATGCATCCTTAATAGCTTTCCCATAGATAGGAACGTCTTTGATAGCTTGAAACAAAGGTATTTGGATGTGCATATTTTTTAACTGCTCAATAATATCAAAAGGCATTTCCTCTTGGGATATAGGCTTTTCTATTGTGAGCCTTTGTGGAAAAGGAGGTTCAACCGAGGTTTCATCATCGGTTTTGCTAGATTTTTGAGTTGATTGGGTGGTATTTTGCAATATAGCCTCTGGAAGAGGTGCTGATGCTGTAGGAGTGTCTACAACTTCTGTGATAATAGGATGTTCAGGTGCAGGCAGAGTAGTACCTGACCTTAGATGTATGTCAGATATCTCTAGAGCGTAAGCAAGATACTGCTATGTATCAGTAGCATACATTGGCTACTGCTATTGCTTGCTAATTGGATTTGGTTGCGTCTGAGTAGGAAATTGCATTTTCTTTGGATTGGGGCTAGTAGCCGCAGGAGGTGGCATTATTGCAGGAGGTGGAGCTGGTGGTGGCAGTTGTGGAAAAGCAAGATTTTGGTTAGGCCACTATGGAGGCCCCCTCCATTGATTATTTTTCTACCAATTTCCTTGTGGTGGTTGCCATTGTTTTTGTTGGTTAGGCCATTGGTTATTTTGCTAGTTAGGCCACTGGTTATTTTTTTGGTTAGGCCACTGGTTATTCTAGGTTGGCTAAGAGTATTGAGGAATATTATGATAACTTTGGTTTTTCCATTGACTATTGTATGGATTTGAAAATTCCAGTGGGTCTTGAGGCATACCTTGTCACAGTTCCCATGGGCAACCTTGAGAAATGAAGAACACTTTCTCATCATCTCCTTCTATCTTCATGTACTCAGTAGACTAATGTTGATTTTCCAGGTTCGCCACCGGATTGCATCCGCAATCTTTCTTTTGTTTACGATAATGAGGACAATACTAAGCCAGCTATAATTCAATGTCTATATGTTTCTTCTTGGCATTCATGGTGTCGAGATGTGTGGCAACATCATTAATGATGTCTTGCTTGAAATCTACTAGCAAATTAGATATCTCCAACTTAGAAATGCATGAACTGCTCCCTTTAATTGCTGTAGACCGATATCCTCTGCTTTTCTTCCCAGTTGATCTGGAGTAGTTGAGACAGATTTTCTTGAGATCATCCCAAGAAGATTGGGATATGTCCCTGCCAGCCATGAGGTCCAATGCTTCTAGACAGTTGTCGTTCACTCCTCTCAAGAAGACTAGTTTCTGTGAATCCTCTACTAGAACATATTAAGGGTTCTTCTGCATAGTATATAGGAAACGTGAAACATAGTCCTCCAAGGTTTCATCATCTTTTTGTGACATTCTAAAAATGTCATCTCCCCTTGGGTCACTCCCTTTGAAATATTCTTTGTATTGCTATAGAAACAGGGTCTGCATCTCATCCCATGTGCCTACTGCATTTGCTCCTAATCCCATGAACCATCATAAGGCTGACTCTTTCAGTGTTGCTAGAAACAGCTTGAGTTTGTGGGCATCAGTGTTATAGTCAAAGCTAGGACAAAGGATGTCGAACTCAAACAAAAAGGTGTTAAGGTCTTTAGTTATCAGTCCATAAAATTTTGGAAGTGCACCTGAGGGTATATTCTTGAGGTTAGCATTGTTTATAATGCTCGACAGAGGAAATGGGAAAGTAGGGTGTGCCATTACTGGAGGTATCAGGGGTGGAACTTGCTATTGGAAAGGAATATTAGCCACAAGATTATTATTAGCAAGTGTGTTTGGGTCAGAATTATCAAGAATTTTGGCCAAGATTTTAGCAAAATGCCGAAGACCACTTATATCTAAAGACCCTTCTCCAGTGGTAGATGCCGCAGGAAACTCTAGACTTGTGTCGACATGAGGTAATTCAACTTCTTCAACTTGTTCATTCAAATTCACAGACTCTTCTGGAAGAAATCTGCCATATTCATCTCTTCTTCTTCCCCTTCGATGCATGCAAATGAATTCTTCACACTGGTGAAGAAAATTTAGGACCACAGACCACTAAGCTAACTAAAAGAATGAAAAATGACTCAGAAAGTTTCTTAGCTTGACACCATCCCCGGCAGCGACACCAAAAATGAACCGCCTCACAATAGGTGCTTAGTAATCATGCCCAAAGACTCTCTTAGGAATAGTTTATTCAATCTAAGGATCACCTCTCCCACCATGAGGTGCATTTAGTTTGTCAACCCAAGGAGGTATACTTGAAATGGTACGATACAGTATGTGCACTAAGTTCCTTAAGGAGCCATTCTACCTATGCTGCAGGAAAGTAAAATACATGAAAGGAATCTATACTAGGGCTGCAGGAAAGGAAGCACACCTAGCCCTTACTAAAATGAATGCTACAACTTGCAAACTCTACTTAAATCTATTCTTTCAACCTAGAGCATTCACTATAGCTATCCTTGCAGGTGCTGCAGGAACATTCACGAAGTACAATACTGCAGGAAGAAACTGTAATCTTATATCTAGAATGCTGGAAATGCAGAAAGTAAATCTATTCTACTTCTACTCTAATCCACCTACCAAGTGGGCCCCCTTGGTTAGCTTCTGCTAATCTATGAACATAGAATATGAACCAAAATTTTCTTCATTATCTTTCAAAATTGATTACATGAGAATAAGACATGAAGCTGAAAATGAGCTTGTTGAGCAAGATACGATTAGAACATTGTTTTTCTTCCAAAAATCTGAACTTACAAACAAACAGTCTCCTCCCTATAAATAGAGGATTGAATTCTTTATTCCAAAATAGAAAATAAACTAACTAACTAAAACCGCGCCAAAGAGAGAAAACAGGAAGCGCAACGGCCCACGACGTGCACAATGAAGTCTGGGTGATCAAGTCAACATGCTAGTAATATGGAGGGAATATAGCAGAGCTACATTTATGCATCTCTGAAATAGTGGTTCATGATTCGTGGCAACCATGTCTTCTGATGCCATGATGGCTTATCCGCTTGAAGCTGGTCTTTATGTCCCCCTTTAATGCTGTCAACCACTCCTAGTGACTCCTACTGCCTGGCAAGATTAGTTAATATGCAAAAGATATTCATGTAAGCAGCTTATCAAATTAATCTAGATGTTAGAACACACATTCTAATTATTATATGAAATAATGCAACATATATATAATATTGGCGTAATATGACATATCTATTCCACCCATGGTTTAATGGTTCTTTTTGTAATTAACAAAATTTCAACTGGCTAAAAGTTCACAATTGTTCTGATAATACTTGAAAACATAGTGTTAGGATTAATATAATAGAGACAGTAAAATAGGCTCATCAACAACTTCTTTCTCTGGGTACTCCCCTTCCATAGGGATTACTACTTTATCTTGGGCAACTATTTCTTCTACTGCCTTCTTGATATCTCCCTATAGGTTAACAATTTCATCTGTCCTGAATATGTCATCAAAATCATCGTGTGGAGGGGAGGTCTCCAGGGGATCTTCATGTTGATTGTCTGGCTCTGGGGAGTCTAACAAGACAATCTATATTTCAGGGATGCTAGGCATCCCAAGCTCCAACTCCACCTTTGGCTAAGGATCAACTGTTCTTTTCTTTTTCCTCCTTATTACCTATGGGGGCCCTACATCCTGCATGGTTGCCCATTCTTCCTCCACTTTGGTCCCCATTGCTTGGACTGTTAATGCTGCAAGTGAAGGAGAAGTGGGAGGGTGGACAGGTCTAGTCATAATGGCCGGGTTTGCCAACTGGGTGATTAATTTGTCTTTCATTTGTTGTGATGGTGCTAGAGTTTTCTGCATCTGTTCAACCATGGGAACCATAGACGGGACTTGGGATGGGGTCCCCACTTTCCTTTTTCCTCTATCCTCGCCCTGCGAGGAGGTTTCGACCCTGACAGTTGAACCCTGCACAAATGGGCCAACCTTGCGCATACTTTTGGACATGCCTTTTGAAAATACGCATGACTATGTTCAATTACGTTGTGGGTTAGGTCCTCTATTGTCGGGCCCTCCTGCGCATCGCAATCTACTGGAGGAAGGGCCATCTTGTCTAACCCCTTTTATTTATATTATGGGTCTTCAGTAGACTCAGTATCTGAAAAGTCCTTAGGGAACTTTCAAAGCTCTAGCCGCTTCATCATCCCCTGTGTCATCTGGATAAAGTGCCTGCTCCGATCTTCAAAGTCATCTTGACAATCTTCCCAAAAATCCTCCAAGTGAAACTCATGTGGGGGAGCCGCTTGGGTAAGTGTCATTGCTACTTTGCCTAGCGGATCAAAATTCTTCCGCTCTAGATAAAACTCTGCCATCCCAAGACTCTTAAGTTCTCTTTCGGCCTCTTTGGCCACTACAAGGCTACAAGTGTAATTCCCACAAGTGACTGGGAATGGGACATTGGTCACCTTCTTCACCGTGAAGAGGGCGTGCAACTCCAAAATCTATTGTCAGTATTCCAAAATAATTATCTTATCCCCACAGTGTTTGGGAAATAAGTAAGGTTTCTTAGAGAAGATGATCACCTGAATGTATGTATGTTGTTGGTATTGAATGTAATAGCAGCTATAAGTGCTAACCAAATCCATTGCTTCCTTAGAGAGCTGGTATCTGGTGTCTCGAGTAGGTGTGAGGAGGTTGTAGTAAATGAAGGCATCATTTACTCAGTAGAAGCTGAGGAAACTAGCCTCCCATTGGATCTATGGGAAATAATCCCATGGAGCATTTTGGCCCACGCGAGTTCCAAGCACACCTGCTATAAGTAATCCCTGAGTCACAGGGTGTTGTTGTGCTAGTTCCCATAAAACATAGGATTTCATGTAGAATTTGGGGGTCCGGAGGACCTTTTGGAGCTGGGAGTCCACATGGTTTGCAATGATGGTGGCCCAGTCAAAATTCTGCTCATCGAAGGTGATGCCAAGCAAGAAATAGTACATCCATGCCAAGAATTCCTGGGCATGGGGCTCTCCAAAGATTCTGCATAGTGCGATGATCCCCATCTATATGCTTTCTTTGAATTCGGTCTCGGGGATCTCTAATTTCATCTTTTTAAAATCTTTCTTTGGCACTTTGAGCCAGTTGTTGTTGAGGTACTATCGAGCCATGAGGCCTAACTTCTGGAATTCTTCCAAGGCTAGAGCCCGGGTGAGAACATCTGTGTCATCAAATTGGGGGATCCCCAGTCTCATAGCAAAAGTTGCAGCGTCCATAGACACCATAAGGGTTGTGTATCTGGTGGGAACTAGGGAAGCCAACATGACTGCATGGATGACAGTATTGTAGTGTTCTTCCAGAGTGAGGATGAGCTCTGGGGATTGCACAGAGCATGGGAAATAGGAAGCCTTGAGAATCCCAGAGGCCATGACATTGATGGCTAATTGATCCCCGACAGATTGCTGAATGAACATCATTTTTACTAGGGCCCGCATTTTGGCCCATGCGTCGACACTTGTGTCGGTGATCAACTTAATTTTGGAATCAACCTTTGATCCCAGAATTTCCACTCCCTTAAGATATTTCATTGAAAGTGGGAGTTTTTCTAAGGCCTTCTCAACCTTTGTCCTAATAGCTACCCAGGTGGTAGCAGTAGTAGGGAGTTCTGGACTCCCGGGTGGGGATGATGCAGATGCCTCTGACATGATTGGTGAGTTTAATGCTGGTAGCCTGCAAAGCAAGATGACCGTCAGTATTTATACAAAAAAAAACATTATTCCGAATGCCGAGGACACTCACCACCGTATCACATCTGTTCCTGAAAGAATTGTTAGCTCATGTCAAACCCCTAAAAAGATATACATATAATAAGAATGACTTAAGGATTTGACCTCTACATGGGCCTCTAGGGATTCCAGCACATGCAATGAAAATGAAATAAGGACCAAATGAAGACCTAGGACCCAGAGTCCAAAAAATGAACCATTGCTGACATGATAGAGAATGAGTTGTATTAGGCTGACGTGGGGAGCGTCACGTGGCCATGGAGTAATGGGAGTAATGGAATTTATGCCAAAAACTATCTGAACATGTGACGAAATGAATGCCACTTGGGCTGGACTTGAATGCTTACATGGGAAATCTAACCTGTCATTAAGACTGACTTGACGGAGGAGAGGGAAAACTGCCATGGCCCAAACCAGCAAGGTGTTGAGTTGAAACCAGGCAGACATCCGTCTTGGATAAGCTCCACATTTGGGTATTTTGTTGCATGGAGCACAATGAGCTTGTCACCATATAGAGTGCAAGATATATAAAGAATATACAGAAAAAGTCAAAGTGCACGCGAGGGCCGATGCATGACTCATAGGCTAGCCCAAAAGGAACATATATATAGATATAAAAAGAAATTTACATAATGTAAAAAATATACACAATATACAGAGGTTGCAAAATATATAGAGATATTTTCATAGAAACTTACTAATTTTACCGTCACATAGAGGGAAAACATCCCTCTGGTAGAGCCAACCCACCAATGGGAGGCGAAGATAAGACAAAAACCAGAAACAAAAAGATGAAAAAAACAAAGAAAACAAGAAAAACAAGCGAGAAAACCAGAAGACACAAAACATGAAGGAAAAGAAACCAGAAAGGAGAGCCGAAGGCCTACCTAGAGACATGGGAAATGTGGGAAAGATGAGCATAGGAGGCACTCTGCAACAAGTTAACCTACACATAACCATGAACAAGCATTGCAAATCACGGTTGATCAATCACTAAACACAGGGAGAAAAATGTTGTTTAAATCACCTAAATCACCTTTGAATCGCTCTAATTTCTTTGAGTGTTTTATCGTGGTAAATGTGAAAATGATAGGTAACTTCTATTTATACCCTTAGGGTAAAAATATGTTTCTTTCTTTCCACAAACTCTGGGACAAGCAAACCTCTGGACTCCGGGCCTGGGGATTCAGTAACACTAGAGAATTGCATTTGATGCATATAAGGCAAGTGTTGCAGATATTGAAAGAGGAAAAGTTGCTGATAAATATGAAGAAGTGTTCTTTTATGAAAGAAGAACTTGTGTATTTGGGTTTTGTAATTTCAGCTGATGGTTTGAAGATGGATCCAGAGAAGGTTGAAACTATATTGAATTGGCCTACGCATGAGATTTTCATTGACGTAAGATCATTTCATGGTTTGGCAAGTTTTTACAGAAATTTTATTAGAGATTTCAGTTCTATTTGTAATGCTATGACTGAAACAATGAGAGGAGACAAAAGAGAATTCAAATGGATACATGGAGCTGATAAGAGTTTTGAAGCTTTGTAGCTGAAGGTTGCTGACTTACCTGTGTTACAATTACCTGATTTCAATAAGGTATTTGAAGTTGAATGTGATGCAAGTGGAAGTGCAATTGGAGCTGTGTTGACTCAAGAAGGTAAACTTGTTGCTTTCGTTAGTAAAAATTTGAATGATGTTAAAATGAAATATTATGTCTATGATCAAGAATTCTATGCTATTGTGCAAGCTATGAAGAAATGGAGACATTATTTGATGCCAACTGAATTTGTGTTGTATACTAATCATAAGGATTTACAATATTTGGGTAGTTAGAATAAATTGAATCAGAGACATATGAAATGGGTAGAGTATTTGCAGAGTTTCAAATTTGTGATAAAGCATAAGAGTGGCATTTCTAACCGAGTTGCTGATGCATTGAGTAGAAGAAGACCTTTGTTAACTGAAATGAGAATTGAGGTTCTTAGTTTTGATGACATGAAGAATTTGTATGAAAGTGATCTTGATTTTTCAGAGTAGTGGAGAGTGTGCAGAGGACCTAATTCAAATCAATCAAGTAAGTATGAAGACTATTTCATTCAGAAAGATATGTTGTTCAAAGGTATTCATTTGTACATACCAAGATGATCAATGAGAACTAATTTGATTAAGGAAAAACATAGTAGAGGATTGGTTGGACACTTTGGCATTGATAAGACACCAAGTTTGCTGAAGGAGAGGTATTTTTGGCCTCAGTTGTATAAGGATGTTTAGAAATTTGTGAAAAGTTGTGGAGTTTGTTAAGTTGCAAAAGGAATGAGTCATAATACTAGGTTGTATACACCTATTAATGTTCCTGAGAAACCTAGGACAACAATAGGTAATGATTCCATATTTGTTTTTGTGGATAGATTTTCTAAAATGACACATTTCATACCATGTAAGAAAAAATCAGATGCAGTACATATAGAAGATCTTTTCTTCAAGGAAATTGTCAGATTGCATGGATTACCGAGGAGTATCATGTCTGACTGAGATAGTAAGTTTGTTAGCTATTTTTAGAGAACACTTTGGAATAAGTTGGATACTGAGTTGAAGTTTAGTTCTACATTTCATCCACAGACTGATGGACAAACAGAGGTTGTAAACCAAAGTTTGGGTAATTTGTTGAGATGCTTAGTTGGAGACACACCAAGTAATTGGGATTTGATGTTGGCACAGGCAGAGTTTTCATACAACAGTTCAGTGAACAGAAGTACTAGAAAGACACATTTTGAGATTGTTCATGCCACACAACCAAGAGGTATATCAGATTTGAGAGACATTTTTGGAGAAGAGAAAAGAAGTGCAGAAGAATTTTCTGAGTTCACGAGTACATTTCATGAAGATGTAAAACAGAAGCTGGAGAAAAGTAATCAGAAAATAAAAAGATAGTGTAGACAGATCAAGAAGACATAAAACATTTGAAGTTGGTGATGATGTAATGGTTCATTTAAAGAAAGGAAGATTTCCTATTGGAACATATGGTAAATTGAAGATGAGGAAATTCGGTCCTTGCAAAATACTGAGAAGATTTGATAGTGAAAATGCTTATGAAGTTGAATTACCTGATGACATGGATATATCACCTATATTCAATATTTCAGACTTATATGAATATCATGAACTTGTTGAAGAAGTGATAGTACCAAGTGATTATCCTAAGAAGCAGATAGAGGAATTTGAAAATATTTTGAAACAGAGAGTTGGCAGAAGTACAAAAGGAAAGGAATACATGGAATATCTGGTAAAGTGGAAGAACAGACTGATTGAGGACTCATCCTAGATTTCTCAATCTAAGTTGGATTCATTTCAGGTTGGACCTGATACATGATTCAGAGAATCATTTCTTGTAACCCCAGGTGTCTGATGCAAGAGAATCTTGGGTCATTGGCAATCCTACTCAACCCAAAAAAGATGTTTGTTTTGGTCCTTAAGTTAATTTGGAGGTTGCTTGGGAAGTACTCTATTATTCAAGCTTTGTTGCTCTGTAATGCTTGTTTTGGGTTGGTCTTGTATGCTTGCATTTTGTTGCTCAGGCATGCTTGTCTCTATCGCTTAGGTTCTATTGCTCAGGTATGCTTGTTCTGTTGCTCAGGTTTGTTGCTAGGGAAAGCTTGTTATTTTCCTGTTGCTTAGGTTTCTCTTCTAATGCTTGGGTTTTGTTTCCTATTTCTCAGGGTGTTCTTTGCTCGAGTCACTTTTTTTCTCGGTCAACCTTTGCCCGAGATGTTTATTTTGGAGTTAGATCTGGTGGATGACTTCTTCAATTAATTTTGATGGATTAGTTGATTTGGGGTCTCTCATTGGGAGCTATGGGGACCTAAATCTGGGTATCACTTATGGATTTTAGTGCTGACCTCTCTTGTTGGACTCTTTTATTTATTTTTTTCTATGTTCTTATTTTGTTAATACTTAGAGAGATCCTAGAGCATGATATATTGGATTAAAATTTGAATTATTTGTAAGCAGGTCTGTGACCTCAAATGTATGAAGAACTTTTTTTAATTCACTGAATGTATACAACCGAAACTGGGAAGGCCTTACAGCCTGACATGTAATGATTTTGTTCAATTAATGATAAAGGATCTCTATTCTTTCTCTCTCACTATGTTTTTTGGCTTTTGCATTGGTTCTACAAGGTGGTTTGGTACTTGGGAGAGCCACATACCCCTTCTCCATACCCTCCTTGTGTCAATGTTGTATTTTGTTGCAACGCTTAATGAAGAAGAAAAAGGATTGTAGACTTGGATGCTTGATTGAAGAAGAGATCTTGTACTCCAATTATGCTTGATTGTTCATGAATGAATGAAAAAATTGATATGGAAAACTTACACTTGATAATGAATCCCAAATGAAGAGAGATAGGGGGTTAAAATACTAAATGCATCATCTCAAAGATTAAACCTCAAGTAGGATGACCAAAAATCTAATTCTCAGAGGAAAACCCCACCATCGGGCTTCGGGAAAAATTTGGGCCCAAAATCGCAGGGACAAGTTGGCTAGTCCACTTGTCCTAGGGAAAAGTTGCCTAGTCAACTTGTCCTAGGAAAAATGATCTCAAATTTCACAGGGATGTCGAAGAAGAAAATGCAGGTTGTTGTGAGGTCAGATGAGATCTTGAAAAACAAAACTAAATGAATAGGACCTAGGTGAGGAAATTAATTATTTGATTGGAGGGAAAATGGAGGAGAACACTTAGGAATAATGGCTAACCTTGATATTTGAACAAATAATGTTAATTTGAAGGTCCAATAAGTTCTATAAGACTGTGAAATCAATGTGGGAACCCATATGTACTAAAATGGGGCTGAAAATGAGCACCTAATTAAGAGTGATTACTTTCTAGGATGATACATTTAACCCCCGCTTTAGCAAGGAGATAAGATATCACTAAGTTTAAGTACACAATCCCCCAAACTGAGGATCTTAAATCATACATTCATATGCAAGGACATGTAACAACAAAATCTTAAAGCTTACTAAGATTCCAAGTCAACTAGTTGAAGAGACCTCACTAAAGCAAATGTCTCAACCACTAGCATCATGCTCATAAGGCTATTGAAAAAGCATAAGTGGTTACTTGAAAATATAAAGAGAACACATTAAAGCTAAGACAAGACTCTATGATCTAACCCACTAGCATAGTTATGAGAGCATGGAGGGAAAAATAAAGAGACCATAAATCCAATATGTTAGCAAGTTGTGTTATGATAGGTGATTCATGGGAGAAGAAGAAGAGGAGGAGGAAATGATATCTAGACATGTTATGCTAGTTCCACTTATCCTAAAGGAAGAGGCAAGTAGAATCAGTGGTCTAGCAAGCTCTGGTATGCTTGTCAATTCTACCTTGAAAAATTTTGCACTTAAGGGAGGCTTGAAAAATTTTGCGCTCAGGGGCATCTTGAAAAACTTTGTGCTCATGGGAAGCTTGAAAAAATTTGCGCTCAAGGGTGGATTCAAAATATTTCCCTCAGAGGCGGCTTGAAAAAAATTGTGCTTAGGGGTGGCTTAAAATTTTTTTGTGCATAGGCACTCAGAGATTGCTTGAAAATGTTTTGTGCACACGGGTGGCTTGAAAAAATTTGCGCTCAAGGGAAGCTTATGGGGATCAGTCCTACAGAAAGCATTTTCACCACAGGGATCCAGAAAGGATGTTCAATCCTAAGGAAAACATGGTCTCCTTAGGCATCAATAAACAAAAAAGATGCATAATTTACAAGGGAGGTCATATGTATGCCCCCCTCCTTATGATGATAACATATGTGACATCAAAAGGAAAGAGAATCAAGGATACCTACTTCCAAAAACAAGAAGATATCCTTAAATCAACAATGTATGCTTATACCATTATCAAAGAGTGAAAACTCTTGTTTTCCAAGGAAATAGATAATCATGAAAGGATATCTGCAAGTGGGAAGAGACCCTTGAAACAAAGAGATCTTCATTACAAGACATTTACCTTCAAGAGCAGATATTAAACAAAGACAACATATTTAATAAAAAGAGGGAATGAGGGCAAGAATGCACCCTTTTAGCCCCATATTTCTAGGTTAAAAAAAGATTCTTGATGAAGAATAACACACTTTAATCCCCCAAGAAGGGGAATTTGTTTATAATAGACATGCACTTTGCAAGAAAGGAAAATATTGTAACTTAGGATGCAAATCTCCTGAAAATGAGAAGATCCTTATGTAAAAAACCAACTCCATGCCAGAAAGGATATCATGTGATAAAAAAAGACTACATAACCTAGAGAAAGTGAATCCTTAGAAAGGAATAAGAGATTGAGAAATGAAGCCTTGCACCCCGAATGAGTTGGCAAGAGAAATGATAACCCATTATATACTTTATGTGATAGATCTTTTATAATAGACATGCACTTTCAAGGAAGCATAAGGTTGCAACTCGGGATGTAAATCTCCTAAAAAAGAGAAGGTCCTTGCGTAAAACAACAAATACATGCAAGAAAGGACATCATGTTTTAAAAGAAGCAAGTGCACAAGGGATATCATATCTATTGGAAAGGAAGAGATAAAGAGGAAGAATGATCAAGTATACACACCTTCCCCATTGCTAGGTAAGGAGATACTTGATAAAGAATGACACATTATGCCCCCTAAATGAAATTTCATTTATAATAGACATACACTTTCAAGTGAGCATAAGGTTGCAACTTGGGATGTAAATATCCTAAAAAAGAGAAGATCCTTATGCAAAACAACAAATGCATGCAAGAAAGGATATCATGTTATAAAAGAAATGAGTAAACAAAGGGAGAAAATGGGTCCTTAGGATAAATAGAAAAGTGAAATAGTTCCCTTGCAACCTAAGTGAGGATACAAGGAATAAGGACTATTATGTTTCTCACAAAGTATGATTGTACCTTAAAATTTCACCACCATTAATGACAAAGATCCCGCAAAGAATAAGCTATCAATGTCACATAGTGAGGAGAAACATAATAGGAACATAGATGTTATTTAGAATAATCACGAACAAGGTTCCATTCATTGTTAGATGTCATTTGTATCATACCACAATCAATCAATTCTTGAATTTTACACTTAAAATCATAACATTCATTAGTCTCATGGTTATGAATTTGATGATACATACAAGTGGAAGAATTGTCTTGTTTGTTTTTGCTATTTTTTTGTTTGTTTTTCAAAGGAAGAGAATTAAGTTGGACTTAAGAAGCTCAAACAAAATATTATCTTATTGTGATGAGAAATTAGAGAATAATTTATAGATTGATTCGTCAAATGGGGAGGTTGGAAACCTGGAGTTTCTTTTGAAAAATGTGATGTAGATTTCCTATGATTTTTAATGCTTTATTTCACACATCCTATATCATGTCTATCAAGAAGGTTTGATATACCAAAAAGAGAAGAGTCTCTTTTAGGTGGTATGGGATTGAAATTTAAAGAGGCCCAAGCAATATCCATGCACTCATTATAATAAGGTGTTTGGTTCTCTAATAAAATGATTTTTTCCTTGATATGAAATGTTGGTGTGAAGTATAAGGTTCCCCAATCATCATCTTGAAGAGATGATGACCTACTTGTTTGTATGGGAGTAAGAATTGAATAAGGAAATGGAGATTGAATAGAGTTGACTTGATTAGGATCCTTATGTTCTTAGGTTGGATTTGTAGAAGGGAAAAAATCAAGTATATTATCCTTTTGAGGATCATTGTTATATATATATGGTACTGCATGTTAATCAGGTTGGGTAGCACTTTGTACTACAATCACTGGTTTATTTTTATGTAGATCCTTATTTTGACAAAGATGGAAAACCAACTTAGGATTTTCACTACCCAAAACATTGACAACATTGACTTGATCAATCTCTTGATTATTCATGAGTTTATGACTATAATGGAGAACATCAAGGAACATATTCATGATCTTATCCTCTTCTTAAAAGGTGTCCCCATGAGTAAGAAAACCTTTAGAATAGGGACTATGAACTTCCATTAATGCTTCATCTCTTGAAGGAATGTCAAATGAAGGTAATATGATATTAATAAAGGTATTTATAATTTCTTAATCTTACTCCAAAATGTCCTCATAAAGGGAGTAAATATTGGAAAAAGGTGTTGGAATCATTTTTTATTGCACCAAAAGCTCAAACTGTCAATGCCTGATACAAATAGTAGATTTAACCTGATCCACGGGAGGCGGTTAAGCCTTGTCACTAATCTCCATGGAGGTGCTAAGGACCAAGTCAACAATCTCCCCCTTAACACTAATCGAGCCTTCAAAACCTACTGAAGGGAGACTCAAACCCATGACCCAAGGCTCTGATGCCAACTATTGGAGTCATTTTCCATTGCACAAAAAGCTCAAACTGTCAATGGCCGATGCAAATGCTAGATTTAACCCAATCCATGGGAGGCGGTTAAGTCGTGTCACAAATCTCCAGGGAGGTGCTAACCACCAAGTCAAAAGAATGATCACCATCAAATATGAATGTGTCATCTCTAGAGGGAGTAGAAGAAATGTCAGCAATTACATCATATTCTTTTATAAAGGTTGTTTAATGAGGAATAAAATAATAAATTTCATTGTCCAAGGGTTCATCACAAGTAGTAGAATCATCAAGGGTAGAGACATCTCTATGAATAAATTACACTTTAGGAGAGGAATAATCATGACTCACTAAAGCCTGATCCGTGAAAGGAAAGAGATGGGAAGGAAAGTAGGGTAAAGTATCCTTCTCTTGCCCCAAAATGTCTTCATGAGGGAGATACATTTTAGAAGAAGGATCAACATCATCTTTCAAGATCTTGCCCTTAGGAGGGAGATTCTTTTAAGAAACGTTAATGGAATCTTCTTGCTGTGCTAAAGTGCTCTCATGGGTGGGATTTGTTTTGGGAGAGGAAATATTATGATTATGGATGAAATTAAGAACTAAGCTATCATCATATGCATGAAAGGAAAAATCTTGAAATTCTTGAAAAAAACTTGAAATTGAACTAGTAAATGATGATAACAACACCATAAATAAAAGTGCAAATAAATGCATGAAATATTTTTATATTTTTTTATTGTTTTGAAACATGAAATGCAAGAATGAAATGGTGCTATGAAACAATGTAATGCATGAAAAGGAGATCTAAATACATACAATGTAGTAAAGGTATGATGTAAATATTGATTAATGCAATGCACACAAAGTAGATCTAGATAAAGAGGATCTAACCACCAAAATCAAAAGGAGGAAATCTCATAAGTCAGGTTCACCAAAATGTATAGTGAAAATGGTGAGAAATACTAAGATGTAGATTACTCACAAAGTCCTACATACATTGGAATACAAATCCTCACAAAGTGAATGTAATTAACACAACCAAAAGGAGGACAGGTGCTAATGCAAGATCTATGATCATTGGGGATTTTATTACTTAAGAGATATGATCTGATAAATTAAGTGAAAAGGAAAATTAGGAAGAATAAGTGCAGCTAGAAACAAGATGGAGAAGGTAGGACTTTGGATCTGAATTTGATTATCGCCAGAATCTTAGATTTGGTTGTAACTTCAGATGTAGAAGAGAAGCACCTAGATCTTTATGTAATAAAATTTTCACTAACAACTGGCAATGACAAGTCAAATTTTTGGGGACAAGTCAACTAGTCAACTTTTTCTTAGAAAAAAATAATGAATCTTTCGAGGGGTCTTGAAATGCACATGTACTACCCAGATCCAGAATCTCAGTTTCATAACCTTTTCTTACACACAAAAAAATAGGGAAGAAGGTTATGGAAAGGCATTTTCCATGCTCAAATCCCCATTTAGGAATCAACCGTGAAATTGAATTGAAATTGCATAAGGGAGAATGAAATAAAAGCTAGGTCTAAAACATAAATCACTTTATACCTTGATGGCACAATGCTTCTTTGGATGCGATCACAAGTGTTGATGCAATAACTTATACTCCATAAAAACATAATACGAAATCATGAAACCAAAGCCTTGAATGACGAATGCTATAGTTTTCCACAATGCTTGATGAAGAAGAAGGATTGAAGATTTGGATGCCTGATATAAGAATAGATCTTGAACTCCAATTTTGCTTGATTTCTCATGAATGATTGAAAAAATGATATGGAACACTTGCACTCGATAATAGATCTCAAAAAGAAGAGAGATATGGGGTTTAAATACTAAATGCATTATCTTAGGTATTAAAACTCAGGTAGGTCGACCAAAACTCTAAATCTCAGAGGAAAACCCCACCATCGAGGTTTGGGAATGTTTTCTGAATAAGTCTTAGGTGAGGAAATGAATTATTTTATTGGAGGGAAAATGGAGGAGCACACTTATAAATAAGAGCTAACCTCAAGTTTTTCAACAAATAATGTTAATTTGAAGGTCCAATAAGTGCTAGAAGAATGTAAAATCAATGTGGGAACCCATACATATTAAAACGGGGCTAAAAATGAGTACCTAATTAAGGGTGCTTTCTTTTTAGGATGATACACATTTAATAGAAAAAAAATAGGGATCCCTGACTCTAAATAGTACCTCATAGCACACAATAGCTAAACCTCAACCCCCACACATCAGAAGCATAAATCAAGAAGAAAAAATGCTAGGGCACATATGTCCCAACTTAAGTGAAACCCTGTGTAGTAGTAGGATTCCATACTATCATCAAAATCTCTCCTCCCATATTTGTTTTCTTACATATAATGATGATAAAGGAATTTTTTAATCCAATCTTAGCCATTAATCTTTTACATATGGTGCACTAAATTTTTTTGTTAAGCCTTGGGTGGTTAATTGAATGGCTTAATGCTATAATATTTAAATCTAATAGGTAGGGTTAAGGTAATAGAATTAGTTTTTAAATTTGATGTTACAATTTTTAAGGAGTTTTTTGGGTGAAGGTTAAATACAGTAAACATGTTAAGACTTAATTTTGATATATAGTATAGGAATGTCAAGAATGATTTAAGAGAATTTTATTTTTCACTATATACTCCTAAATTGTGTACAATTCAAGGATTATTTTGTGTGCACTTTAGTGTTTCCTATGGCAGGAGCTCATGTTGCACTTAATGTACACCTAAATTCAAATGTGGGTCCTCCATTCCTTTCAATTTTGTTTAAAATCAAGGTTCGTTCTTCCTTCTAGGTGTGCTCCTTTATTTTCCTCCAATCCCATAATTCATTCCATCACTTAGGCCATATATCTCTATTTGTGGGTGGCCTTTGTGACCCTCTCTTGATCTTGGATTGAGATATACTTGGAAATATCATATCGACCCTATCATAGTGGCACCCCATTAAAATATTGGATCATTTTCCTAGGTATAGGATTCTATTGGTGGTCCATCCCTGAGGAATTTGACCCAAATTTGGCCTAGGAGTTTGTGCCAAGGTTTTGGGGGGAAATCAAAATCCGTGGTCAATCTACTTAATTTTAACACCCTAAAATGATGCAAGGAGAATATAAATTCCCTATCTCTCCTCATTTTGGGATCCAATTTTTTGCAATTGAAGTTCTACTATTATCATTTCATGATTGTGATCCAACTATCAAGTACAAGAAGACAAGTTCAAGACTCATCAAGTTATCAATTTTCAGCATTCAAGTTTCTTCTAGCGTCCTTCTTCCAAGAAAATCAAGGTGTTTTTCCCTATAGATCTAGCTTCTTTATCCTTTAAAGGCCAAGCAAAGGATTTTTCTATCAAGGGAGGATAATCCTCATTCATCCATCTTCTATCCAAGTTTTCACCCCCTTCTCCCAATCAAGCATTGTGATGAACTACAACATTCATTCCATGAGGTTCTTTCTTTCATGATTTCCTTTTTGGTTTTTGTGTTTAGTCAAAGATATTGCATCAACATATTTGATCACATTAAAAGAAGCATTTGCAATGTCAAGGTATGATATACTTTATTTTGTAGATCTAGCCTCTACTACATGACAACATGCTTTCCTTTAATTCATTTAAATTCAAGATTGATTCCTAAATAGGGGTTTGATTGAGTCAAAATCCTTTCTCCAACCTTCTTCCCCATTTTTATATGTGCAAGAATAGGTTGCGGAGCCACCAAATTGGACTAAGGAAGATCAAACACATTTTGAAAGACCCAGAAAGTTTCAATCTAAGTTTTAGGGTACAGGATACGATTGGTGACTTGTCACTAGGTACATGAATATTTTTAGCTTGTCCCTACCATTTTCTACACAAATTTTTGCTCTGGTTTCTACTTCTGATCTTTTGTGTTCATTGTCTGCCCGTATTAGTATGTTTTTCTTAGTTTTTTAGTAACTTTCTCAATTTAATCACTATCAATTCTTCCACTTTCATCATTACATGTTTAGAGAAGGACTATTATCCCCATTTAGCACTTAAACCATCCCTTGAGGCTATTGGGGGTATTCTCCTTTTGAATGTATATTATGGTGAAAAGGTGAAGTAATCTACTCATTCACATTGCTCACCATTTCCCACTATACATTTTGGTGAACCTGAATCTTCTTACATACTTCTAATTTTTCTATTAGATCTTATTGTGTGCTTGTTAAATTTCCTTAATATGAAGTTTAATAAGTTAGATTGGCATGTGATAACCTATATTGTTACATTCCTTCTTACTTCCCTTTATCAATCATATGGAGCGTATCATAATTTATTGCATTTCATGATATTTGTGTTCCTTCATGGTATTCTTGCATATGTCATTATGAGATTAACAAATATATTTCTTCCTTATAAGGCATATTTCAAAACCTTATCAATATTTCATGTGCTTTTATCATAAAATTCTTAACAAAATGCATGACATATGTGGACTATATAAGTTTTTTTGGAATGAACCTCAAGATAATATTAATGTAAATATTTCTAATACTAATCTTATAGTGCCTAATAATCATGATGATAGATATATAGCTCCTAATGATCCCATTGTAGTGAGACCTATATCTCCTCTTCCTCAACCCACTTTAATGGATACTATTAGAGAATTAAGTTTTTGTATTTCTATAGATGATCTTAAAAAAACTTGTTTTTATCAAAGCATTATGCATGATCCTGATGTTGAGCATTTTATTGATGAATAATGTCTAAAAGAAACATTAAGTATTCATGAAGATCTTGATAATCCTTCTTTTCTTCACCACCTAAAGATGATGTGAATAGTGGTAGGACTCTCCCTAAAGAGAATATTCCTCCTTCTATTCCTCTTTATACAACACATTTACATAAATCTTAGGATCAAGCTCCTTCACCCTCTTCATTAAAGGCCAATTAGATTGTTGAGTATGATATTACAACTCAAAAAGGTTACAATGGGTTAGGACTTGGCATTAATGAACAAGGTATTAAGGTTCCTATAAATCCTCCAACACAAGTCACTAGATGTAGTCTATGGTTCATTCCTCAAGGGACTACTTTTCATTCCTCCTCAAACAAAAAATCTCCTCTTAACATTCTTTTACCAACACCATTTTTTGTCACATCTCCTTTTGATGACCGATATGCTTTAGCTAAAATAATATTTTGGAGAATTAAATATGAACCTTAAATTCAACTCCCTTATAAAAAAATTTCAAATAGTAAAAGACCTATTAATGGTGACTCTTTATGTCAATTCTATCATAGAAATAAACATTCTCTTGCTGATTGTATTGAATTTAGATAGCTTTCTCAAGATTTGGTAGATAGATCTCTTATTTCTGTTGGACTTAATGGGAAGTAGTACTGAGAGGGGAGGGGTGAATTAGTACCTCTAAAACTTTTAACACTTTACTCAATTCATCATTAATGATCATTCAATTCTGATTTACCAACCATTAATGTTATTCTTTCTTATGCATATATTGTTTGTTCACAAGATTTAATAGTTTTCAATCATTCATAGAAACATTCATGAAATTGACAAACACATAACACAAGATATGGTATCACAGAAAACTCTTGTAAGGAAGTAAAAACTGCGGTGGGGATGGCACCCACAAAACTTCACTATTTGCAGAATGGAAGGGAGCTGGTTAAGGCTTACAATTTGATCACTTCTGATGATCTACCCTATTAAGAGTATTAAGGTGGAGACCTGTTAAGATCTACTATGTTAAGAGCTTTAGCAACACTGATTTAAGTGTACACTCAGTTATGAGATTTACAATAGGATGATTAAGCCCACCTTTCTTGAAAGGATTTCATTAGTGTACTACACTTTCTAGAATGAGTACAAATGTTGAACTGACTGTATGCAATCTACTATTGCTGATTTACAGATCCATTAAAACCTTTACAATGATAATATCACCTTAAGTGATTGATGAATACCTTTTCTCTGCTTGTCGGTAGCCTCTGTTCTGTTCTTGAAAACTGATTTGAATTTGTTTGTGTTCTACTACATGAATTCTCTGTCTCGTCTTTAGTTTCTCTACGTGGCTACTATCCTCATTGAAAAAATCTTATTCTCAATGGATTGAGCACCTATTTATACAAGTATTTTGACCTATCTTGGAATTCACGATCTACAATGTTAACTCTCAGATCTAAGGTTTACAACTTGACCTTGATCTTTAGTTTGCATGTTTTAAAATAGTAAAATGAATTAAAACAATAAAGATTACATTGCTTCCTCCACACATAATGGATTTAAAAGCAAATCAAGAAGTTATAAATACAACTTCAGTGATTTATCTGACGTGGAAAGTCAGATCCACTTTTTGCGAGATGTAACTGACTGTTGGTTCTTGGTTGTTAGTTTGAACTTGTAGTTTGTTGGCATTCCTTGATTGAAATTATCATAGGGTTCCTTGTATCTATTGGGTTCCTCTCTTTGCTGTAGTGTTAGGTAGCATTGTTGTTACTCATCGGGTATCGTTTATCTTTTTGTCATCGGGTAACACTTAACAGTGTTTGTCAGGTGACATTGGCATCAGATAGTGTTGTGCTTTGTTTGTCGGTGTAGGGTAAACCGATGGTGCAGATCATGTTTTTCTCTAAGTATAATAATGGAAAAATATAATGCCTTCAATCTCCCCCTTTGACATTAGTATCGAAAATTGATATGTGCATAATACTAAAATATTTACACCATGTTTATATCCTTGTTATAATATGACTCCCCCTTACTGTATGCATTGGTGTAGTGTATGTATATGTACATGTATACTATCTATTCTCTGAGTGTACATTATTTCCCCTTTCTTCCACTACACATATGATTTCCTCTTTTAACTGAGGTGATGTACATATCAAATTCCCCCTTTCTTTGATACTGGTGACAAAAACGTACAACTTACAATATGCCAAAATTGTGACAAAAATGTGTAACTTACAATGTGTCAAAGACATTAGAATGGGTAACTTTGACATCTTCCACTAGTTTCTCCCAATGTTCTTTCAACTATTCTAGGGCCATGTGTTGCAGCTCTAGTCTGGCGTGCATATCATAAATTCTGTCTAGGACAGACATTTTAGGGGTGGCAATTAGAGTACTTGTCTGTGTCATATTTTGTTGCAGGAGTGTAAGTATCAGTAAGAGCTTAACTTGTAGCTCATTGACCTCATCTCTGTATTTCATCTCCACCAATTGAATGTCTTGTCTTTGTTTCCTAGCCTGTATTATCTGTTGATTGTGCAATTTAAGTGCTTCTTCGGTGGTGGCTAGATTTTGTGCACTGGACTGAATATCAACATCTATTTTTTCTATCTTGTCAGTATAATCCTTAGTGAGTTGATCTAAAGTGCACAATTTTTTGATTAAGGTAATAGCTTCTGATAAAATTGGATCAATTGTATTTATCAATTCAGATAGCTTGACCTTTTTCAGTACAACTTCTTGGCTTATCTTCTCTACGAGCTTGAATTCATACTTTTGTTCAAGTCTCTCTTCCATTATTTTCTTAGCATCTGTATTCTGAGATGTTATTGCATCTGTGAGTGTGACCAGTTGATCAATGATTGGAGTTTGTTGATCAATGTTTATGTCTGGTACAATCTCTTGAAGTATATTTCTTGCTACTTCCAGTACCTTGGCCTCTTTTTCTGCTCTGTTTAGCTTGTCTTGAATGGCCTTTTTGTCACATAGCTTTGCATACTTTTTTAGTGCTATCGGATCCAATGTTCTTGGATCATAGATTGGAATCTCAATGATTTCATCCAGAGTTATTGGATTCTTATTCTTTCCTTTCTTCCTTTTTGAGATTTGAGGGGATGTAGATGTATGAGTTACCATAGCTAGTTCATGTGTTCATTCTGAATTTCTTGGGGAAGGTTTTGTTGATGAAGCATATTATGTTTTTTGCTCCGTGGGCACCTGTCAGTTATGTGAAGATGTCTCTTCATTAACCTTGGGTGTCTCTATAGAATGTGCTTTAGTTTTATTTTCAATCTCATCCTTCTTTTCTTCTTCACCTTTCTCTGAAGGCTTGTCCCTTGTTTCCTTTTGAGTGTTTTCTTTACTTTGATCAGTAGAAGCATTCTTCTAATCATCAGTTTCAGCTTTCTCTGTAGTAGTATTTATTGTCCCTTTGGTTTCTTCATCACCCTTGTCTTTGGGTGTGCTTGTCTCTTTCTCATTTGATCCTTCATTTCCCTCTAGTATGTTTATTGCCTTTATTAGGACAGTCATGTTACTTTGAGTTTTTTCTTGGGCTTTGTCAACATTGATGTCCTACTCGTCGATTAGTGCCTTGTCAATAGTGACATCCTCATCCTTTTGTATATTTTGTGTAGGGTCTTGCACAAGTGGATGCAAGATTGATTTGTCCTGCATTTGCTCATCAACAATGTCAACTATCTTGTCATCTGATGTCTTCAAGACTTGATGGATTTGTTGATCCTCGAGTGTGATAAATATCACATCATCTTTCTTCTTTGGATCATTGTCAAAATCATAATGAGTGATATCTATGATATTATCATCCAGGCCTGTATCTAAGTTGATAGGCTCATCATCACTTTCTTGATTGTCCAGAGCAATATGCCAAGGAATTGCATTATCTATCTCCTCCTCTCCGTGAGGTGTGTTTGTGAGAAGTAATTGCTTCTCAACACTTGTTGACTCTACCGGTAGATCCAGAATATGTCTCCATTTGGTCTCTGTCATTGAATCCAATTCTATGAACTTGCTCTCTAGTACTTTGTAAGCCCTTATTTTGGCTACAAACTTTCTTGAGTGCTTCTTTAATACTTCTTGTATTTCTTCAAACTTGGATTTAGGTGGCATCAGTCTCACAAGAATTATTTCTCTTTCTTCCCTTTCTGTTTTCAAGGCATATGACCATTGTTGGTATATTCTTTTACCTATATTTTTAGGTATTTGATTCACAAATTTAGCAGGGGCATACTTATTTTTAATCATTGATTTTATGACTGCTTCTTATATCTTATTTTGATCCTCTGGATTCAGTGTATCCCACTGCCTGATCTTTTTATCAGTCATTGTGCCATGGGTAGCAATTGATTTGGCAACTTCATCTACCGTTTGGTTCCTAAAGTTCTTCTTTACTACATCTGGCTCATCATCTTTGGTGTCGTCTAAGTCAGCCCGTGTCCTGACAAACCTTTTTCTCTTCTTTGGTGGTGTGGTTTTGACAGGTTTCTATTTTGTTCTTTTTGTTGGCTGCTTCCTTATATAGGTCCTTACTTGAACATTCTTAAGTGGTGTTGTATCGGTTGCAGCAGTCTGACTTCTTGTTCTTTGCTTCTTTGTAGGAGGTGGAGATGGAGGTGTATCATATTCAGTAGCCTCTATATCTGATTTCCTTTCTTCTAGTTCTTTACCGGTGTTGCCCTGTTCATCGGTTTCCTCCTGTTGATCCTGCTCTTCCTCTTTAGTAACTGATAGAATCTTCTTGAGATTCTTAACCATTTTATCTTTCTTGTTTATAGTCTTCTTGACTTCTAGGCCATGTTTTATCTTAGATTTGGCCTCCTCATATGTAGCAAACCTTGGTCGTTTCTTATCAATGGGCTCATTAAGTAGTGCCTCAATTGCACTTGTAGCTAGATCAATATTGATCTCATAGTCTAATGATGATAACAAAGATATTCTTGGTACAACCAGTTTGATGTGTGTGAAGTCTGTGTCTACCATGAAACATATTTCATCTTTGTGCTTTTCAACCAGTTGCTCAGGTATCCTGGTTCTTTCTATCATCTTTTCCTTGAATTCAAGGAAGTATGCAGACATTAAAAACTCAAAGTTGTCTCCTAGTGACTTAATTAGTTCACTAATCTGTTGGGTTACTGGTTTGGTAGAGTCCCATACAACTTTTCCTACTGAAGGAAAGTATTCTTGAAAATAGAAAAATATACACATAATAAGTGATCCAAACTTACATGTGTTTCTCTTTGAAGACCTGATTTTGATCATAT
>MU224656.1:1613563-1624048 GCA_018584345.1 Thuja plicata | reverse complement strand
ATAATAAGTGATCCAAACTTACATGTGTTTCTCTTTGAAGACCTGATTTTGATCATATTTTCATCAAGTTGTTTTAGTAGGATCTCACACAGATCCATTTGAATTCCCTTTGTTACAATCTTGTATGCTGTGCTTATTGCTGTTGTAGAAATGCTGTTCATTTTGCTAGCCTGAAATTTTTTGTAACCAATAACACATGCACCAAATTTCAACTCTTTGTTGGTGATTGTGTTTACCTTAAGACCTCTATTGTCTCCTTCTGCATTGGTGAGTTTTATAACTTCTTTCATGGATGGATGTTTGTTTTCCCTAGGCTTGTAAGTTATCGGATAACCAGTGACAACATGAAAAAATGCAGGTTGTTGTGAGGTCAGAAAAGATATCAAAAGACAAAACTAAATGAATAGGACCTAGGTGAGGAAATTAATTATTTGATTGGAGGTAAAATGGAGGAGAACACTTAGGAATAAGGGCCAACCTTGAATTTTGAACAAATAATGTTAATTTGAAGGTCCAATAAGTTCTAGAAAACTGTGAAATCAATGTGGGAACTCATATGTACTAAAATGGGGCTAAAAATGAGCACCTAATTAAGAGTGATTACTTTCTAGGATGATACATTTATCCCCCGCTTTAGCAAGGAGATAATATATCACTAAGTTTAAGTACACAATCCCCCAAACTGAGGATCTTAACTCATACATCCATATAAAAGGACATGTAGCAACAAAATCTTAAAGCTCACTAAGATTCCAAGTCAGCTAGTTGAAGAGACCTCACTAAAGAAAATATCTCAACCACTAGCATCATGCTCATAAGGCTATCGCAAAAGCATAAGTGGTTACCTAAAAATAGAAAGAGAACACATTAAAGATAAGACAAGACTCTATGATCTAACCCACTAGCATAGCTATGAGAGCATGGAGGGAAAAATAAAGAGACCATAAATCCAATAGGTTAGCAAGTTGTGTTATGATAGGTGATTCATGGGAGAAGAAGAAGAGGAGGAGGAAAGGATATCTAGACATGTTATTCTAGTTCAACTTATCCTAAAGGAAGAGGGAAGTAGAATCAGTGGTCAAGCAAGCTCTGGTATGCTTTTCAATACTACCTTGAAAAAATTTGCACTTAGGGGAGGCTTGAAATTTTTTTCGCTCAGGGGCATCTTGAAAAACTTTATGCTCATGGGAAGCTTGAAAAACTTTGCGCTCAAGGGTGGATTGAAAATATTTCCCTCAGGGGCGGCTTGAAAAAAATTGTGCTTAGGGGTGGCTTTAAAATTTTTTGCGCATAGGGACGACTTGAAAAAAATTGCGCTCAGAGATTGCTTGAAAATGTTTTGTGCACAGGGGTGGATTGAAAAAATTTGCGCTCAAGTGAAGATTATGGGGATCAGTCCTAGAGAAAGCATTGTCACCACAGGGATCCAAAAAGGATGATCAATCCTAAGGAAAACATGGTCTCCTTAGGCATCAATAAACAAAAAAGATGCATAATTTACAAGGGAGGTCATATGTATGCCCCCTCCTTATGATGATAACATATGTAACATCATAAGGAAAGAGAATCAAGGATACCTACTTCCAACAACAAGAAGATATCCTTAAATCAACAATGTATGCTTATACCCTTATCAAAGAGTGAAAACTCTTGTTTTCCAAGGAAATAGATAATCATGAAAGGATATTCACAAGTAGGAAGAGACCCTTGAAAGGAAGAGATCTTCATTACAAGACATTTACCTTCAAGAGGAGATATTAAACAAAGATAACATATTTAATAAAAAGAGGGAATAAGGGAAAGAATGCACCCTTTTAGCCCCATATTGCTAGGTAAAAAAAGATTCTTGATGAAGAATAACACACTTTAATCCCCCAAGTAGGGTAATTTGTTTATAATAGACATGCACTTTGCAAGAAAGGAAATTATTGTAACTTAGGATGCAAATCTTGTGAAAAATGAGAAGATCCTTATGTAAAAAACCAACTCCATGCTAGAAAGGATATCATGTGATAAACAAAGACCACATAACCTAGAGAAAGTGAATCCTTAGAAAGGAATAAGAGATTGAGAAATGAAGCCTTGCGCGCTGAGCGAGTAGGCAAGGGAAAAGATAACCCATTATATACTTTATGTGATAGATCTTTTATAATAGACATGCACTTTCAAGGAAGCATAAGGTTGCAACTCGAGATGTAAATCTCCTAAAAAAGAGAAGGTCCTTGCGTAAAACAACAAATACATGCAAGAAAGGACATCATGTTATAAAGAAGCAAGTGCACAAGGGATATCATATCTATTGGAAAGGAAGAGATAAAGAGGAAGAAGGATCAAGTATACCCACCTTCCCCATTGCTAGGTAAGGAGATACCTGATAAAGAATGACACATTATGCCCCTTCAATGAAATTTCATTTATAATAGACACACGATTTCAAGTGAGCATAAGGTTGCAACTTGGGATGTAAATATCCTTAAAAAGAGAAGATCCTTATGCAAAACAACAAATGCATGCAAGAAAGGATATCATGTTATAAAATAAATGAGTAAACAAAGGGAGAAAATGGGTCCTTAGGATAAATAGAAAAGTGAAATAGTTCCGTTGCACCCTAAGTGAGGATACAAGGAATAAGGACTATTATGTTGCTCACAAAGTATGATTGTACCTTAAAATTTCACCACCATTAATGACAAAGATCCCGCAAAGAATAAGCTAACAATGTCACATAGTGAGGAGAAACATAATAGGAACATAGATGTTATTTAGAATAATCATGACAAAGGTTCCATTCATTGTTAGATGTCATTTGTATCATACCACAATCAATCAATTCTTGAATTTTACACTTAAAATCATAACATTCATTAGTCTCATGGTTATGAATTTGATGATACATACAAGTGGAAGAATTGTCTTGTTTGTTTTTTTTCAAAGTAAGAGTAATTAAGTTGGACTTAAGAAGCTCAAAAAAAATATTATCTTATTGTGATGAGAAATTAGAGAATAATTTATAGATTGATTCGTCAAATGGGGAGGTTGGAAACCTGGAGTTTCTTTTGAAAAATGTGATGTAGATTTCCCATGATTTTTAATGCTTTATTTCACACATCCTATATCATGTCTATCAAGAAGGTTTTGATATACCAAAAAGAGAATAGTCTCTTTTAGGTGGTATGGGATTGAAATTTAAAGAGGCCCAAGCAATATCCATGCACTCATTATAATAAGGTGTCTGGTTCTCTAATAAAATGATTTTTTCCTTGATATGAAATGTTGGTGTGAATTATAAGGTTCCCCAATCATCATCTTGAAGAGATGATGATCTACTTGTTTGTATTGGAGTAAGAATTGAATAAGGAAATGGAGATTGAATAGAGTTGACTTGATTAGGATCCTTATGTTCTTAGGTTGGATTTGTAGAAGGGAGAAAATCAAGTATATTATCCTCTTGAGGATCATTGTTATATATGTATGGTACTGCATGATAATTAGGTTGGGTAGCACCTTGTACAAAAATCATTGGTTTAGATCCTTATTTTGACAAAGATGGACAACCAACTTAGGATTTTCACTACCCAAAACATTGACAACATTGACTTGATCAATCTCTTGATTATTCATGAGTTTATGACTAGAATGGAGAACATCAAGGAACATATTCATGATCTTATCCTCTTCTTAAAAGGTGTCCCCATGAGTAAGAAAACCTTTAGAATAGGGACTATGAACTTCCATTAATGCTTCATCTCTGGAAGGAATGTCAAATGAAGGTAAGATGATATTAATAAAGGTATTTATAATTTCTTACTCTTACTCCAAAATGTCCTCATAAAGGGAGTACATATTGGAAAAAGGTGTTGGAATAATTTTTTGGTTCACCAAAATCTCAAACTGTCAATGCCCGATACAAACACCATATTTAACCTGATCCACGGGAGGCGGTTAAGCCTTGTCACTAATCTCCAAGGAGGTGCTAACCACCAAGTCAACAAGTTCCCCCTCAACATTGACCGAGACCTCAAAAACTACTGAAGGGAGACTCAAACCCATGACCCAAGGCTCTTATACCAATTATTGGAATCATTTTCCATTGCACCAAAAGCTCAAACTGTCAATGGCCGATGCAAATGCTAGATTTAACCCAATCCATAGGAGGCGGTTAAGTCCTGTCAGAAATCTCCAAGGAGGTGCTAACCACCAAGTCAAAAGAAGGATCACCATCAAATATGAATTTGTCATCTCTAGAGGGAGTAGAAGAAATGTCAACCATTACATCATCTTCTTTTATAAAGGTTTTTTAATGAGGAATAAAATAATAAATTTCATTGTCCAAGTGTTCATCACAAGTAGTAGAATCATCAAGGGTAGGGACATCTCTATGAATAAATTACACTTTAGGAGAGGAATAATCATGACTCGCTAAAGCCTGATCCGTGAAAGGAAAGAGATGGGAAGGAAAGTAGGGTAAAGTATCCTTCTCTTGCCCCAAAATGTCTTCATGAGGGAGATACATTTTAGGAGAAGGATCAACATCATCTTTCAAGATCTTGCCCTTAGGAGGGAGATTCTTTTAAGAAATGTTAATGGAATCTTTTTGTTGCGCTAAAATGCTCTCATGGGTGGGATTGGTTTTGTGAGAGGGAATATTGTGATTATGGATGAAATTAAGAACTAAGCTATCATCATATGCATGAAAGGAAAAATCTTGAAATTCTTGAAAAAAAGCTTGAAATTGAACTAGTAAATGATGATAACAACACCATAAATAAAAGTGCAAATAAATGCATGAAATATTTTTGTGTTTTTTAATTGTTTTGAAACATGAAATGCAAGAATGAAATGGTGCTATGAAACAATGTAATGCATGAAAATGAGATCTAAATACATACAATGTAGAAAAGGTATAATGTAAATATTGATTAATGCAATGCACAAAAAGTAGATCTAGATAAAGAGGATCTAACCACCAAAATCAAAAGGAGGAAATCTCATAAGTCAGGTTCACCAAAATGTATAGTAGAAAATGGTGAGAAATACTAAGATGTAGATTACTCACCAAGTCCTACATACATTGGAATACAAATCCTCACAAAGTGAATGTAATTAACACAACCAAAAGGAGGACAATTGCTAATGCAAGATCTATGATCATTGGGGATTTTATAACTTAAGAGATATGATCTGATAAATTAAGTGAAAAGGAAAATTAGGAAGAATAAGTGCACCTAGAAACAAGATGGAGAAGGTAGGACTTTGGATCTGAATTTGATTGTCGCCAGAATCTTAGATTTGGTTGTAACTTCAGATGTAGAAGAGAAGCACCTAGATCTTTATGTCATAAAATTTTCACTAACAACTAGCAATGACAAGTCAAATTTTTGGGGACAAGTCGACTACTCGACTTGTTCTTAGAAAAAACTAATGAAACTTTAGAGGGGTCTGCAAATGCACATGTACTGCCCAGATCTAGAATCTCAGCTTCGTAACCTTTTCTTGCACACAAAAAATAGGGAAGAAGGTTACGAAAAGGCATTTTCCATTCTCAAACCCCCATTTAGGAATCAACCATGAAATTGAATTGAAATTACATAAGGGAGGATGAAATAGAAGCTAGGTCTAAAACATAAATCACTTTATACCTTGATGGCACAATGCTTCTTTGGATGCGATCACAAGTGTTGATGCAATAACTTATACTCCATAAAAACCTAATAGGAAATCATGAAACCAAAGCCTTGAATGATGAATGCTATATTTTTCCACAATTCTTTATGTAGAAGAAGGGAGAAGAAAATGCAGGTTGTTGTGAGGTCAGACAAGATCTCAAAAGACAAAACTAAATGAATAGGACCTAGGTGAGGAAATTAATTATTTGATTGGAGGGAAAATGGAGGAGAACACTTAGGAATAAGGGCTAACATTGAATTTTTAACAAATAATGTTAATTTCAAGGTCCAATAAGTTCCAGAAGACTATGAAATCAATGTGGGAACCCATATGTACCAAAATGGGGCTAAAAATGAACACCTAATTAAGAGTGATTACTTTCTAGGATGATACATTTAGGCCCCGCTTTAGCAAGGAGATAAGATATCACTAAGTTTAAGTACACAATCCCCCAAACTGAGGATCTTAACTCATACATCCATATGCAAGGACATGTACCAACATAATCTTAAAGCTTACTAAGATTCCAAGTTAACTATTTGTAGAGACCTCACTAAAGAAAATGTCTCAACCACTGGCATCATGCTCATAAGGATATTGCAAAAGCATAAGTGGTTACCTAAAAATAGAAAGAGAACACATTAAAGATAAGACAAGACTCTATGATCTAACCCACTAGCATAGCTATGAGAGCATGGAGGGAAAAATAAAGAGACCATAAATCCAATAGGTTAGCAAGTTGTGTTATGATAGGTGATTCATGGGAGAAGAAGAAGAGGAGGAGGAAAGGATATCTAGACATGTTATGCTAGTTCCACTTATCCTAAAGGAAGAGGGAAGTAGAATCAGTGGTCTAACAAGCTCTGGTATGTTTGTCAATTCTACCTTGAAAAATTTTGCACTTAGGGGAGGCTTGAAAAAATTTGTGCTCAGGGGCATCTTGAAAAACTTTGTGCTCATGGGAAGCTTGAAAAACTTTGCACTCAAGGGTGGATTGAAAATATTTCCCTCAGGGGCAGCTTGAAAAAAATTGTGCTTAGGGGTGGCTTAAAAATTCTTTGCGCATATGGGTGACTTGAAAAAAATTGCGCTCAGAGATTGCTTGAAAATGTTTTGTGCACAGGGGTGGCTTGAAAAAATTTGCGCTCAAGGGAAGCTTATGGGGATCAATCCTACAGAAAGAATTGCCACCATAGGAATCCAAAAAGGATGATCAATCCTAAGGAAAACATGGTCTCCTTAGGCATCAGTAAACAAAAAAGATGCATAATTTACAAGGGAGGTCATATGTATGCCCCTCTCCTTATGATGATAACATATGTGACATCATAAGGAAAGAGAATCAAGGATACCTACTTCCAAAAACAAGAAGATATCCTTAAATCAACAATGTATGCTTATACCCTTATCAAAGAGTGAAAACTCTTGTTTTCCAAGGAAATAGATAATCATGAAAGGATATCCGCAAATGGGAAGAGACCCTAGAAAGGAAGAGATCTTCATTACAAGACATTTACCTTCAAGAGGAGATATTAAACAAAGATAACATATTTAATAAAAAGAGGGAATGAGGGCAATAATGCACCCTTTTAGCCCCATATTTCTAGGTAAAAAAAAGATTCTTGATGAAGAATAACACACTTTAATCCCCCAAGTAGGGGAATTTGTTTATAATAGACATGCACTTTGCAAGAAAGGAAAATATTGTAACTTAGGATGCAAATCTCCTGAAAATGAGAAGATCCTTATGTAAAAAACCAACTCCATGCCAGAAAGGATATCATGTGATAAAAAAAGACCACATAACCTAGAGAAAGAGAATCCTTAGAAAGGAATAAGAGATTGAGAAATAAAGCCTTGCACCCTGAGCGAGTAGGCAAGGGAAAATATAACCCATTATATACTTTATGTGATAGATCTTTTATAATAGACATGCACTTTCAAGGAAGCATAAGGTTGGAACTCGGGATATAAATCTCCCAAAAAAGAGAAGGTCCTTACGTAAAATAACAAATACATGCAAGAAAGGACTGTTGGAGATTTGATTCTGAACAGTTGATTGATTGTATGTTTGTCATTGATGACAACATATAATACACAAAAGTACTTTGATATGTACTTATCCATATGATGAAATGAAGACTAGTGTGGATAGATACATGTTTTTGACATGTTTATTATGCTAGGTTCATACGCGCAGACCCAGATATGAAGTTTCAGTAAAGATATGTAATTCTGTTATTGACGGTTACAGTTCTAGAGGAATAATGGTTTAAGGCCGACGTATGTAATGTGTTGATCAAGTTGTGCCTATCTTCAGGATATGTGTGTGTATATTCATGATGAGTTATGAGTTGTTGATATTAATCTAAACGTGCTAAACATATTTCAAGAATATTACAAAGTTATGATTAAGTTTGTGAAGCCGACTTAGTGAAGCGACATGTCTGTTCAGCATTGAGTTGCGCGGTTGTAATTATGGTTGCGCACTTAATAGAGCCAACAAGGATGTTAAGAAGAGTTTTCTAACAGGTCCCATGATCTCATAATTGGAGTATGTATTTATACAAGGTCATTTGTGATAAGAAGAGTTGCGAAATCCAGAGATTGACAAGTAGAGCAGAGTGTTGATGCAGCAGAGCTATATTTATCATATGTTGATAATATAGATGTTTATGTTGAAGCATTTAGAATACAAATTATATTGTTATATTTATTTACAAGAGGTTAAAGCATCGGTGCATAAAAGGAACTGATCAGAGAAGCAGTGTCACAAACAGTAGTTTATCTTGTTGATACAGTGTGTATCAAATAACCAGAAGGTTGTAGCCTTCACCACTTGGACAGTGAGTCCATCACCCCTAACAGGGTTATTGTAAAAGACTCCTAACAGGGTCTGACCCTTAACCAAGTCAACTATACTACTGAATTGTATTGAACAACTCCTAACAGGGTTAAAGAATCTTTTAACAGGGATTACTATAAATAGTATAGTTCTTTATGGGTACTAATTCCCACCGGGTTTTTAACCATTTGTTTTCCCTGTAACCAAATTGATGTATTGTGTAATGTGTTATCTGAAAATGCATTTAATTTATATCAGTCTGGATTAATAAGTACAAAATTTATAAAGTTTCTGATAACTGATTCACCCATCCCCTCTCAGTTATCCCTGAAGTATTCTAACAATTGGTATCAGAGCCAAGTGCCTTGGAGAGAAAGCCTAACAACTTAAGGTAGATCAGATGGCATACTTCAGAAAAGAGAGTCCTAAATTTAATGGAGAGAACTATTTGGATTGGAAGAACAAAATGATAACACATCTACAGTGTGTTGGCTTTGAGATCTTTGTGATTGCTACACAAGAGGTTGTAATTCCATCTCTAAAAGACCTTGCAAAGGATGATGCTACTAATAGACAAAAGGAAACATTTACCAATAATGCAATTGCCAAAGAAGCCCTAATTAGCGCCTTATCTAACAGTGAATTTTTGGAAATCAAGAAGATTGACAAAGCATATACCATATGGAAGTACTTAGAAGACATGTTTGAAGGAGACATTCAAGCAAAGAATGCACGCAGGAAGACATGGAAGAAGAAATACAACAATCTTGAGATGTTACCTAAAGAAAACATTAGAGCTTACAATCAGAGGATAAATGAAGCAGTATCTGGAATCAGAAACAATGGAGGAGAAATTTCAGAAGAAGATATAATGGATAAGTTGCTAACTACTTTGACATCAGACTATGATAACAAGATCAGTATTCTAGGGGAAACTATGCAATTCTCACAAGACTTCAAGAGAGAGACTTTGATCAGCAAAATCTCTGCATTTTAGATATCAAGATTGAAGACTGAATCTAAGAATGAAACAACCTTCAAAGCTTCAATCCACGATAAGAAATCCTCACACATCTCTAGTCATAATGAGAATGAAGAAACTGATGAAGATCTAGAAGAGATAATTTCCATGATTTCTAAAAGAGAAAACAAGGGAAAAGGAAAGTATGAAGGACAACTTCCATTCAAGTGTTTTTCATGTAATAAGATTGGTCACTTTGCATCTAAGTGTCCCACAAGAGTCAAGAAGTTCAGATCTGATTACCAATCTAAATATAGGAAGGAATGTTACCATGCTGAAGAAGGTGTAACTAATGAAGATTCAGGAGAAGATGAAATTGGATTCGTTGCCCTTAAAGACATGGAAAGGTTGATCGAAGATATGGACATTACAGATAAAGAAAAATATCATGAATTAGCCTTAATTTCCAAAGCAGATGTTAGAACTGATTGGATCATTGACAGTGGATGCTCACATCACATGACAGGTGACAAAGATAGATTTGTTCATCTAGACAAATACAAAGGTGGTATGGTTAGATTTGGAGATAACACTCCTAAACCTATCATAGGCAGAGGTTCCATCACCTTGGATGGAAAAAACAAGACAGATGATGTTCTATATGTTGATGGTTTGCACCATAATCTACTAAGTGTTGGATAGTTACTTGATAAAGGTTATCATTTAGAGTTTAAGGACAACAAGTGCATCATTAGAAACAAGGATGGAGACATGATTGCATCAGGATATAAAAAAAAAGGTAATGTTTTTTAGCTTAATTTTGATGTAAGTTGTTTTGTTGCAAAATTGGATGACAGTTGATTATGGCACAAGAGACTTTGTCACATCAACTTTGATAATATAGTAAAGATCAGTAATGTCAAGGCAGTTAGAGACCTACCAAGCATTGCAAGACTAGTTGACACAATTTGCAGGGAATGTGTTATGGGTAAACATGTAAGGAGTTCCTTCA